>CM032063.1:41105605-41563816 GCA_018831715.1 Matsumurasca onukii | reverse complement strand
CAGAGCTAGGAATGTTGTCAGTGTGTGTATGTACTCAAGGCACGCACTGCCTCTGTCAGCCGGTAATGGAGCAGATGTTATTGTTATCGCTGTCATCTCAGACCTCTCTGGAAGCAACATTTCCATATATACTGAACGTGATGTTTCTAGACACTGTAGAGACTTGAGCAGAGCTAGGAATGTTGTCAGTGTGTGTATGTACTCAAGGCACGCACTGCCTCTGTCAGCCGGTAATGGAGCAGATGTTATTGTTATCGCTGTCATCTCAGACCTCTCTGGAAGCAACATTTCCATATATACTGAACGTGATGTTTCTAGACACTGTAGAGACTTGAGCAGAGCTAGGAATGTTGTCAGTGTGTGTATGTACTCAAGGCACGCACTGCCTCTGTCAGCCGGTAATGGAGCAGATGTTATTGTTATTATCTTTAATTACCTTTTAATTATCTTTAGAGAAAAATTATGAACTGGTATTTCAACTTTCTACTAAACTCAATCTTACGCATGCCAATATTTTTTATGGCAAACATAACTTCATTTCTAAGTTCAACCACTGTGAGCGACAATATTAGTAATTTAAATTCTCAAAAACTGTACATATGTTATTAACATCCATAGAAATATATCGGCTAGCCCACGGCGGCTATTCCATGATAGGCCCGGGGACACCTAGATTACAAGGGTATTGTGTAACAGGATGGACCAGGAAATTGTGTTTGCTTATTGAGTTGTGGTGTATCATCTAGCTACGAGTCATATCAGTGTGATATTGTCCCTGCCAGGCGTATGCCAGACCCGTGGTTTTATCTGTGCAATATTTATGATATTTAACAAATAATGTGCTTAAAATTATAAGACAATTCGAGTTTCAAATTTTGTAGTAAAATGTATGGGAATTGCAGTTTTTTATTGATATTGCTGCATTGAATAAAAGGACGTAGAACAAATTGTTTGGCAGTTTTAAGCTTCCCAAGCACCTATTGAGTCAAATGGCGAAACATTTACGTATAAAATTTGTCAGGAGGTCAGGTTTTGAGGATGATATAGGTCTAAAGCGGCTCAGATAGTCTCAGTGATCATCTGATGATACCCGCATCAACTCCCACCATCGTTTAGATATATCAGACCATCACCTGCGTGGTTCGGAAGTCACGTTAAGCCGTTGGTCCTTGTATTTCCATTGGTCATTAGGCTATTAATTAATGACCAATTCTAAGGAAGAGTCGGCCTTAGTTTGTAACAAGGCTACACCTCATAACTCATTACTATACCACTCATCACGCTCATCCTTCACCACATATTTGCCTTAAAATACCCTCATGAGAGTGGTCGGCATCTCAAATAGTGATTTAGTGATATATTCCAAAATGTTCACTAATTTCAAGCTAATTAGGTTTTGTACAGATTTGAAGTGTGGTGTCATAAATAATGTATGTACCAATTTAAATTGAACAACAAATACAGTATAATTGAAAAGTTCCACTTTTTGAGGGAACCCTCTCTAAGACTTACGTTAGCACATTTTTATACGCGTCGTCGGTCATGTTTATTTTTGCTTTTCCTCTAAATGTTAAGACTTCAAATGTTATGGTTACCCCTCTATACTATGATTCGCTAAGGTCCAGCAATGTCAACCATCCTCAAGTATTGTTAAGCAATATCAAAAGGAGACGAGATCGATTAACAGGAAATGACATTGCTAAGTCTATCGATGGGCACAAACTACTTCACTGGTTCTCCTTTACTCGAAAAATTAATATTGAACTTCAAAATCAACGTGTACAACTTAAAAATAAATCAATAATAAAATAATCATATTTCTTAAGCTTTCGCGGCCGGGGTCATCACTAAGATCAAAGGCTTCCGGTTTACACCGCGTCACAGTTGAAATATTGTATCTGTACTACTGCTAAACGTTTCGACCTCGCTGTAGAGAGTCATCCTCAGTAGCTGGTTGTCTGGCTGAGACTGGATTGGCCGGCCGTGGCGTCTTCTTATATACCAACCAGCGGTGGGGGGGTGGAGCCAGTCATCTGATTGGCTGAAGTAATAATAACACATCCAACCAAACAAGTAGGTTGAGAAAAGTAGGCGTTTTACTACCAGTCTATAAACCTATGACAACATTAATTTTTATGAAGGTGAAAACGAATAATCAGTGAATGATTAGGTTTCCTTGTTGTCAAACTGAATGTCAATAACCAAAGCAAAGTTTGGTCAACTGTATGACATTCTGTTTGTCTAAACCAAAGCCAACCCTTGAGTTTAACACTCTTGTCCGCCATGAGTTGATGTTAGAATAGCATCAGTTAAGTGAACAAGTCTGTTTGATGATTATACACATGTAAAGAACATGTGAAGCTCTGTAGGAAGATGAATGAAACTACCAAGCATGTTAAGTGACATGGAAATTTCAGGTGAATGCTTTTCTTTGTGCCTTTGCATTTCAACCTATACACTTTGTGAAGTTCTAAACCTTTCCCAACTAAAGGGCAAGTTTATTTCGAAACTAACTATGGTGTACAAGCCATTTAGTTGTTTGGTAACGGTAAAAGTTTATCAATATTTAACAATACGCCGTGGCCAGCGTTCGTGGCTCAGTGGGTAGAGTCACGGCTTGCAAAGCGCAAGGTCGGGGGTTCGATTCACGGCGCAGGCATGTGGGTTTGGACCGCTTTCCTAAAGCGTTGGTGATGCCCACAAACCTTTAGTTAAGTCTCTAATAAAAGTAGTCAGTTGTTTTGAACTATGGGTTCCTAAGAAAAAAGTAACGTGATATGGTCTAAATTCGACGATGATTTTTTTTTTGTAATGTACTTATATATAATTGTGTTGTTATAAAACACACGGTGACCGAAACGCGTTAGGTAGAATTATGGCGACAAACTTTACAGTCATAAATGATGTTAGCAAAATTATTATACAGAAAATTATATTCTCCGCTTTTTTAGAAAGCCATGCCCATCAAAGGTACGGAATTATCGTGTTAACTTTTAAAACTGGCTTGACACTTACGGAAATCAGCTACTGTAGTTTGGTACGATGAATTCTCATAGTATTGTATTTTAAAACTAACGTCGTTATTGTTATCTTTGGTTCTAGCCAATGAAAATCAATCACAGTTTTTTGAAAATTGTAAGTTTACAAATTATTTCAAGCTACAAGTATTCAGTATTGAAAACAATTCAGTGCAACATGTATTCCTTAGGGACGAAAAGATATCGTCGAGCATAATAAAATATAAATATTCGTTTTGGACAAATTGGTTTTGTTTTCATTGCGTGAATACTATAAAATGTTGTTTGTACGTATTTTTAAAACTCTTTATAACTGCACTAATGTGTGCTGTCATAAGTGGTTCCATACTGAATACGACAAAATGCATTGACGTAAACTTTAACGGAAACACGGGTCTTTTGTAACTTAGCGGAAAGGTTTACTTAAGTTAACAAAGACAGGGAAAAGCAAGGCAGAAGGTCTAATGGTAGTGTTTAACTGTTTCACCGGAAGGTTGCTCCACAGTCGCCCCTCACGTGACCGGAAATAAGGTTCCCACTTCCTTGTTACTCTATTCACTCAACTCGGCTGTCTTGTTTCCGGCTAAACGCTAGCAGCTGTTTCTTGAAAGATCTTGGAAAAGCTTTCTTTTGTTGGATTTATCAAGGTGAAATGGCTGTTAAAATGAACCTATGATGAGGTGACTTAGTAAAAGAGTGTATAATATACGTTGTTGGATAGTCTAACTCATTGTAAATCCAAAGGTATTGCTTGACATTTCGTTTTTATAATCTTAAAAGGCTTTTGTTATTTAAAATAAACAACAAACAACGTAACTCAGAGAACCGTGTTGTTGTAGAACATTGTCTAGAGTAACATATGATATCACTGAGACGCAAGACCCTTGTAGTACGTGTTTCAAGTACACATCTTCCTTAGCTCTAAGAACAACATGTCAACAGAGTATGTTCATGTGACCATCTTAAACATTATACAACTGTGATTACTTCTTAAATTATGTTAATACTCAATCTGAAAAGGCTTCTTGTTATTTAAATAAACAAAGTAACTCAGAGAACCGTGTTGTTGTGAGACATTGTCTGGTGTAACATATGATATCACTGAGACGCAGAACCTTGTAGTACGTGTTTTTTCAAGTACATCTTCCTTAGCTCTAAGAACAACATGTCAACATAAGTATGTTCATGTGTCCATCTTAACATTATACAACTGTGATTACTTCTTAAATTATGTTCAATATTCAATCACAAACGGCTTCTTGTTATTTAAACTTAAACCACAAAAGCAACTGTAACTCAGAGAACCGTGTTGTTGTAGAACATTGTCTAGAGTAACATATGATATCACTGAGACGCAGAACCTTGTAGTACGTGTTCACGTACATCTTCCTTAGCTCCAAGAACAACATATCAACAGAGTATGTTCTTGTGTCACTCTTAAACATTACAACTTTGATTACTTCTTAAATTATGTTTAATATTCAATCTGAAACGGCTTCTTGTTATTTAAACTAAACAACAAACAACGTAACTCAGAGAACCGTGTTGTTGTAGAACATTGTCTAGGTAACATATGATATCACTAAGACGCAAGAACCTTGTAGTACGTGTTCACATTACATCTTACTTAGCTCAAGAACAACATGTCAACAGAGTATGTTCTTTGTGTCACTCTTAAACATTATACAACTTTGATTATTTCTCAAATTATGTTTATTATTCAAATGAGCTACTTGTTATTTCAACTAGAAACAACAAACAACGTAACTCAAGAGAACCATGATGTTGTAGAACTTCTAGAGTAACATATGATATCACTGAGACGCAGATGGATTCGTGTTTCATGTACATCTTCCTTAGCTCTAAGAACAACATGTCAACAAGAGTGAGTTCTTGTATCCTTTAAACACTATAAAGCTTTGATTATTTCTCAAATTATGTTTATTATTCAATATGAAAAGGCTACTTGTTATTCAACCCCAAACAACAAACAACGTAACTCAGAGAAACCATGATGTTGTAGAACTTCTGGGAGTAAACATATGATGATATCACTGAGACGCAGATGGTACGTGTTTTCGTGTACATCTTCCTTAGCTCTAAGAACAACTTATGTCCCAGCAAGAGTGGGTTCTTGTATCCCTTTTAAACACTATACAACTTTGATTATTTCTCAAATTATGTTTAATATTATTCAATATGGAAAAGGCTACTTGTTATTTCAAGCTAAACAATAAACAACGTAGCTCAGAGAGAACCATTGATGTTGTAGAACATTGTCTGGTGTAACATATGATATCGCAAGACGCAGAACCTTGTGGTACGTGTTTTCATGTACATCTTCCTTAATAAGAACAACATGTCAACAGAGTAGGTTCTTGTATCCTTTTAAAAAAATTATACAACTTTGATTATTTCTCAAATTATGTTTAATATTCAATATGAAAGGCTACTTGTTATTTAAACTAAACAACAAACAACGTAACTCGGAGAACCGATGTTGTTGTGAACCATTGTCTGGTGTAACATATGATATCACTGAGACGCAGAACCTTGTAGTACGTTTCGTAACCCATCTTCATAGCTCTAGACAACATGTCAACAGAGGTAGGTTCTTGTATCCTTTTAAAATTATACAACTTGATTATTTCTCAAATTATGTTTAATATTCAATATGAAAAGAGCTACTTGTTATTTAAACTAAACAACAAACAACGTAACTCAGAGAACCGTGTTGTTGTAAACCATTGTCTGGTGTAACATATGATATCACTGGACGCAGAACAGCGGTACGTGTTTCATGTACATCTTCCTTAGGGTAAAGGCCACACTCGGCGTATTTGTCGCGGCGTACGGAACGCCCGGCGTATTGACAACCTAACAATATAATAGAATCAGATAGGACCCGGCCACACTCGGCGTATTTGTCGCTGGAACGCTGCATGCAGCGTTTTTCGTACGCCGCGACAGATACGCCGACCATGTTATCCAATGAGACTGGCTACACTCGGCGTACGTGTCGCCACTTCTCTTTCCGCACTCATCTATTTTCTGTTTGTCCACTATCAGTTCACGTCTTCCTTCTTTCAGTTCACGGCCTCATTTTTCCTTTTTTAAATTACGCTGTTCCAATTTGGGGAAGCAAAGCCACTAGGACAAAATTGTTATTTATACTAAAAAAAGCTATTCGTACCATTTTCAATTTAAAACCTCGTTCATCCTGTAAACCCACTTTCCAAGAAAATAGAATATTAACATTCCCATGCATTTACATCCTTGAATCCTTGTCATTCCTTATGAAAAACCGTAAGAATTTTTTCTTCGAAAATCCGTCTAACTTCTACGACCTAAGAACCCGATCGAATTTACCGATACCCCATCATAAGACAGCTTTTTTCGAGAGGTCTTTGACGAGTCAAATAGTAAATTTATTACTCTCCCGGTTTCTTAAAACAAATTCAAAATTAAAATTCTTCTATCTATGCTTTGAGACAGCTGAGTCGAGTTGGGGCTAGGGAAGCTCTACCATGGAATCTTCAAGTCCGTTTTGTCTAATGGCATAATATTCTGGGGCTTCACCAGCAGACAAAACGTAGACAGGGTTTTCGTCTTGCAAAAGAGGGCGCTAAGGATCGTTTGGGGGCTTGGTTGGGCTGATAGCTGTAGAGGGCACTTCGAGACAGAGAACATCTTGACCGTGCCTTCATTAATAATTTACTTCGCAGCTCTTTATATTTTTCAAAATCAAACTTAATTCGTAAACATTCGCCACAATATAAACACAAGGCACCAATCAAAACTAACGCCTCAAATTATGTTTAATTTGGAGCTTTGCAGAAATTAAATTTTTTATCAAGGTATAAATTTATTTAATAAACTTCCAGGTGAAATCAAACAATTACCTGGCCTAGATATGTTCAAACGCAGACTAAGATGTTATCTCTCTTGAAGGGTCCTTTATAGTTTGTCGGAGCTTTGACATATCACACGGCATGTTCTTAGCACTAAATAAGCTATTTTAAACTGTCTTAGTTTTATCCATAAAATTTAAAATTATTTGTATTTTGTATTTGTATTTTGATTTGTATTGAGAAATTATGCCTGACTTGCATCGAAATGTAATTGCACATAATATAATGTCAATAAAGAATTTGAATTTTGAAAATTTGAAATATGTCAAAAGTTCAGATCTGAATTTTTTTTAAATATTGATGGTAAATTGTTTTTACTGTGTGGAGAGATTTAAAGATTATTTTAAAAATGATGTTACACTAGTTAACAATGTTTAGTTGTAATTGATTATCGAAATGACGAGTGCTCATGTACTGTAAATATGTATTTATGGCATCATTTGATTTGATTTGAATTGAGCTCGGCGCATCTGTCGCCAAGTGTGGCCGGTGTTAGCGTATCTGCTCAGCGTATTATACGTCGGGCGTTTCGTACGCCGCGACAAATACGCCGAGTGTGGCCTTACCATAGCTCTAAGAACAACATGTCAACAGAGTATGTTCTTGTACTCCTTTTAAACATTATACAACTTTGATTATTTCTCAGAATTATGTTTAATACTCAATCTAAAACGGCTTCTTGTTACATGACATAAAATAGGTTTGGTTACCTCCGTCCAATATCAAAACATTGTGTTGAGGGTTGACAAACCTATTTTATGTCAGAGTAATATCAAGAGGGCAAACAATGAATATTTATTGTTATTTATATAAACAACGTAACACAGAGAACCGTGTTGTTGTAGAATCCGGACGTTGTATCGCCCGTGATCACACAGGAGGCCAGTTTTGGGCGTAGTGAACAGCCTCGTAACATTCGTCTTCTAAGAACTTAAAACTGAGGACGAGGTTCGAGTGAGGCTGAAGTGGAGTCTATTGGAGTAAAAATTGCATTGGAAATTCGATTCACTCGTGCTAGCGGTTCTTTGCTTAGCTGCGTGACGGCCTTGGTTTAAATTTAATTTGTTTGGACGACAACAACAAAACACACACAAACCAGATGTTGTTTGATTGTTTTTACCAGTCATTTTATGTTGATTGCTTTAGACCACCTCATATATTTTTCTAATATTTAAGATTACTTTTTTCATTTTCATTGGGGCTCTGGAATCGAATTGTCGTGAAACATCGTGCTGTTTTTTCAGTAAATGGGATTAGTACGAATGTAAGTTATGTATGTTTGAAAGGGATCTAGATGTGGATGAATGCAAATTTTATATCAAATAGTGGACGGTTGGATACATGCTTTTGTATTTTGTTCACTATCGATGAAAAACATCGAAACAACATTTAAAACTCAAACGTTCTACCATCTCTAACAAGAAACTTCAAACAAGGAATACTCAAAGTCACGTGACATGACAACTCAGAGTCACGTGACCGAGTAGAAATGAAGGATTTAAACGTGCTCACATTTGATATTGCTGAACGTGATCCAGCACGACGAAGGCTTTTACTGATACTACTTCAAGTGTTCTGGATCAACCTTTAGAGTTTCAAATGTATTGTAAGTTTCAAAACGTCATGTCCCCTTTTCTTTCCCTCTCTGCTCGGTATGGTGTTGGTGTAGCCTAATGTAGTGAATCACCAAGGAGAAGTCTTTTTTTAGACGGCCCGGTTTGTGCACTTATGTGATTGCCTCGCAGCCCTTGGCTTATTGTGCACCCTCATTTACAGGAGATTACTCTGTATCAAACCCATGACCCTTCGAAAACCTGTTAATCTTAAATACTCTACTCTCCTGTTCGTACCCATTCTCCGTACAATAAGTACCCAGGGTTTGTTGTCTCTTTCTCAGCAGTGCCGGACAGTTGAACAAGACATGGTGAGCTATTTCTTCTGCCACATTTCCTGCAGAGAATCTCCCCAACTCTTATGACTATTCTCTGAAGGTGACAGCGGAACCCCCAGTAACCAGTTATAAAACCGACCACTCTTCGGAGTTCCACTCTGTTTAGATTCATGGAGTTACTCATGGAACACCCTGTATAGCATGTACAAACTCACTTTGTATCATGTAGATTGTAGAAGACATTACATTTACAACCCCATGTTGGTTAGAGGTCATGTATGTGTTTTGTCTACGTTGTCAGTGCAATTTGTTACCCAGCCCCGGGTCGAGGAGACATATGTAACACGAGACGTGCCCAGGGAAACAACATTGTCCCCTTTTCCTTCCCTGCCCGCCCCGTAGAGTATTTATGTAACTTGTTGCTGTGAAATGCCTAAGAGAAGGAAAATATGCTTGAAATCTAGATTGCGATGTATTGAGGGTGGAGTAGTACTTGTATCGCATCAAATCTAAAGTGCATATGGACAATTATCTGTAGTAACCAATTACTGTGTAATTAGTGGAAGTTTATCCGCTATGTAATAATGTGACAAAGGTGTATGCCGTTTATTTTCGGTTGTGTGTAAATCAATATGTCATAATAATCTTTATTTTTTATACTTCAAAGTGGAAATCCTCAAACAGGCATTGTCTTTGAGGCCTTATACAGGGTGACACGCGGAGATGACGTTTTAAATGACTTGTACAAAGCAATTTAAAAGATAAACCCATTTTATTTAAATTTTAAGACTAAGATCAGCACTTTATAAATTACTCATTTTTTAAATTACGTTATCCTATAAGCCCATGCACCCGGATACAAATGTCCAGTCTGGTTAAATCATCATCGGCCACCGGGTCAACATGTTTGGTTGAATAGACTGCATCTCTTCCCTGATTGCTTCTTTGAGGTCTCAAGAGTTCGGGGTTTGTGAGAGAAAGGTTATTTCAAATATCTCCATAGGAAAAGGTCACAGCAAGACAAATCTGGTGACCTTGGTGGACAGGGCATTTCACCAAAACGTGAAACCAGTCCGGAAAACATGTTCCTGACAGTAAACCATTGAGGCGGTGGTGTGCGCGCTGTGGCACTATCCTGTCGGAAGAACAAGCTCTCATGTTCATTCTTCACCTTCGGAGTTCTGGTCCAAGAAGTGTGTTCAACATGTGGACATAACTAGGTGACGATAACACAATTATTCCTCGAAAAATACGGTCCAATCACTTCGGAACGAGAAACAGCATTGGGGTGACTGCCATTCTGATCCTAGCGATGTTCTAAGGTGTCCTAGCATATCTTACAGGGCCTGGAGGTTTTTTTTCATTATGTTCCCTTTTGGATTTGGCACATTTACCCATCTCAACAACGTGTTACGGTTTGGTATGGGTTTATTCCGATGGATGTCAAAATGTCGACGAAACAAACGTTGTGTTTTAGTCACTGAGTTGTTGTTTTTAACATAAGCATCGTATGCGAAAGCACGATTTTCGACAGTCCATTGAACCATTGTCAATAAAATTCTATGAAACACTCTTTTCAATGACATAACCTAGAAATTTCTACGAAAACAAACAATAATGTGACAGCTGATTAAAATTCGTCCGTGTCCCGCTGTAGCTCAATACTGAACAGTAAGTTATTCGGATGAACATAAATAAGTAGTAATATTAATACACATAACTCTTAGGATTTCGTGACCGGTATCAACACATTAATCTAGTTCTTACGGTTCACACGTATCAAAACATTTAATTAAGATCTATAATAAGTCTTTGACACAGTATTTAAATTATGTTCTTAATATCTCCACTTGTTGATTTAAAGTCCTTTGACAGTCAAATGTTTCGGATAAACATTCAGATTGAATATTATTTTAAGTCAATCAGTTGGGCCGGATGGTGTAGTGGTTTAGCATAACCGCCCGGAAGCGAAGAACCATTAAATCAGTTGGTCCAATAACATTAGTGCATTTATTTAGTAATAAATTACTAGATACATAATTAAGATCTATTTATAATAATTAGCGATACATTTCGGTCTCGCTTAAAGTACTATCTACATGCTGATTGTGACACTCCCAACTCATTTTCAGTTTCAGCCAATCAGTGACTGAAGATGGTACTCCACAACGAGGTTGAAATATCTCAAGCTAATTATTATGATGTTTTGACGCGTGTGAACCGGATGAATTAGTAGTATTAATAAGTTTTAAGGGATAGTGTTAGTATAGAATAACTGAATAAATTTCTAAACCTGAATAGTGGCATGTGCTTAAAATTCCTACAACATTATTGAAAACTGTTACCCTATGACGTGTACATGAAATATCAATATAGTGTCATACACTATTCAAGTATTCCAGCTAGAGGGTGAAAGTTTCCAATCGAACAGGGCCACTCTAACAAGAGAGGATATTGTGGGGTATAATAGAGCAGGAAATTGAGTTTTGTTGTTGGTTTGTCGCTGCCCCTATCATCTCTGCCCATATCACACTTCATATAACTGTCATGCATCCTCTTGTCGTATACTTCTGCACACTTATTGTCACGTTTATGTTTCAACTTATACAGCTCTTAACTAACATGATGAGACGTTTTACTAAATGATTTAAGACCGGGTTGTATCTTGATAGTGGTGATCAAAACTGTACTGTTCAGTTTTCACTTTGTTGTATACAGGGTGAGTTTTATGTCCCACCACCTTAACTTTTGAAAAAGTAAGATTTTTTGAAACCCTTTGGGAATGTTTTTATGGGATTATGAAGTTGGTTTTGACGTACTGTGCCCCACCCCACCCACAAAACCGGGGGGAGGGCCCCAAAACTTTTAAATTGCAACGCCCCTCCCCTTTGTGTGTCCACTCGTTTTTTTGTAATACTTGTTTAAATATTGCAAAAAATCAGTTTTAAAATGCCACATTTCACATAACATTCCTTTTTATGGCAGGTTTTTCACGAAAGTCTTTTGAGGGAAACATCAAAACCTATAACATAATCACATATAGTATTTTATAAGAAATTTGTTATAACAATTTTTACCTGATTTCTTGTCATCTTAAAGTGGGTAGGGCATTACAAAGGAACGAATGGAGATAGAAGATTTTTCTTTGCGTCGTTGGATTTGTATTGAAATTTCCTTTATTTTGAGATGCCACAAAGGGGGTTGCAATTTAAAAATATGGGGCCCTCCCAGCAGTTTTCGGGTGGGGGTGAATGACGCAAAGTACGTCAAAACAAACTTCAGAATCCTATAAAACATTCCCTAAAGGGGCAATAAAAATCACCCTGTACAATAATGTAAGATTATGTAAGATTGGGATCAGGTAAAACGGCAAACACCCCACCAAAGGTCACAAAATAAGAAAATTACATATAACACTTTGTCATTAACTTTGGGGTTGTTGGGAAGTTCAAACCTGCAAACTGTTTGTTCTACGGCCTTTCGTTCTAAATGGCGATGGGGAGCTCTATTTTCCATGGAAAATATGACCTTCTTCTAGTCATCGCCAATTGCAAAAATGCTATTACTACAAATTGCGAATAAAATACAAAGTGAGGTAATTAAAAATTTTCGTTTGTTTAAATTATTCAACTCTCTGGCCTGTACTAAGCATAGGCTATTTGCTATATTATATTCTTTTGTTCACAGATAAAGTTTTACCAATTATGAAATTACACATATGCAGTAGTAAGCTTTATCTAATTATGTTAATTACAGCTAATAATTACAATTACACGCCGACAGCGATGTTACAGCGTTCATGTGTTTAATCTATTCAATTCAATTTACTTGCTAGATTAAGACTAATGGAATTACTTGTGCAATTATTAAAACATGGGATGTTTCACCGCCGAACATTTTCTACTACAAGTTTTATAAATGTGTGCATTTGTTACAGAATAAATAGTAAACAACACGAATTGGTTTAATAAAACATTAAAATAGTGACATGAAATAGTAATATAAATATGCACTTTTACTAAATTCAACCACGCCTCATTTAAATTCCAAAGTGTTTCTTTGTCTTTTATTTGAAATCTGATTTATGTATTCTAAAAAAAGACTTACTGTTGTTGGTTCAAACTGACCGTTTAGTATTTTTCGATGAAAGGGATCTAGATATAGTGGGAATGTCAAAATTATTTGACTTTGAATTATTAAGTTTACCATATATATGTAACATTTTCTGCAAACAATTTCTAATTCTGACAACAGGTCTTAATGTGTACCGTGATTGACAATAAGGTGGGTGGTTTCAATATTTCTGAAATCTTAAATTTAATGTGGGCTATAACATACTATGAATCATACTTGAAATAATATGTTTTCTGGGGTTTAAATAAACATTGGTATTATACGGAGTGAGTTTTAAATGCCCCTCTTCACTTTGAAAATGGAAATATTTTTAAAACCATCGAGGGAATGTTTTTATACAATTCTAAAGTTTGTTTTGACGTACTTTGCTTCATCCACCCCCCCCCCCTCCCAAAAAACTGGGGGGGGGCGCCATGAAATACTCTTAGATGACTAATAATATCAATACTGAAAACAGTTTCCGTCACTATTTGTTTAAAGCATCAATTTTTTGCTTCTGTACAACTTTTGTTTTCTTTGTATGACAAAATCATAAACAAACTATTACAGGCAAATGCGTTGATTTTATAAGAACGGATGCATTATGTTATTCTCGTTAATTTTAACCTAGCATTTGCATGGGTTATGATGATATTACAACTTACTCTTGCTGAACACGCAGTGGGAATTGTAGATTGTTTCACTCCAGGCCAAACCAACAAACCTTGTTTGTTCTGTTATGTTAACAAATCTATCGGCAACATTTCATGATTTCCCTTTTGTAAACAAGTTTCAAATCAATAATGTTAACTATTTATCAGCCAGTTGTAACTGTAACCTCTCTTCTTATGTTGTGTTCTTTCTTAACATTCAAATCTCGACCCAACGAGCTATTTAATAAGAAACTGTAAGAACCTTTAAGATTTCATTGTTCCAAAATTTCGTCCGTCAAACTTGAAGTTGAAGCTGAGAAAAGATGTTAAAGTTCAAATAATATCAGACCAGCTAGCGATTTGACTCTTTTAAAACCAACATTATGTTTCTTAAACAATCAATTTAATTTTTTTTGGTAATTTAGAAATATTTCTGTCTTATTTTGTATTTTTAATTTTGAAAATGTAGCATTTAACATGTAGTTTACTAGGCTTAGAAGTCAACACAATTTTTATTAAAAATTATATAAATAAGTTCTTAAGAAATATTTTATGGAAGCTGTATATTTCTACTCTGATTCCATCTCGTAGGGTTTCACTTCTGAACTCGAAACAAAACCCTTTCATATTTTCTCATCAGCAAATGTGTGCGTGTGAACAGGTTTTGAGTGCTTTCTTTATAAACGTGAATTACATTCTCTCTCTACATCCGGGACAATCAGTAACCCACGTGAAAGCGATGTTTGAAGAAACTTTTATCCTCGATTAAACGTTTTAGTCGGCGTGTACAGTTATTTCTTTGTTGAGGACATTCAAACATGAAATAAAACGAACACATTATCACTATATCACTATTTGAGATGCCGACCACTCTCATGAGGCAAATATGTGGTGAAGGATGAGTGTGATGAGTGGTAGTAATGAGCTATGAGGTGTAGTATTGTTACAAACTAAGGCCGACTCTTCCTTAGAATTGGTCATTAATTAATAGCCCAATGACCAATGGAAATACAAGGACCAACGGCTTAACGTGACTTCCGAACCACGCAGGTGATGTCTAAACGATGGTGGGAGTTGATGCGGTTATCATCAGATGATCACTGAGACTATCTGAGCCGCTTTAGACCTATATCATCCTCAAAACCTGACCTGCATGAAGCTGGATTACAGGACCAAGCCACGAGTCCCAGTTAATCCTCTTTGAAGTTTTCTGTTGACGATGGTACAGTTTCTGAGGTTTAAATATCATTACGGACGTTTTCCATCGTTCGTAAGGTTAGGAAAACCTGATTCATTTATCAAAACCAAAGGAATTTCCCTTCATTGGCTGTGCATAAATAGGTATGTTTGTGTTCTCTGTTGCTGTTGGTCAGACTGTTTCACGGCTGTGATTGGTCGTTCGTTGCTCCAAGCCAGCTAATGCGGCTGTCTGGTGGCTGGCCAGGCAGTTAGTCATTGTGCAGCCTTCACCGGCGTGGACGGGCTTAGTGTCTCTATTCTTCTTTTAATTTTTATTTCCGAACGGATTTGTAAATGTTGTATTGTTTTCTAGACTAACTGTTGTACAATTAATAAGTTTGAGAACATAAAAATGTTTTATCGTTGATATTCTTGGTGGTAAGTGTCTTGTGATTACTTTTAGGCTACCTCAGTTCCTAATATTGTCCGCCTATCACATAATCTTACTTACCTCATCTGTGTTATGTCTTTACACAAGACAGTGTTGTTGTCGATGCGATGGAAAGGTTGAGGAATAAACTTCTCTCTTTCAAGAATACAACTGATAACAAGTTTCTTAATCAAACTTTTCAACGTAAAGCACAAGAATATGAAACAACTTTCAGCACAATTCTATGGGATTATCTTTTGAACTTAGAGCATAGTTCAGGATAAATAAATTCTTGCGAAGATGGATGCAAACCTTCTGTTACATTCAACCACTTTGTATTCTTGTAACTTTGATATTTTATTGGTAATGTTTGTCCAATATATCATTTTGTTTTGAACAATAAAGAATTTTGTAATTAGGGCACATTAACAGTTGAAAAAGATGAACAGTGAAAACAACTTAGACAGATGAAGGCTCATTATTGCAAAGTTGTGAAGAAACTAAATTTAAAAAGGTAAAAGTTTGTCTTGTTTAACGAGGTGAAGTTAGGCCTACAAAATCCTTTCTAACTCAACCTCGACCTTTACCTAGCGTCACCGTATTAGTCAGATTTCAAATTGTAAGTGGTGAATGCGGAGATCGAACCCGCGCCACCGGAGTGATGAGCTCCAGAGTCGCGCGGGATACCAATCCGCCACGGATCCGCTAAATATAAAAGCACAAATGTTATACAGGGTGTTTTTTTAACAACCCAACTTTCAAACTTTAGTAAGTCACTCTATACGCGCGCTATAAGGTCGTAAATTGTGTCATTGGTTTGTTCACTTCAATATCTATCGATGGTATGTATTGTTGCTAATATGTGGTTTGATTTGATAATGTGATGTTATTGTAAAATAAACGCAATCATGGTTTTAGCAAAGATCAACGAGGCTTATTGTTAAGAACACAAAAGATCATTTTAACGTGAAATTTGGGTTCAAGTTTACAGGTGTTAATATTCAAACAAATCTAAAATTCACAGATTTGTAAAAGTTTTAACAAAATAGGTTCTGGCGAGGGAAGGAAATAACAGAGGCGGACTGTACTGAATGAAGAAGTAACGGACAATGTTAGGGTTGGATTAGAAAATTCTCCTAAAATCTTTCAACATTTTGAAACAACAAAAACAGATAGCCTACATACAATACTTGATCTTAAACGCATCTTGCCAAAACATATTATCTTGCCCTTAAGTATTCTTCAACATTAAGCACTAACTGATCTTTGCTAAAAACCATGATTGCGTTTATTTACAATAACATCAAATTAGCAAATCAAAACCACTATATTACACAACAATTCATAAATCTGATAGGTATTAAAGTGAACAAACCAATGATACAATTTACGACCTTATAGCACGTGTAAAAAATGACTTACTTACGTTTGAAAGTTGGGTTGCGTTTTAAAACAAACACCCTGTATAAAAGTTCAAAAACGACTGCATTTTGATGACTATTTGATCTTAAACGGGCATAATGAACATACACATAAGAGGTCATGAGTTGTATTCTATTTCATGAACTGAGCTCTACAGTTGATGCTTGAAATAACACAGCTCGATTTCAAGATACTTTGTCAGGTTCTGTTTACTTTGTGTTTGTAGATCGGGGAATTGTCAGACTGTAAAAGGCATAGGAGACTCAACACTGTGTAAATTAAACCCACGTTTTAGCGACCGTACAAAGGGATATTTACCCGGCATTTACATACTAAAAGACCTTGTTCTCTACCGCTCTCATTGTAGTTCTCTATTTCTGAACTTAATTATTGTCTTGTTTTTTCTAGGTGCGGTGTTGTTTTAGTCGTAGTTTTTGTGTGGACTGAAAGAGTTGTCGTTTGAATTCAGGTATGTATATAAACGTGAATTTGAAGTTGAATTTATATAATACTATAAGTGTACGGGACCTATTTACACGGTTTTCATCTACACTATAGATCACTTAATTTAAAATGTAATACGTTTGTGACTTTATAAAATTTCTAAATAAGATCTTTACCACATCTTAAACATTTGATAGTCAGTGTTCTACTTTGTCTTTCTACTTCAACCAGGGGAGCCTGCTCGCATTTCTATTACTTTTTGATAGCCTAGTGTCATATTTCCTAAATCAAAGCAAATAAAAATATTACTTTAAAACATATCAAATCGAACTATTTTTAATTCGATTTCGTCATGTATTTTTGATATATTTATAACTCAACTGAACTCTTACCCTGAAAGAAAGTCGTAACACTCGCACACACATGATTTCTTATACATTTCACATATATGTTTAAACGTTGATGCGCTCTAAATTTATATTTATCTCATTACCAATTACCTTTTACTCGTGGCGTGGTCCTGTAATCAAGCTTCATGGAGGTCAGGTTTTGAGGATGATATAGGTCTAAAGCGGCTCAGATAGTCTCAGTCATCTGATGATACCCGCATCAACTCCCCATCGTTTAGACATATCAGACCATCACCTGCGTGGTTCGGAAGTCACGTTAAGCCGTTGGTCCTTGTATTTCCATTGGTCATTGGGCTATTAATTAATGACCCATTCTAAGGAAGAGTCGGCCTTAGTTTGTAACAAGACTACACCTCATAACTCATTACTACCACTCATCACATTCATCCTTCACCACATTTTTGCCTTAAATACTCTTGATGGTCGGTATTTCAAATAGTGATATAGTGATACTCTTAAATTTAAAAAATATATAAAAGTTCCGTTTTCTTTAACATTTTCCTGAGTTTATTCTTGAATTTAACTCATTAAGGACAACACGATTGTTCGTGTCAGATTCAACTCAGCAAACGAGTACTAATGATCTGTTGAAAAGTGTGCTTGATGAGAGAAATTAAGTTGAATAATTTAAGTTGATGAATGAACCGGCAGAGTTCTCCACTGTCGACAACTGATAAAGATCGGGAACTTGTTTATCAATCAAATATTTAAGTTTACGCTGAGTTAACAATGATTACAAACTTAGTTGTACCAAATAACAAAATAGTTTTCTAATTAAAAGTGTCACCTCAATTAGCAATTTCAAAACCTTAAGTTAATTAAAGGTGAAAATTTCAATATTATATTTTTAAATTGTAATCGAAGAATAATTAGAATTTACGTTTCGAAAATGCATTGTAATGGTAAGTGAATGGGTCAAGTCAGTGTGGCCAAACCATTGAGTATGCAACAACGCTCCGAGCAAAACCAACAGTGGTTGTTGTTCCGTGATGTTTACAAATATACAGCCAACTATTGCTACCATTCTAGTTGGTCAAAAGAATAAATTACCAACTTCAACCAGGTATGACACTTACTATAGCAACCTCCGTGTCGCTCTGGTCGGAATTAAATGTCAGGTTATGATTTAAGTGCATCTTCATCTTCATCTGTATGTAAAAAATTACGCTTTAACTTTGTACTCATTTTTTCTATCAATGATTGATTTTCAACTGTTGCCAGTTAATGCACAATTTACATGGACATAATGCCATAACTTTCTATTCAGCTTCATTTAATGTTGCCCAATAGTAATATTGTGTCCATGGATTTAAGTTAAATATGGGGTAGGGAAGGGTAGTGTTGACGTCACCTAAGTGAAATCAGCTGCTTCTGAAGTGAGCTTCCGGTTCCGGCTGGTTTTTCTTGCCGGTCGTGTTGTTTACGTTATGACCAAGCTGACTATGGGTATCGCTACTACGTTGACAAATATTGAGAACAATACCGGGCCACTTAGGCCAATGCTTTCATCTGCAAAAGCTCTTGGTTAAAACTATATCACTACATCACTATTTGAGATGCCGACCACTCTTAGGAGGGTATTTTAAGGCAAATATGTGGTGAAGGATGAGTGTAATGAGTGGTAGTAATGAGTTATGAGGTGTAGTCTTGTTACAAACTAAGGCCGACTCTTCCTTAGAATGGGTCATTAATTAATAGCCCAATGACCAATGGAAATACAAGGACCAACGGCTTAACGTGACTTCCGAACCACGCAGGTGATGGTCTGATATGTCTAAACGATGGTGGGAGTTGATGCGGGTATCATCAGATGATCACTGAGACTATCTGAGCCGCTTTAGACCTATATCATCCTCAAAACCTGACCTCCATGAAGCTGGATTACAGGACCACGCCACGAGTCCCAGTTAACATATCTGTGTTCAATTTAATACGTGTCATAGATACATTGACAACTTCAGAAAGCAAGTATGCTCTACCATGAAAGTTGTAAATCGACTACAAATAATTGAATGCTGACAAGAACTAAGATAATCCTGATAATGACTCAACGTAAATCCCAACCACCTTCTTCACAACAGCTGTTGACAGATTCAAAGCTAAGGAAAGGAAGTCTTTGTGTATAATCACGCATTAAAAGACTTTTCAATTTATTTCCCAATTTATTGTATTGTGAATTTACGTTTACTTTTGACGTGTATCTTCTTGCGAAATTCATAGTTTCGCATTACTATTTACGGCCAACTTACATAACTAATTTCAATCAACAGCCTAAAATATCTAGAGGAAGTAAAAATGCTACTTGATAATTGAGAAATGAATCGGTACTAGGGAAAATGGTTTGGAGCAAAGCCAAGTCTTGCGATACGATCAATGATTTGTAAGTTGTCAGCAAATACTTTGGAGGATTTTCTAAATAAACCTTTTGGTTAGTTACCACACTACACTCTAACTAACGCAGTTATAGAGTATAGTTTGACTCGAAATTTAATTTTAATGCATGATCAAAACTGTTAGACTCATATGACGTTTACAGTTAAATTTTTCAGGGCTCAATATTTTCCTTTGCGTCCGTATACGAAAGAAATGTTTGCAACAAAATGTGTGATGGGGAATTTTTAATTTACATTTAACTACTACCAGCAGTCATTCTAATATTTACGCACTACTGTACAATTTACAAATATGTACAATTTCATGTTTTTACGACTAATTCAACAATAACTGGGTTGTAAAATTACTGAAAATGTGAAACCATCAGATATGTATGTAATAATCTGTAATTACGTAATGCAGTTAGTTAATGTAATTACATGCAGCGCTGTTGTGACATTTGCCTCCAAGATGTAAGTAGAATTCAATCCTCTCTTGTGATCAAGACGTAATGCAATAACTTGTCCAGAAATAATGCCAACTCTTGGATTAGTGTTTTGAGACAAGTATCTAAGTGGATGTAATAATTATTATAGAACAAGTACACAATGCAAATACGTAAGTAGCTATCAAGAAAACAATAATGTCATTATTATTTATTGGTTCCTAGTCGGTTTAGTCATGTATAAAATAAAAACTAATTTCTCGTATGGACTTCAGTGAATAATTTCCCTTTTAAAACCTTAATTACTGAGATATGTGAATAGCTTTCTATATACATTTAGCTTTTGGGCGCTTTACATTTGAAACTGAGGTTTAACTTCAAGCAATCTTCGTTATACTTAAATTTCCTTTTAATTTAACAATAATAACAACAAAATAATATTGGTTCTAGGATTATTTGCTTTTTACCAAAGCCACTGTTGATGCTATGTTATGATAATGTTCAGCCTACCACTAAGGGATGCATCGGTCCATTTCGGCTAAGCCCACTTCGGACCAAACCAACAACCATTTCCGTTTCTGTTATGTCAACAAATCTACTGTCGACATTTCTATAAAACTCTATAAATAAATCTTTTATTGCGTAAAACATATACATGTCATTCAACCGTCATAAGTATTAAGTACCTAAAGTTTTGCATTCATACACATCGAAATCCCATTCAAACATACAGTATTTGCATTCACCCAATTCTCATTCACTTGAATTTGATCCACTCTAGCCCCTTGGTCCGTGGTCTGTTTACGCGGAGCCCCAGTCGTGTGCCATAAACTCGTTTATATTATAGAATGCTTCTGCGACCAAAATCTTCTTCAAGCGAGTTTTGAATGCCTTTGGCATAGGTGCACTTTTAATCGAATTTGGCAGTTGTTGACTAGTTGAACTCCTGCCTGTGAAGGCAAACGTTCATGAGCTACCGTACTGTGTCTCCCAGTTCGGTAGTTCTCCCTGCCCTGGTTACGTAAGAGTGGATATCACTCCCTCTTACGGGGTCGCATTTTTGTCTGAAAAAGGCAGGTTTCCAAAATGTAGAGGCAGGGTAATGTCAACAGTTTCAAATTTTTGAAAGCTGGCCTGCACGACTCTCTCCATTGCAGCTTTGCTATTGTTCTGGCTGCTTGTTTTTGAAGAATGAAAATTCTGGAAAAGTTTTCGCTTTTGCAGCCTCCCCACAGTGCACCCCGTAGGAGAGGTGTGGAAAGACTACTCCATAATAAGCCGTCATCAGGACCTGAGTTGGGCAATATTTGGTTAAATTATTGATAGCCGTAACTTTATTTATTAAAACGGTTTTATGGGTGTACCACACTATAAATGAAAAATCGTAACTTTATTCTTCACAAATGCCTTTTATTAAGATTGTATTAATAAAATTAGTTAAGAAAAGTGAATAGTCATCTTCCCCGTGGTTCGGAAGTCACGGTAAGCCGTCGGTCCATTCCATTGATTGTTGATCTTTTAACTAATGCCCCAATCTGGGTAACAGTCGGCCCTAGTTTGTAACAAGACTAAACCTCATCGACCATCAAAGTACTCACTACCATCCCATATTTACCCTAATATACCCTCTAAGAGTGGTTGCTGGGTCCCAAAGTAAAAAAATCAATCACGAAAATGAACTGATTCGGATAACTGGTTTGACAAAACATGGTACTTTGCTTTGAGGGTATACAATTTTGCTAGAACTGAACCCACTTTTGTGTAGTGCTAAGCTACATAAGTATATTAATACTTATTAGACATAAGTGTTACATCAAGATAAAACACCTCGCTTTGAAGCAAGAACTAATTTTACTTAATGTATCAGAAGTGCTGCAGTATAGACAAAGCTGCATTGTAACTCTGAACTCAGTGTCTCGGGTTCACTCTTGAACTCTGAACAAAACCCTTTCACACTTTCTCATCAGCAAATGTGAGCTCTGAACACGTGTTCTGTGTGAACTGGTTCAGAGTACTTTCCTGTTGAGTGTGTTCATAACTCTCGCTACATCCAGGACAATAGGTAAGCCACGTTAAAGCTAGGGGTGAAGAAATGTTTGTCGTTGGATTAAACGTTTTTGTCTACGTGTTTACTTTGTTGATTGTTTGTATCATTTATCTTTTGATTTTAAAGAATATATAATTGGTTGATTTCGTAATTATTGTTCCTTTCATCAAAGGTACTCGCACGTTGGATCAAACATACTGACATAATAGCTTTTTATTCCCTAATACAAATGGTGGTGCTCGGACGGAAAGATTGAGGAATACAACAAGTTTCTTGATAAAACCTTTCTGCATAAAAAAAGAAAATGAAACAACTTTCAGCACAATTCTATGAGATTATTAGTTGAACTTAGGTAGTTTTAAGTGGGAGAAAAACCTTCCAAGGGGTTTGCAAACTTGTGACAACTTTATGCTGTAAAGGTTTGTATTTGCAACAACATTAAGTGTGATAACTTTAAAATCGTCTCAAGTACCTCTTTACATAATATGTGTGTGGATAAAAATAGTTAAATACACGCGATGCAGAACAACGTGATCGTATACCTATATTGCTTAGTTTTGATGTTTAACTAAATTTCAATTATGCGTAAAAATCTAAACGTGTATGAAGAATCTACCAACACCCAGCCAACCAAGAGAAATTTAACTACACGAGAGGGAAAATGTAGAGAGGAGGTTGGTAGCCGTGATTTCCTTCTTGTTTGTGGCTGAACCTTTATTCTCTGTGATTAATGACGCCATTCATAACTCTTTACAATCCACCGAGTCTTTGTTCCTGTCAAACTGTGTTGCCTTGCTTCTGCTTGTTTGCACACTGCATTGTTGCCTAGTTCTAGGTGATCATAGTCTCAGTGATCATCTGATGATACCCGCATCAACTCCCACCATCGTTTAGACATATCAGACCATCACCGGCGTGGTTCGGAAGTCACGTTAAGCCGTTGGTCCTTGTATTTCCATTGGTCATTGGGCTATTAATTAATGACCCATTCTAAGGAAGAGTCAGCCTTAGTTTGTAACAAGACTACACCTCATAACTCATTACTACCACTCATCACACTCATCCTTCACCACATATTTTCCTTAAAATACCCTCATGAGAGTGGTCGGCATCTCTAATAGTGATTTGGTGATTTAGTGAAAAGCTGGTATATCCTTATTTTGCTGAGACAACGGGTATTTGCCAAATTGTGTGAAGTTGAAGCATTGTAGACATCATTAAACTTTCTAGAAGCTGGCAATCAGTCCTGAAGAAGTCTTTTCGATAGTTCACAGTCAATGAGAACATCAGCATTCCTGCTCTAATGAACGGCCCTGCCGCCAATAGGATAGCAGACAGCAAGTAGTTCAGTTCCAACCAATCAGTCACTGAAGATCCTCAGAGAGACTGAAATATTTCAAGCTAATTCTCATGAGGTTTTGACGCGGTTTGAACCGGAAAAACTAGATTATAGTTCAAACCTTTGTTGTAAAATTAGAATGATTGTATGGTTATGAAATGCTTTGCAAAAATACTAAATTTCTTTAATAATATAGGTATTACTTTTTGTCTAAAAGTGGGGGATAAAGACGTTGTGACAAGAAGTGTTTCAATATTTACACTGATAAAGAAGGTTCTTCATTAATATTTACTTAACTCGCTCGCTTTGAAACTGTGCTTGTCTTTCCGTAAACAAACTAGATATTACAACTTTTAATATCTTAAAATTACCAAATCTATTTAAATTTTATTTCCTACTTAGCTAAGTTTAATTTTTGTAGTCGGAGGTAAAGCTTACGATTTGCATCACACCCTCCTTTGATATATTTAAGTACTTTTTACAAGTAACGTGGTTGATTAGGAAAAATCTAAAGGAAAAACTTCTCTTCTTAAGGAATAAAACTGATAACAAGTTTGTGAATCAAACTTTTCTACATAAAGAACGGGAATACGACAAGACTTTCAGCACAGTTCTAAGAAAGTATCAGCTTTACTTTCTAAGACCTTTGGTTGGAGCGAGTTCTTGTTGGATACTTTGTATATGAATACAGTCAAAGTGTGTGCAAATGTTGTTTGAGAAAGTGTAATATGTTGTTTGATTGTGTTTGTGGCCACCTTTTTTCTCCAGGATACAAATTACTCGTACTGCTCTAAATAAAACAAACCAAAGTAATAAAAAGATTGTTGTGATGAACAGTTTGATCCCCATTATGTGACTGATTACCAAACACTTAGCCGACAAGTGGGAAATTTCACAGCATGAGAGGGAAAATGTAGAGAGGAGGTTGGTAGCCGTGATTTCCTTCTTGATTGTGGCTGAACCTTTATTCTCTGTGATTAATGACGCCATTCATAACTCTTTACAATCCACCGAGTCTTTGTTCCTGTCAAACTGTGTTGCCTTTGCAACCTTTATAGTTGACAGTTTCTAGGTCGTTAGGAATATTTTTACTAGTTTTAAATCAATTTTTTGCATATTATTGCTCAAAATGTACCTGTTTAGTTCTCGAAAAGCATGACCAGCTATAAAAAATGTATTATAGCGGATCCGTGGTGGATTGGTATCGCACGCGACTCCGGAGCTCATCACTCCGGTGGCGCGGGTTCGATCCCCGCAGTCACCACTTACATTTGTAATGTGACTAATACGGTGACGCTAGGTAAAGGTCGAGGTTGAGTGGTAGAGAGGACTGTGTAGTCCTAACTTCGCCTCGTTAAACAAGACAAACTTTACCTTTTACCTTTATTAGATTGATTGTGTTTTTCATCAACCGAATTGTACATTCATCAAGTGTCTTTCCTAGATGTATGTATTTTATTATTTGATTTTGTCTGACTTATAATGTTTCATAAAAATCTATCGAGCGCATGAAAATAGAAGCCTGCTTCTTGACTATAAACAACGCAAACACTTTAAAAAAGGTCAATGTAAAGTTTGTCTTGTTCAAGAGGCGAAGTTAGGACTACAAAGTCCTCTCTACTACTCAACCTCGACCTTTACCTAGCGTTACCGTAAGTAGTGACTGCGGGGATCGAATTCGCGCCAGCAGAGTGATCAGCTCCGAGCCGCCACGGGTTCCTTCTTTACGCTTTAAGCAACAGACAACTTAAAAATTAAATTCGTAGATTGTTTGGACGTACGAGTAGAAACCAAGATATTTTTCTAAAACTTCATTCTAGTCGAATAGTTATTAACCATAGTCAAGTGTAATTACAACAACTAGTTCATTACTGCTCAACGCAAGTTGATGCAGTTACTCAAAACAATGAAAGAGCGTCTTTCCAAGAAACTAGTAATGAAATTGAAAACTTGATGAGCTAGCTACACGAGAATAAGATTGTTGAATGCTCGTATTTCAACTATCAGGAGGTAAATATTTAAGAGTTTAGACAATCCCAAACAACTGTAACAGTTTAATGCTTTAAATAAAATTGACTATTGATATAAATGTTTTCTCTTTTAAGGTAAAACCTTATAGGTCAATCTTCCATTGAAGGGTTTCTAAGGGCTATATACTCGTTCGTAGCCAATTCTCTGTTCTAGGCTAGGTAGTTATTGTACTCAAAGTATTCACAAGACTTTGCATTAATGAAGTTAAAACAATTATTTTGACTTAAATAAGAATCACAATAGTAACAAGACGAACTTAATCGGTAGGCCTATATATTTGTACATACATGTAGAATACGAATCTCGCGAGTACATTCTTAGGCACTCTGATAAGCTCACTATTGGCCAAAAATATTTTGAATGTTGCTATGATATTGCTCGTTTTTAAATCAAAAGGAAGGGCGATGTGCAGCGTTATGGAGTTATGGGTCAATGTCTTTTGGAGAAATGAAGATGCATGTTAGGGAATTGAAAGACTTAAGCTGTTTCGAAGAAGGTAGCTAGTATTAGTACACTTATAAAAAAATAAAGGGTGGCTCTAGACATAATGAAAGTATTTCTTTCTAGAATGTAATAAGATGGAAATGTTAAAAATTTAAAGAATTTGAAGATATATTTCCATAGTTTTAAACTATAGGATCAATATCATTTGTAAAATATTAAATCTATACCGGTTTTTACGAGCCGTTGATCATCACATACACAGACATGATAAAGAGCACTAATGGGTTAGACTTCAATGTGTCCCAAAACACAAACAAACCGGGAACAAAAGCCACGAAGACAATTGCTGTGATATGAAGAGAGGACGATCAATCACTGAGAATAAAAGTGGAGCCACAAACAACGGAAACAACTTACACACACGTTTTTAAACAACCTTTACACTATTTACCTTGTCGCATTTAAAGTTGGTCTTTGTATTTTGGGTTTAAATCAAAGGAAAACAAAAGAAAGTGTTAAGAAAGAGCTGAAAACATTAATAGCGGAAATTCGGATTTCCCCTAATTACTTAGTCTTGCTGAGAGTTTCTTCGTTGTACTGTCCTTGCTTTGTGTTTGGTTCTTTCTAGTCATTTATTTTATAAGCTTTTCACAAAATTGCAACTAATCTATAGAACACGTACTTTTCTACTTGTATACTCTTTGAAACGTATATTTTATGAAAATTATCAATACTTGATCTGCTAAGTACTTTATGGAACAGTGATCTGATTTTTGTCGTATAACTAGATTATACACGTCTTACGTTTAATTTACAACCAGTATACACAAGGCCAGAAGTGTGGTAAGTGATGGCGGCCAGTAGGCTACTGGCCAGTTGCAGTGGACGTCACTACTGACTCCGTGTACAACGACCTTTCACTCATCGAATCTGAGCGTTTTTTAAACTATATTCTTAGCTTTGTCTCATTTACTTGATAAATACTTATCTGGATGACACGAAGAGAACTTATTGTAAGCTTTAGGCACTCCACTCTGACCACCAATTGTGCGAGTTCAATTCTAGAAGTAAACACTGACAATTTGTTGTTGTTTGGTAAAGGTCGAGGATGAGTGATAGTTGCTACACAAACTTCCTTATTTTTTACTTTCATCGACGAGAATAAATTATCAATTGAACAATAGTCGACACTATGAAATTTGAGACCACGGACACGCCAATTCAGAGGTTTATGACACTATATTTTGCTATGGCAACATTTGTTTTGTTTTTAATTGACTTTACATTACGTAAGTTTAATAAAAGTGGCTGACAAAGACGGTGAGACAGTAAGTGTTTCAATATTTACACTGATGAAAGATCGTTCTTCGTTAATGTTTACTGATCTCGCTCGCTTTGAAACTTGCCTTGTCTTTTCATAAACAAGCTACATGATAAAACTTTCTGCAACATGTTGTTGAGATAAACCAATCTTGTTAGTTTCATCTTACAATTTGTGAAAACCTTCTCACTCAAAGACCTAAGACTTCCAAAAGTGTTGTTAGTTTTGTTGCTGAGTCTTACTTCTTAGTAAACACAGTCGTCATTACACTATTTTGTTTAATGTTTGTAAAATAAATCATTTTTACCTAGCTGAAACCGTTAAGTAGTCATTAAATCACTTATAAGTTTGTTGATAACTACGGTTCCTACAAATACATCAATTTCAAATGATTTCCATGATGCACAACAGCATAATGTGATAGTAACTACAATTTCCATTTGTATAATGTAGGGATACCCAACTTGGAATATCAAGAACTATCGGTGGTTTTATCGATTGGATTTCTAACTAAGTCCATGCAGTGTGCAAACAAGCAGAAGCAAGGCAACACAGTTTGACAGGAACAAAGACTCGGTGGATTGTAAAGAGTTATGAATGGCGTCATTAATCACAGAGAATAAAGGTTCAGCCACAAACAAGAAGGAAATCACGGCTACCAACCTCCTCTCTACATTTTCCTCTCTCTTTTACGTACTTTTAACGGTCAGGCCTTTTTATAGTCTGTTAAACTGTATGTTTTATTTCACTAATGGTCTTGATAATTTTAATCTTGTATAAGCAGACGATGTTTATTATGTTAAAGAGTTAAAATAAAGATGTGTTCCGGAGTTTAAACTATTATTGCGGTCGTTTTTCATCGTAAGTGAGCAAGACGATCACACTCTGCCGAGAGCCTTCACTGTGGACGTGTTTCATTGAGTTGTTTCTTGCAGCTAAGTTTTTAGTGTGTCTTAAGTATGTGGGTTTGTTTTCTAGACTAGTTTTTAAGTTTTAGTATTTTGACTTTATCAGCTACATGTTGTTTGGTTGTATACGGAACGAAATATATTTTGATTTAGCCATTTTAAGATTACAGCATGAGTTAATATTGTGGAGGGACACTCTTAAAATCCTAATAGAAAAGCTTTAAGTACTCAAAATATGTTTCTACGCTAACGCTAATGTTTAATAGCAAATCACTAAAATCACTATTTGAGATGCCAACCACTCTCAAGAGGATATTTTAAGGCAAATATGTGGTGAAGGATGAGTGTGATGAGTGGGAGTAATGAGTTATGAGGTGTAGTCTTGTTACAAACTAAGGCCGACTCTTCCTTAGAATGGGTCATTGTACATAGCCCAATGACCAATGGTAATAGCAAGGGACGTTTGGTAAGACTAAAACATGTTGAGTCACCACTTCATGGTGTTGAGGTTTATTCATGTATAAAGGTTAAATTACCGAAGTATTAGATAGCCCAATGGTCGGTCGCAGCAAAATAACCTATATAATTGAGTTCTTGCAAATGTAATGCCCGTATTTCTTCAACCCAAAAAACTCCCTGCTTAAGATGAAGGTGACATTTATTTCTGGTGTAAAATCCAAGTTAGGGCAGTTATCTTCAGTTGATGTGGTTTCCAGGATATGACAAACCAACAACAAAACTCAATTTCCGGACTATTATATCCCACAATATCCTCTCCTGTTACCGCAGGTCAAATACATTCTGGTCGCTCGTGATTTAGCTAACCTTTGCTGACTCTTAAAACATGTGTTATTTGACTGAAATAACTTCCTTAGTGATACTGAGCGCTCCAGGTTATAATAAAATGTAACGTTCAACAAATTAGGACTGGAAACCAATTTTCAGAATATTGTCTGACGACATACTGAGTGGTGTTACGCACATGTTCATAAACCTAGTCTTGAAAAGCGATTATACTGCAAACTAATGAAACACTAAACTATCTGAACAAAAGAAGCATACGGTAGAAAGGTATTTGATACATCTACATTTTGAAAGAGGAAAATTTCAAAACCCCTTTTGGGAATGTTTTTATAGGGCCTAAAGTTTGTTTTGACGTTCTTTGCGTCACCCACACGCCTACCCAAAACGGGGAGGGAGGACCCCCAAAATCTTTTAAATACAAACCCCCCTCGTGGCACCTAAAAAGAAAAGGAATTTCAAAGACGCAAATAACTTCTTACCTCGGTTTTTTTGTTATACCCATCTAAAGATTACAAGAAATCAGATTTAAAATGCCACATTTAACATACAACTTATTTTGAATGACGCATTTTTTTTTTTCAAAATACTCTATGGGTTATATCATAGGGTTGCAATGTTTCCCTCAGAGGCTTTCCAAGAAAAATTGTCATTCAAAATAAATTGTATGTGAAATGTGGCATTTTAAATATGATTTCTTGTAATATTTAAATAGGTGTAACAAAAAACTAGTTGAGATAAAATATCTGTCTTTACATCGATGAGTTTGTGTTGAAATTCCCTTCCTTTTAGGTGCCACGAAGGAACGGGGAAGTTTCTATTTAAAACATTGGGCCCCGGTTTTTGGTGGGGGTTGGGTCCCCCAAAGTACGTCAAATAAACTTTAGGATCCTATTAAATCATTCCCAAAAGAGTTTTTGAAAATATTTCTTTTTTTAAAGGTTAAGGTGGAGGGGGGCATTTAAAACTCACCTTGTATATTATATTGAAGGACAAGAGTTAATTGAGATACATTTAGAAACAACTACAAAGTTGAAAAGCAAAGGCACAAAGAAAAAGGCATTCACCTGAAATTTCCATGTCACTTCACATGCTTGGTAGTTTCCATTCATCTTCCTACGTAGCTTCACATCTTACTTTGAAACGAAACACTTTATATGATATTAAATCTTAAGTTTAGATCCTTCCTTAGTTTTGTATTAGCCATAAACTTAAAAGCAGTCTATGACTTTGACTCTTGATTTCCACAACAAAAACATACACAATAATGTCGACATGTTATAGTATCAAGTTGTCTTTACAACAATGAAAATTTCAGTAGGATATTCATTTTCATAGTAGTACACAAGACCATAAACAAGTAACATAATGCTAATTATCTCTGTAATTTTTGTTGTTGTACATCTACTGTAAAAATGACAAAGGTAAATAAGGGACGTATTAATTAGTAGAGCCTACTCTGTAACAGTAACTACAAAACCAGAAAATGAGATACAAGGTATAATTATGATATATTTACTTTGGGAAAAAAAGCAAGGGTGTAAACTTTAATGGTGTGTCAAGAAATTACACAGGATAAAATATATTACATGACTTTAAATCCTCATTGAATTGAGCACTACTACCTTAAAATTGTTTGAGATATGGATGTAAAAATCAGCAGTAGCTTACATATTTCAGTACTTGATGAAGGAAATATTTTAATTATTCAAGACAACTCGACGGAAGAACAAGAACACTCCAAAAGAGAAACTTTCAGCGAGCCTAAGTAATTAGAGGATAATCCGAGTTTCCGCTATTATTTTGCCACTTCTTTCCTGTTTCTCTGCTTTTTTTCTTTTAGCCCAGATGGAAGTGATTAACATCCATTTCCCTGAAATTGTTGGGTACACAAATAGTTTTTTAGATACGTTAAAGTAAATTACTGTACGTTCACCTTTTTCAGGACAATTTATACAATGGTTTTTAGTGATAAGATAGTAGTTTAAAACTTGGCCCACTTTTAAACGGAGAAAATTATTTTGTCAGCTCAGGCTTTCAATATTTTCCCCGTTTGGGACCAAGGATTTAACGTAGCTTCCGAACCCCGGAAGCTATCGTCTACAGATTTGTTATGGCCGTGACAAGGAATCTAACTTGGGCCACCTAGTCTTTGACGGAGTCCCTGCATGCAGGAAGTGTGGCCTGCATGATGAAACTGCTGAACACATTCTCTTCGACTGTCATGGTCTGGAGCAGGAAAGAACGGCTACTTTTGGTGAGATGACTAAGGGTGGTAAGTTAGCGGAAGAGGGACTTGTGAGAAGGATTTCGGAGTTCTTAGAGCTCACAAATCTTTTGAGTAGCATCTTCACACCAACACAAGGGGAGCGCAATAAGTCCTAAGGGCTGACGTGCATCAGGATCAGACCGCCCCTTCTCAATGTAATGTAATGTAATGGGCCACCTAACGTACTCTGCCAGTACGCTACCACCCCGTCACCCGAAAACTACAATCAGTTGTTCCAACCCCACTTTGAACTTTATATAGTATCGCAATCCATGAACAAAGGCTGCGGTTGGTGAGTGTGTGTAAGTTGGCGGCACTGTTTCCGTTGTTTGCGGCTCCACTTTTATTCCCGCGGTGATTGATCGTCCACTCTTTGTACCACTACAATTGTCTTCCACGCTTTTGTTTCATGTTTGTTCTAGGCTGCAAATTTGAATCCAATGCGGAGGTTTACATAGGGTCCGTTAATATCAGTGACATTAACAATCTAAAATAGTTTTCAAAAGCCTGTAAAAGTGTGATAGACTTGTTTAAAATTAAACAAGCAATATATAAAACTTGATTAATTTAAAATTGTATACAGGGTGTCACGAAAATGTGTAGCGTGCTATGTAGAACCGGATTATACAGACACAAGTAAGTCGAAAATGTGTAGTAACATTTTTCTATTCGAATTCACAATTCCGGTTTCAGGACCTATTAAATAACAATTACCTTGTTTAGTGTGCCTGTAGATCCTGAGGCGAGGAGATTCAAATGCTGATGCGCATTTCGGCCTCAAAAGGCCATCATCGGAGCACCATATACACTATACACTACACTTATACACTATAACTATTGTTCACTTCACTTATACACTAGTTTGGTCGGGGATGGGTAACAGTGGGGGTGGTACAGGTGTGCTGGCATTACGGGCTGTGTGACTTAAACTCAGGCAAGCGGTGAGGTGGTTTTGAAGGTCTATTGTTAGTTACAGACGGACGACAGATGAATGATTTTTTAAATTAATATTAAATAAATGAGTTATGAATTGATGAAACGATGAATGGATGATATCAGAATGAAAGAAAAGAGGAAACATAATTATATTTGTAATTATTTGATGAATTAGGCCCAGTTCACTGGCAGCATGCAAAGTGGCAGCAACCGGGCAGCAGCAGCACCGGCTTCCGGGCGCGTGTCATGGCAGTGCATTGAATCATATGGAGCGATTCACACTGAGCAGCATGCAGCGCGTGCTTCCCGAATGCTGCCGCTGCGTTGCCGCTTCAGCAGCGCCCACTGCCATGCTGCCCATTTGCTGCGTCCGGTCGAAGGCCTCAATTCCAAGAATCGGTCTCAGTCACCCCCTCCCTTGACAATGTTTTGGTGAGGGGTGCCTGTCATCGGGGTATGAAAGGAGGTGCGGGGAGTAAACATCTGAGTTGTTAAGGTGTCGAAAGCATTGCTATGTTCTATAAGCATTAACCATGGACCTTCAGGTGTTATAGAAAGACGACCGAGTGTATTGGGTAAAGTAAAGTGTCTTTGGATATAAACTCAAAAGACTATTGTGATCGGTCTTTAAAGAAAGCAGCGGTACGCACTATACAAAGTTACAAAACCACCTTTAAGCAGTCGCGAACTCACCTCAGAGGGTGAACCTATTTTCTTTTCTTAGTCTTTTCATACAAAATGTTTTGGTGAAAACGTTACTACTACTTTTCTCTGCCATCGCAATATCTGAGCGCAACCAATCCATCTTGGTCAGAACTGCTCTGAACTGATAACAGGAAAGTGGTCTCCTCAGTGTCGCTACCCCTGTGTCACAAGGTGCGCTGGGGTTGAGTGGTGGGAAGGGGACTGAGGGCAATCGTTGGTTAGTCGCATGCTGCCTCAAATGCTGCCCAGTGTGAACTGGTGCTTACTCTTATGCTGGCAGCGCTGTCGCTGAACATGCTGCCCAGTGTTTGGAACCGAGCCTGCAAGGAGGGATTGATAATGGAAGAATAGGCCAGAAAAATAAATGGTTAGAAATAAGCGAACGAATTTACCTCCCCAATTTGTACTTGGTAATAGAAATTTCTAGGATTCGGCTGTTTAGTAACTATTGCTCCAGGTATCTTTTTATTGAGTTATTAGTTTTACTATCCTTGTTAAAGGAACTAAAACATTTTCAAAGAATAAACCTAAATTGAGTCCAATTAGGAGTCCTAATTGGGAAAGTGCACTAGTGTGAAATTTTTTATGTGGAAGCATTGTAATGTTTAATGGCAGATTATTGTTCCATTTTTTGTCAATAATTTAATTAGTCTACAAATAGTGAGTGTTTTAGGAACCGTTCAAGGGAATTTTGTTTAAAAACTGCCTTTAATTAACATTTTTGAATTTGTAAGTTGAAAATTTAATTTTATAAGAATTACAGCTGGAAATAAAATTCTCAACAAATACAAGTTAAGGTAAAATTAAATCAAACACAATTTGTATTTCCATCAAAGTACAGAAATTATCACTTTGACAGTTTATCCGAGGTAAGTTCCAAACGAAATCAAGGTAGGGCTGCATGGTTTGCATATTCCGTTCAGCGTAATAAGGTGGTGCAAAAAATGAATTTTATTTTTAGTTTTTGAAGAGAGTTTCAACCCTCGAAACAGTTAACAGTGTGGAATTGTTGCTTTAAACAAAAGTATTTAGTTAGAAATTAATAAAAATAAAACAATCATTCAATTCAAGGTGGTGTTAAAATGTATCATATTGTCTGCTGTAAATTTTTTTGAACCAACCAGTCTGCCAAACTGTATAGTTATCTACAGACTGTGGTTTTTTTGTATAAACTCTTCTACAATAATATACGTTGACTGTAACTTGTGTCTTATTGCGTAGTTAACATAGAGCTTTTATCTCATGTAAAATATCTCTCATTTCTCAATGTTGGAAATTTCCTGTTTTTAAATCAATAAAACTCTTTATTACAACTGAAATGTGTGTGACTATCCTTTCCCTCCTCCCCCAAGATTAAACAAATGCAGAAATATTGGTAGGTAGATTTTTAAATCTACCCTGCCCAAAGGTAAGGGTATTCCCCAGGTAAGTTGCTCATCCTGTTACACAGAAGGTTGCAAAATGGTGAATTGCTACTCTAAGGCCTTGCTACACAGGTTTCAACGCAAAAATATTTTCCTGGTATCAGGGCCTCAGAAGTTGGCAGGAGGCCCAACAGTTACAAGCAACTTGGTGATTTTTCTTTGGCCTTCCAAAAGGAAGTCCAACTCGAAGGTCTCCTGGCAATTTCTGCGACCCTGGTACTAGGAACTAATTTTTTATCTCGTTTTGGCCACTGATTGAAACAAAATATTTCCTAAATCCACTAGGACCTCAGAAGTTGGCAGGAGACACAACAGTCTGTTCTGAGTACAACAAGCAACTTGGTGGTTTCTTTTGCTTCCAAAAGAAATTCATCTCGAAGGTCTCCTTGCGATTTCTGCTACCCTGATACTGACAACTCATTTTTACCTTGTTTTGGCATCTGTCACACTTAATCTAAAACAAAATACAGAGAAAAGTAGGGCCCCTAGGACTTGAGCACGATCAGGGTCCCACTACGGGCATGGACTAAAGCGTTGACGGTTTATCGTCAATAACTTCCGAACGAATCAAGATACAAATTTTTAAAAATCAGATTCGTGTTCAGCGCGATTAGGCGGTGAAATAAAATGTATCATATGTTTGGTTTTTGGAAAAAAAATTTCACCCCTTGTTGGCGGTTAATTGTGAATAAATTTTGAACGAAAAAGATAGGGTACAACGGAGTGCAGATTCGTAATCAGCGGGACGAGGCGGTGTTAAAAAATGTATCATATGTCAGATTTGAGACGAAAGTTTTTGCTAATCGAAAACCAAAGGTTTAAGCCTTGTGGTCGAGCTGATTTTGGCTCTTTTCGTGAATATCTTCCGAACAAAACAAGATGAAAATTTTTAAAAATCAGATTTGGGTTCAGCAAGACAAGGCCTTTCCTAAAATAAAAAACCTTTTTGGTTACAATACATTTTTTTTCATTAAGATCGGTTTTTGAAAATTTTCAAAACAAAACAAGATTAAGAAAAAATCTTTGCAGACCTGTTTTTGGGTCGACAAGGCGGTGTTAAAAAAGGTATCACATGTCTGATTTTCCAAAAAACTTTTAGCAAAATTAGCGCTAAACGAGTTTTCAGATTTTGGGAATAACTTCCAACGAAACAAGATATTTTAAAACGGTTTGAAGATTTGTGGTCAGGGCGACGAGCCGGACCAAAATAATGTGTCATATGTCTGGTTTATAAAAAAAAGTTGTCACGTGATGAACCTTTACTCTTTTGGCCGCCATTTGGAAACGGCTTGATGGATTTTTATAATTTTTAGTCTATCAATGTATAACAATATAATACATATTTATTTCAAATTTCTTTAAAATCGAATGAAAGTTACTGTTTTTAGATCATTAAAACCACTTTTTTGGTGAAAAGTCCTTCCCAAAAAGGGGGTTTTGGTAGTCCGATTTTGCTTGTTAACAAACTCGAATAAAATATTTACAAACAGAACATTTGTACCAAATTTTCATGAAAATTGGAAAAATTTGAACACTACTTTCAATTGTAACCGATAAACAGATTGATCGTCTCAAGAATTTGAGATAGAAAACTTTTTAAATATTCATTTCGGTTTGCAAACTTTCAGAAACAGACCATAATAAAAATTTACCATAAAAAACTAAAACCCACTTAACCCACAATATATAAACCTGTCATATTTCTTGTTGCTGACTTTACAGATTTTCAATCAAACAATTGAAACATTATAGAAGTAAAATTGGCGATGGAAACTACGTGAGTTCGTGGGCGAAGTCAACGGGGGCAGCCTCTCTCGGGTTGGTACTCATAGCATTTACCATCAACTGTACTAGATAGCAAAAATTAGTTTTTATTGATAAATCAAGATTAAGTTGACAGGAGTTGTTCTGAAAACAGACAACAAAGAAACACTAAAATAAAAGGACATTTTATTTATTTACTAACTATCCTAAGGAAAGGTTAAACAAATAACAATGTTTCTAGAAACTTTACTTTTTATTGTCCGGTCATCGGTGGTCTATCTGTTTATGCTACATACTTATACACACTAATAAACGCTTGTGATCACATTTATTTAAAATAACTATTTATTGTAGTTGGTTTTAATACATTAAAACTTAGCTTTCCACACTAAACACGATAAGTTAATAAAATCTTTGGTATACAAACGTTGAATAAGAGTTAGTTAAAAGAAAAGTATTAAAAGAATGTAATTAAAGAAACATAAATATTTTCTGAATCACTCAACTAAAAGAGAATAACAAAGACCGATTAAAAATATCTATTAACTTCTTTGTGTTTTTTTTTAGTTTAAATTTCTCAAAATAAAGCAAAAATTACGAAATCTTACACAATAAGTAAGATTTACAAGTATGTCTAAATTTAAAAAACAACAGCTAAAATTTGAATATGATATTAAAACTACATTGAAGTAATAATTATAATTTGTCCAGCTAAGGTTGTGTTTACTTTAGATACGAGCTAAGAATGAAAATAAAGTAGTTTTAGAAGAAAGTAAAAGAGAGTTGAGCATTGAGACACTAAATTCATAGGAACTTTGAAATTAATTGCCTCTTACAATTTACTTGCAGGCCGCGGTTCCAACAAGATATTAACTTTATACAAACTAAATACAATGGTTCTATCATTGTAAAACTATATAAAACTAAACACCTAACAATATACAACTATTTCTACCACAATGAACTTGTTATGGCATCTTTTGAACACACAGAAACAAATGGCAGTGATTAAAAATCCATAACCATTGCGCCTTTTACCAGGTTGATTGTCTTGTCTAGATAACAGTCCTGGCTAGAGTAGTCTCGTTTATAAAAGTACACTTAAAGATAATAGTATAAAATGGTATAAAATCGTTTGGCTTCTGAGACCGGCGTCCAGGGCTGGGCTGGTCAATGAATGTACACAATTAGTTAACTATTTGGTGATCTAGGGCTCTAGCCGAGTGCGCTTCCAACATCCGTCCGGTAACGAGTTTCTGATGTCCTTGATGTTGAGGACATCTTGCTCCAGCTGCATCACTTCCGCCCTGTAGCTGCTCACCAGCTGGGACTGCAAAGTTCAACACTTTCTCTTAGTTTTTCTGGGATGAGTCTTTTAACAAGAGTAAGTATTTCATATGTTCTTAATACGTAGGCTTGAGCGGCCGGAGTCATAACTATATCCTAGGATCGGTATCACATATAGGTCATTAACTATCGGTTGTCAGACGTTTCGCCCATATTCTGATGTGGCATCCTCAGTGACAGTCTCAGTCTCAGCTATGTCACTGAGGATGCCACATCATAGTATGGGCGAAACGTCTGACAACCGATAGTGGAAGTTTTATGACGCGGTGTGATACCGGAATCCTAGGATATAGTTATTTCATATGTTGACTTAACTTTGAAAGAATTTTGATGCGGTCTTTGAGGAATTTTGATTAAAAATCCTAGTTAAATAAATTATGTTTGAGAGTTTTCACAAACAAGGTTTAAATTGTTAGAGGAGTCTACTTGGTCAGAAAGAAAATAACTAGTACAAACTAATTACTAATAACTAATCCAAATATTTTCTCTATTCCCCGATTAGACAGTTCATTAAGGCAATTATAGCTTCTTAAAGCTATGAGGTCTATGTGAGACAGCATCAGTCCTTAAAAAAGCTCTCTTCAGACAATTCCTTCTTGGATTTCTAAATACCTAGCCTATAATATGCCAAAGTGCCAATTTTTCAAAGAGCCTTACAGAAGTATCATCATTTATATCAACACAACTGTGTAAAAAATTTGAAACCCAGTAGACAACATTCAAAGAAATCAAATATATTGTCCTTGAATCTATAGAAAATAATCAAGTGAAGCGTATTTAAAGAGTATATTCTATACCTGGGAGATCTTAGCTTTATTCAAAGCGTCCAGTTGCTCGTCCAGATTAGCTGCGTAAAACTCACTCTCTGCCAGGCCCAGCCTGTACTCCAGCGTGTCTAGTGTGTCGTCATCTGAAACCAAACCATAAATCTGTAAATGATTTTGAAATACACTTTTTCTGTATAAACATTGTAAATCCCTCAAAAAAAATCAACAGGTTTGACTGAAAAAAAGAGGTTTTTTTACATACCAACGTCAGATAAATCATTGAGCTCCTTCAGGATGCTTTGCACGGATTGGAGAGCTGCCTCAACCTGCTTGGTTGCATCTGCAGCTCTCGTCTTGGCCTGGCCAACCTTCTTCTTCGCCTGAAACCATCGGTCAAGTACATCAGGAATGAAGAGATATCAAACTAACAAGTAGTTGATATGTAAGTTTTTGATAAGTAGTTCATAATTCAGTAATTGATATGAATGTATTAGTTATTGCATTAAAAAATAGGGTATTGATAAATGATGGATGGGTTATTAAGTCTTATTGTACGGATGACAAGTGGATGGGTGAACAAAAATTGAACTGTTGATTGGACTGTACATAATTGGGTAACATCTTAATCACCTCGGACCCCACCACCTATGGGCATTAGTTTGTTTGTGTATATTGAACCTAGGAATGAAGAGGTTAAGTTTTTGAGTTGACGAATGTATGGTTAGTACATATGATAAATGTGATGTACTCCAAATAATACCGGACACATTACAAAATAATTATATTAATGAAAAGTGGGTAGAGTCACAGCTTGCAAAGAGCAAGGTCGCGGGTTCGATTCCCGGCGCAGGCACAAGGGTTTGGACTACTTTCCTTATAAGGGTTTTGGTGATGGCCACAAACCCTAAGTTTAGTAACTCAATAAAAATGCCATTGGCGTAGACAGCAAAAAAAAGAAAAAAAGGGGCATGAAAAATGGGTAGATGTTGCTTTTATAGAATCAGTGTATGGAGAAATAAACTAAAGTGGAGCAAAATAATGTTTTGGTCAGAGATAAGTGAATAGAATAGTGGGAAGAAAACAGGTCAATTTTTTTTAATGATTGGGTACGGTCGTGTTTGATGATGAAAGTATAAATAAACCTAGAAGAATCTGGCATATGGCAGGTTTAAATGCATCGAGTTACATTATTAAGAGTACATTTTATACATGTTTGTGAAGAACATGACTGTGTTACCTCGTCGATAAGTTGCTGTTCCCTCTGAGCCTTGTCCTCCTGCTCCTGCACCTGGGCTGCCGTGACGGCCACTCTACCGGCCAGAGCTTCAGCCTCGTCCCTCAGCTTCCCGGCCTCGCTCTTGCTCTTCTCCGCTTCCTCTTTGATCTTCTCCGCTTCCTTTAACAACGACAAAATATACTAATGTTGATTATTCTAAAAAAAATCAATATTATCATTGGTATTTTGTAAAACTATAGTTTATTTTGTAATGCAAAACACATTACAGAAATTAAGGTTTGCCATGACAATTTGTTTATGAATAATGGGCAATTTTGTTCAATTTTTTTTTAAATTGATGTTGTCTACTTAAACAATAGGCAAAATAAATATAATTTTATTCAGATACATTTTTTTGAATGTTTGTTAGCTAATATTGATTGCACAAACACACATCTAATTCAGAGTTATTTCTAAACCTTCCCTCTACATATTCAGTATAAGAATTTGCCCATTCGCCAATATCAAGATTGGAATCGCACGAGACTGCTGATGTACGATCTGGCGGATTACCTGCGCCGTGTTTTCTGCAAACTCCAGCTGTTTCTTAGCAGTCTCCTCGTAGGTTCCGGCTCTCGCCATCGCTTCCTGAGCGTTTGTCGTCTTCTGCCGAGCCTCGTCAATCCCTGCCCGGATATCCGGGATCTGCGTCAGTGCTTCTTGCGCTTTCCCCTTACTCTCCTGCACTTGGCTGTCAAACTCTGCAACAGACAAATATTTGTTGGACAACGTTTTTAATTTTTGTGATTAACACTTGTTTGTAAATTATTTTTGAAGGGGTTTGCTGGATAGTGTGGCTAAGGTTAAACTCTGAGTAAACTTAATTTAACGTGGAACTTTTTTCTGGAAGCATAGATCTATTGATGATGCTGCATATAAACACTAAAAATGTACTTTTGGCATCAAATAAGTTTTTATTTCTGAACTAAAAACTTGATTTTCCCATAAGAACATAGTACTTGACATTCAGTAAATAAAATAATATTTATAACTACACTTTATATTATATTTATAACTACACTTAATATTTTCACTTTTTCACTTTAATTATAACTACAATATATTTTTAACCAAATTATAAAGTTTAAGCCAAGTTTTGAGATATTAAGCTTAGAAAATTTAATATGGCCACCACTTTTAAACCGAAAGTGAAAACTAGTCAAATTTAATTTTCTTAAATATTGGTATAAATTGTACTAACAAATGAGCAAAGTTTGAAGTTTGTAACTTAATTGACCTCGGAGATAAAAATTATTTAGTGAAAAAGACAGACAGACAGACGGAAAACTAAGTGAGATGGTGTGTTATACAACATTTTTTGTTTATTATGACCGGACAAACCACCTGGTGAAGTTTGATCCTGTAATTACTGGACACCCTGTATAATTCAATTAAACCTAGATGTCAATTTTATTCAAATAAGGTGCTTAGATTGAATGTATCCTGAACTGAAACTCCAATTTAGGTTCAAGAGGATTCCATCTCTTGACTCCCCTATAGAGACTTAAACTCCTCCCTTCGGAACCATTATATGTAGTTGTATTGGTCAAACTTACAAATAGAAGGACATTTTGGAATTTGTAGGTTAAATGTACTTATTTTTATTTATTAACTATAAAAACACTTTTTTATTTTCAACCTTTTATTTTAATTACAAAACTTAGCTTTTAATCCCTTCTGAAAATGTCCTGAAGTCAAACCAGAAAAAGTTTTGCTTGCCCGATTCTTGTCAGAGAGGAAAAATCCAATCCCGTCAACCCCTAAAATTTAACAATCTGAACTGACTTACAGACATAGTGCTCTAAAGCTCCTCACCTTGCAGAGTACGGTAAGTCTGCTGAGCCTCCTGCAGGGTCTTGTTCCCCAGCTGAACCGCTTCCTCAGCCTTGGTGTTTGCTGCATCAGCATCGGCCAGCAGTTCGTCATTTGCTTGCTGCTGATTCTCGCCATCCCTTAGCGTGTCCTCACCCTCGATGATCAGCTCGGAAATCTCCTCTATCAGTCCCTCGTGGTCTCTGTACAGGGTGTTGGCTTCATCACGGATCTGCCTAGCCTGAGAAAAAACACATCAAACATTTACAAATCATAAAATTTAGTATGGTCAAAACGTTTTTTACTCTAGAGTTTTGTAATTTAATTATTGTAATGATGTTTTCTACTACTATTCAAGTAGTTTCTTGAACAGCATCACTTATTTAAAATATTTATTGTTTAAGTTTGGGCAAAACACATTAATTGTTAGTTTTCATAATAGTGGCGGGGAGCAATTTAGTAAAAAGAAAGAAACAGACTTTTCCAGCCACTTCTGGAGAAAAACTACTTCTAACGTTTCGGGCAGTTAAAACTCCACCTGTATTCAGAGGACTACACTAATATAGGAACTACATTTCATTACATATGTTAACTTAAGATCTAACCTAAAACTTTACCTAACAATATTTAAAAATACCGCTACATATTAAGAAATCATTTCACTAAAACACATTATTTCTTGAAGTTGGGGAAATGTACAGGCAAGATTTAAAACCATTTATAAAAACTCAGATTAAGAGGTTCAGAATGTATACATCTTATTTTTTCTAGAATACTCGTAGATTAAATTTAAGTCTCCATTTGCCTTATAAATCCCATATTTGACATTTAACAACAACTATTTATGAGAGACCAAATCCTACCCCCAAGACTTCCCTATCTGAGGAAAATGGCCTGAAAATTACCCAACAAATTCACAATTTTGGTGAAAATCCCCAACCGCTTGAAAAACTAAAGTGATTTGTTTACTTCTGTAGCTGTAGCGGCCGCTTTGTCCTTCAAGCTCTGAGCGTTAGTCTCTGGCAGCATCAGGTTGTAAACGTCACTGTAGATAGACAAGGTGTCGTTGTAGACAGTGTTCACGAAATTCGCTGTCTCATCCACGATGTCGTTAGTCAAGTCCAACTTCTCCTTGGTCATGTGTAAATCTGAGTTCAAGGATCTAACCTCATCGCTAAAACAAAAACATTTTGCTTGCAAATAAATCTTAAATTTTATGTTTGACAATATAAACCTCAAGTTGAAAACTACATACAAAACCAGTAGTTATTTGGTGATTGGGCTTTGACCAATCACACCAATTAATTTTCCTGAATAACAAACAAGAAAACTGTCAGAAGAATGGACTTTGTCAATTTCCAGCGCAATAACAACTTAGTTAACGGAATTCAGGTCAGTTGATGTTGTCGACTCGTGTTAACTTTGATTGCAGAAAGTTAGTTCCGTCTCGTAGATTCACTCCACAAAAAATGTGCCAACAAATGACTGACTTTTGCAAATTTTTTATTTGCCAATAATCTTTCCTGGTTTGTTTAAAGATTTAAAACAAATTTGGTTTAACTAAACCACTTTATGTAAATCATCTTAATAATATACATATAAGAATGAGTGGTAGAATGTACTTCAAAGTCCTAACTTTGCCTCGTTAAACAAGACAAACTTTACTTTTTTTAAAAGAAATCCAGTTTTCTTGAAAATTCCATCATTTAAAAACAACTTCACAGATTTAATTCATTTTTTTAACTTTCCTAATTTTTGTTGTGTTTTTACATAAAAAAATTTAAAATTACAAATTACAGAAAATATTGATGATTAAATGTTGTACATTTTATCATAATAAGGCCTATTTAGTAAACAAAGCATACGCTGATTAACAATAAATAACTTTAGTTAACAATATTTGGTGTTAACAATAACTTTAGTTAACATATGTTTTTGTGAACAGGATAAAGTCATGGGTCAGCTACAGCAAAATTCAAATTTTACTCCTAGTGGCTGGTTTTATACTTATTAAAGATTTTGAAAATCACCAACAATATTTAACTACACCAAAGTTAAGATTTATTATGCCACTCTGCACTCTGGGGTGATCTCTGTCTCCCACTAAAGCGGAACGAGCAGTAACGAGGTTTCATTATTGAACACAGCGGCCAGATCATGACAACCGTGTAATCTACATAATGAAATTCACTTTGTTTGCCCGCGGGAATCGTCATCAGCTGCCGGCATTAACAATGTACAGGACACGAAGATTACCTTATATTTTTCTGACGATTGATGGCGTCTTTTGCGATGTCGTAAGCCTGGCTTGACAAATTTACGGCGCTTTCAGCTATCTTGTGTATCTCGGTCGCTCTTTCTTCTTGGCTGAAAATGTTGGAGAATTCTTTTAGCAAAGTTTATGAAACATGTAAAACACAGTTTTTTCCTGTTATGATACAAAAATATTACAAAAGAAATATAACAAAATATAAGTTTGAAGTTTGTTTTTAGGAGCATAGGTCAGCCAAGCTTCTTTCTTTTTTTTATTAAAGTATTTTTATAATTATATTTAAAGCTATTGAGGTAAAGTGAAACATAATTATGTAATAAGTGATAAACATTTTCATAACAAACTCTACACTATCTTGGGTTTTTGAAACTTTGAATTTGGGAACAGCTCTAATTAGTTTAACATCATTAATATATTTTTATCAACACTTGTAGAGCAAACAGTTTGATTACTGAAACAATTTGTTTTTTATACAATAAATGGTGCTTAAAACTATAAAAAAAATTAGAATAGTTTTGTAATAATCATTAAATTTCAGGCTACTTACAAATTTAAATTAAAAATTTTAATTTCAAACAATAATTTGATCTTGTTTTAAAAGAAATATTACAAATAAACTATATAGTCTGTTAGTTACATTAACATTAAAAGTTATGACAGTAATTAGTACCTAATAGACTAATTTACAAACTTTTCCGTAATTATTAGATACCACTCAACAACACCCCCTTCACCCCTCATTTTCCACCCACCTGTCGTCACTCCCCGCCTTCATTCACCCTCTAACCCTTATTACATTTCCACCCTCACAATTACACTCTAAGCACCTTACTTTCAGAGTCTTAATGCATTTTATTAATCACAAACTAATTACTCTCAACCAAAACCACAAGTATTAAAGGTTGGCGGATTTGAGAAATCGGGAACATTCAGACAAAAACTAAAATTCTAAAAATTGGGCAGGAATAGTCTAAAAACCAATTATTGCAGGCTGGAGGTTTTTTGTGGAATCTTTTGCAAATATAGTAATTTACAGCGATGTATTAAAATTACCCTAATCACTAAACAAATCAATATTAAAACATACGGTATTAAAATAGTTATTTTGATATTAAAACCAGCCTTAATTACCTATAAACATTTTTTATTGTATGGTAAGTTCAAAGATAATAATATCAAATCAAAGAAAAATTATGCTGTACCATACACATTTTTTATACAACTCAGAAATCGAACACAACTTCAGGATTTGAAAGGTAAATGTACTAGTTATAAAATTTACCCAGGAAAATGTTTCAACTGTTCCTTTAAAATTTGTAATGACTTTAATCGCTTGAAGGAAAAATCAATTCTGTCCACCCCAAACAGCAATGATGGACACTTAGATTAGATTGATGGGGAAATTTGTGGTTCAAGACCACGCGCACGTCAACCCTTCCGTTTATTGTGCTGGCTCCCTGTTCTCCTAATTAGGCAGCCCCACCCCCGTTTGCTTACAAAGCTCGAGGATCGTGCCCAATTCTGATGGGTGTAACTCCTGCCACTCACGAGACCCTAGAAGACCCCTTCTCCTGGCCTCCAGGGACTCACATTCAATAAGATTGATGGACACTTACTCCTCGGCCAAGTTCCTGGCTTCTCTTGCAATCTCTGACATCTGCTGGTTCTGTTGACCGAACAGCGTTGATCTCTCGACAGCTTTGGTCAAGGCAGCAGCACCGTCAGCTTGCAGGTAGTCCAGAGCATCCTGGAAAATAAAATGAAGTTTGAGGAGTCCATTTTTGTTCTGTATTGTTCAAAATTGTAGCTGAAAAAACATGTTCAACCAAATTACGAGCACATATTTCATAAGTAAGTTGCATTTGGATTTTGGTGGTTTCTTTGATATAATTCACCAGTATAAAAATCATTTATAAACAATGACTTAGTTTAAGTTTTACCCACCTTCTTTTCAGAACATGTTCATTTAATTATTTAACATTTTCAATAAATTTAGAAAATTACATCATATAAATTAAGTTTTATTATTTTGTTTTTTTTTATATTTATGTCTTTGAAAAAATGGATTAAGATAGTTTAGGTAGTTAATTAATCAAAACATTAAAAGAAATTAATTTGTCCATAGAATGATATCCCAAAAACTAAAAGGCCTTCCACCTCAAGGAGGCCCATCCCACTATGGAAGAAGCATGCGGCTGTACAGATCTGTAGTCAAGAAGATCAGGGGGTTCTTATTTTCTATACAAGGTATTTTAAATATTTTTCGAACAAATAGAAGAGCAGCTACAAAATAGAATTGGGCCACATCATCTTTACTCAGGAGCGTGAAAATCAGCGTTACTGCCTTAGTAGCTAAGGATATCAATCAGAGTTTTGCCTTTGCACAAGAGGCTTTTAGTTTGGGAAAACTAAAGTTCTTGCACCCTCACCTGCAAGACGTCTCTCGCTTGTTCAATCGTGTGCTCGGCCTGTGTCGCGTTCACCTCCGCCTCTCCCGTCTCAGCGTTCACTTGCACGATCCAGTTGTCCGCTTGTTTGATCAGGTTGGCAACATCGTCCAACCGCTTCTTCATCGCTTCCAGCTCATCCATCAGCGACTTGTCACTGCTCACTGGAAACATTATAAAAATTGTTGAACATTAACTTTAAAATGTGTCTGTAAATTGGAAAACGTAAAATTTGTTAAGCGTGTTTAGTAAAATTAAATGCATGTGAGTTCTCTGAAAAAACATAACTTTTAACCTCTTGATACAATTATTTTTAATCTGTCTTGAATTTTAAAATCAAATTAAAGATGTCTGACAATGTTCAGACAAAATATCTCTAAACATCTTGTTCTCATTTAGAGTATTGCTTCCATAAAACTTTTCACGTTACAAACATTATCTATTTGAATTAAAGAACAAATTGTGAAGGTTTGTGTAATTGTGAAGATTTAAATATTCATTTATTTAAATCAACAAAATGATAAGAATGATCAATAAATTTAGGAAACTTTAAATTTAATAACTGGAAACCTTTTCATTTGAAGAATGTGTAATTGTAATTCATAAAATGTTTAGTCTATTTCTTATTATACTTTGGTCAATCAGTCTAATTCCTTTTGAAGATAAATTTGAAACAACCCACTAACAGGGAGTAATAAAATATAACCTGCTCCAAGATTTTACTGATATCTTGATTTACAACAGAACAAATGATATTTCTACGCTAAAGTCTCAAACAAACGCCTCATCATTACACAAAAGACCGGAAGACAATAGATTGATGACAGATGTCCCGAGAGATTGTATCGACAGCAAGAACAACTTTCGAGTTGTTAAATGCACGCAACAGAGAAAGAAGTGTGAATATTTGCGAGTTTTGCCGAGCAGTGGTGAGGGGGGTGGTGGCAGGGGGAGTGAGGGGGAGAGCAAACACCCGCGGGAGTTGTGATTCAGCAGAGCAAAACAAACAGCGTTGCGCGGCGTTGTGGTCAACACTGGCGTGCTCGGTTGTAATCCTGAGGTCCCAACAAACCGACAAGCTCAACAAAACACACATTTTACACATACTAATTGACTGTTAACATGCATTTCGGGGTGTGCTCGCCAGATTTATTATCATGATATGCGTTTTCTCATTTATGTTCATCGAGTTTAATAATTTAAAATAAACTCATTGAAACACTCTAGGAACTAAATATACATAAGTGATGATTAATGAATTAACATAGGGCCAATTCAATCGGTGCTCGTTACAGAGGCGGTAAAAATTACCCACCCATTGTTATTGTAAATCACAGGAATTAATTATGAAAACAAAACAAATTAGTTAAGTTGTAGAGCATTAATGGGCTGCATAACTTCATTTATTATTTTGAGACAATTTTTAAATTTACAGTTATATTTTACTAACATCTACTGCTTATCTAAAAACGTTTCTGTTTAAAACCAAAATATAATCCTATTTGTATAAAACCTATTTGTAAATTTGTATTTTTAAGAAAAAAGGTATGTTGTTTATTAGTGTTCAACAATGTAAATGAACCATCTTCAAAACGACATATTAAGAGAAAATCACTTACATTATGTTGATGGTTGAAATGAAATGAAAAACGTCTTTATTAGGAACAAAGTTAGGAAATTAATCTTTTCCACTTAGCCTGAATTTTGTTGTAAGATTGGCTATAGAACAAAATTGTTATGGTGATATTTCCATAAAAGAAAATTGTATCAATACTTAATCATAAAATGGTAAAAATTAGATCTGTTAACCAATAATGGACAACAAACTGTTTGACAGCCAGATTTCTAAGATCACGACAAAACTGAAATACTTAATTTCAATTTTCAACCTAGCACCATTCTGGACTTACAGAAATTTATTTTGTTTACTAACAGAAAAATCATTATAAAACCAGACACTCACGGCCAGTTGAGTCGTGTGCGTCTCTCCACAGGTCCTCGATGCTGGTCTGCACGACGCCCAGTTGCTTGTCAAAGTCCTGATCCTCGATGACAGTAGGGTTGGCCTCTATCTCCTTGAGCACGGTGTGGAGATGGCGCAGGTTCTCGCGGTGCTTGCTCACTGCGTCCTGCACCAGGTTGTAGCAGGCCGGGCAGTCCACACAGGCCAGTTGTCGGTCGTACTTATTCTCCTTGCAGCGGTCACACCGCCGACCCTCCACGTTGTCCAAGCACTAAACAAAAAGTCAAGTGGCTTGTGAGTTTTCAATAAGTGCCAAAACTTCAGAAATGGTTTTTTGGGTCACAATAAAAAGGTGATTATGAATGTGTTTTATCAAAAAGCGCTTCATTTATGCACAAGTTGTCATTTTGCCCAAATTATTTTTTGAATCTACCACTTAGTGAATATTTTTAGAACTTAGTATTCTTTTGTATTTAGTCAAGGTCCTCAGAAGAAAAGTTACCAACATTATCCAAATTTATATTTTGATATAAAAGCCTCTTAATCATATTTGGATACGATTTACTAAAATTATGGGAAACAATGTCATTTCCTCTGACCACAAAAAGCTGTGAGGAACTACTTCATTTGGGATATTGGATTTGCACATCAATTGTCAACAGAAACCTAAGATCTGTTAAAACCAACTGAATTACTATGGGGATCATGTCAAAGTCAAAGGCAAAATACTTCATTCCAACTCATGCCAGAGTTTTTATCTGTTGATGGTAACTTTCCTCGGTGTATCTTGGTTGTTTTCAATAATGCCATTTTTAATATTGAGGTATTAAACATAAGAAACGACTTTTGCATAACTTTCCTGCTATTTTAGTTAAGAGGCTGCTGAATAAAGCTGGTCCAACTCTGGGTCCCGCTTATAGCATGGAGTAATTAACTGCAAACAGTGTTTTAACTTTTGAGCTGGTTAATTTTTACCTAAATTTTAAAATGAACTTCACTATATCACTAAATCACTATTTGAGATACCGACCACTCTCATGAGGGTATTTTAAGGCAAATATGTGGTGAGGATAGAGTGTAATGAATGGTAGTAATGAGTTATGAGGTGTAGTCTTGTTAAAACTAAGGCCGACTCTTCCTTAGAATGTGAACTTAAATTGAAAATTAAGGAAATTGTCAAGATTTTGCGGTAAGGCAGCAAGTCTTTATCAATCTTAATTTAAATATGATCAACTACAAGACTCACCAGCTTTAGGTGAATGCCTGATTTCATGTTTTCCATGTAATCTACTTTATTGAAAAACACTTTTCCTCACAATTTGAAAAACCTAGTTTAAAATGTTCAATTAACAGTATTTTTAACTGAACACGTTTCATTTCAAGAGCAGGTAAAGTACAAAGGAAAACTACAAAACAATGAGTTTGTTAAAAATATCAATGTCAAACCATTTGGTTTCATATGTTTTAGCTCTTGTTTCTGCAAATAGCTAAAAGGTTCAAAGTTAGCTTTGACAGTAGAGACACTGTCTTTGTGTGCAGTTTTCATCATTTCAATGTTGACAACTGTCAAATTCAAAGTGCATCATGAATATGTTACGATTGACATATTACACCGATGTCATCAGCAAAGGCTCTCAGTTTAGCTATTTCAATATAAACTGTTGTATGAGAACTTTGTGCAGTTCAGCTTGAAAGGCATAATTAATAACCAATCAAGCTGATGTTTCAACGTGAATGCTTAATGTCAATGAGTCCCGAGCAAGCCTAAAGGATTACTTCACATAGGATTACTGTTGGGTGTTTATTGTAAAAATATATGTCATTAAAAACTTGTTACAATCTGTGATACCTGAAAAAACTGGTTTTACTTTACTAGAAAATTAAAAGACATCTTTTGAGCTTGGAAAAACAAGTTTAAAATTACTTTTTCAGAACATCATAGTAAAAACAAATAGAAACCGTAAACTGCATCAATGATAAATTTAGTTAAAATAAAATCACTGAGGTGATAAATACGGATGAAAACTAATGTCCAACACTATTATTGTATCATGATTTTCTACAACAGAGTCATAATACAACTATTTATAGTTTTTATCCTTAAGTAAAGACAATATTTGCAAGTTTGCTTAGTTTTTAAAAGAAGTATACAGAAACTTTCAGCTTTGGTAAAAACTTTACTATTATGCAGCACTGAAAAATCAGCTGGTTCCAAAATTCACAAACAGTGCCACTAATATGTAAATTTTTTCTTATTTCAAAACATATAAAATAGATTGAGATAGCTTGAAAGTTTTCAACTAATTGTACGAGTACCAAAATGTGTTATAGGTAACAAAAAGTAAAGGTAAAGTTGTCTTGTGAAAAGAGGCTAAGTTAAGACTGCAAAGTCCTCTCTATCACTCAACCTCGTCCTTTACCTAGTTTTGTTACAAAGTCACTTAACAACTTGTTAGTGGTGACTGCAGGGATGAACCAGCGCTTCTGGAAGTGATGAGCTCCAGAGTAGCACGTGATACCAATCCGTCATGGACTATAAGTACAGAAGATTTCTCCTGGAAATAAATTCTTTAACAAATTGACTCCGATACTCACAGGACACTGTCCGGAGGCGTCACACTGCAGCTGAAGAGAGCCGATAGAGTCACAGTCGCAAGCTCGGCAGCCTTGGGAGGAGAAGCCGTAGTAGTTCTGCTCACAGATGTCACAGCGTAGTCCGGTTACACCCGGCTGACAGTTGCACTGACCCGTCACAACATCACACGTCTGGTTCAACGAGCCCACTGGGTCACAGTTGCAGGACTGGCATCCCTGGGAACACATCACACGGAGTCTGTTAGTTGATGAACATCTGCTGCTTAATTTTGAGGGCTCGAGGACCGCACCAGCCTACCTAAAGTTAGGGCCTCCAAATGATAGCTGATACTAGGTGTGTAGGATGATTAGTTTTATATTATGTATCATTATCTCCTCTGTGGTGATTCCTCTTTGACTTGGAAAATATGTCCAAAGTAATTTAAAACCCACAAAACTTTTTAGGTTTAAAAGCTTTCTTGGGGAAAAAAGAAAGTTCTTTTTTGGGGTTTAAAAGCTTCTAATACCCACAAGACCCTCCCAGTAGATTGGGCCTTAAATTAGAGGCCTCTTAACTACTACTTTTAATTCGGGTCTCAACAGATTTATCCACGATGTTAGACATCATACTCTTCTAACCTTTATACTTTCAAATATTACGAATGCACTATAGAACGGCTACCTGTCCAGACACAATGTTGAAGTACCCGGGCTGGCACTGGTCGCAGTTGGTACCCGTGACGTGAGGTTTGCACTGGCACTGACCACTCAGCTGATCACAGATAGGCGGTCCACTTCCCTCCATCTCGGTGCCTTGCATGTAGCACTGGCAGGGCCGGCAGTCTCCCTTCTGCAGAGCTAGGGCGTCTCCGTAGTAACCTGTCACATGATATGTAGATAGAGGTGATGTGAATGTCAAGTGTCTTTTGAAATGTGTTCATTTCATTGTAGCTACTCTTTTTTATTCTTTTTCTATCAAAATATTAATAATTTTGTTAATAATTCCACATTAGGCACCCGAGCAAATGGTAACTGGTAACAAGGTCAGTTTGTTACAGATGATAATTTCAAATGATTGTGAAAATAAGTTCCAAAATGTGTATGTACAAAAAACAACGTATACGAAAAGTATTAAAGAAATGACGTTTTTGTTGATGATGTTGTAATTTGTGTGGAATCTTTTTACCAGTTCCTTAATTTTATTTCATTTCATACAATACCATATTATATTTTGTATTTCTTTTAATGTTTTTAGTTGCAGTTTCACAATCTAAAATGTTTAGAAAGTTAAAAATGTCCATAAAACTTTATAAAGAAAATGTATTACAAAATTTATCTTATTGTCAATACAATTTGCTATAACAAAGAATACTGAAAAAAATTTAGTTGTTATAAATGATTCCTTTATATTGCTATAGATAATTTTATCGAAACTAATTGAATTTGGATTAATGTTTTCTTATTTAAATTAAATTTATGCCAGAAATCACTGAACATTTTGGAATTGTCCCGAAGATCCAATAAATAAACAATTTGATAATTCAATAATTTTTATTCTGTCAACACTAAGTAACAACGACCACTCACCAGGCAGGCACTGGTCACACTGAGCACCGCCCGTGTTGTAGATACACTTGAGACAGTCGCCGGAGGTTCGGTCACAGTTGCCGACTGCGTTGGGGTCGACGTTGTCGTTGCAGTCGCACGGTTGACACGACTGAGGAGCTCCATGCCTCCCCTTGGGGTCTCCGTAGTAGCCGTCACTGCAGAGGTCACACTGGGGTCCTGTGAAGGTGAATGAGTTGTGTTTAAATGTCTATTAAAAATTAGTTTTGTGGATACCAATTTAAAAATGAACTTGAACAAGTTTACAGGTTACTTTTTTATTCACTCTAATGATAATTGTTGTAATAGACAGTTTCAAGGTGACAACTGTTACTGGAAACTTAAATTTACCGCTAACGTTTACATCTTCATTGGTCAAAAAAATTAAGGAATTAGTTTGAAACTTGGCCACACTTTTTAGGGGGAAAATATTGTGGAAAATTGTAGAGGGTTAGAAGTGTGTTTTTGGCCATGTTAAAAATCTGTAAAACGTTATCTCTTTTAAGTGTTACATCATTTTGCAGGAGATATTAAAATTACTTACTTCATTTACACTAGGAATTCTTGATAAAACCAGAAATAATGAAAGTTATTGGTAATTCAAGGGTAGTGTTGGGTGAATGGAAGAGGCTATTATTTCAGAAGAGAGAGAGAGTTTTCTTTAACTTTCTTTCAGCCTTTTCTTCTATAAACATGCTTCTCACAACAAACAAATAACACCAGTCTTTGGGAAATATTTGCAATGAGATAATTAAAACTGATGTCTCTTTGTTAAACAAGTATTTTTTGTTTCATTTTTAAACTACGTTAGTACGTGATTGCATTAAAACTTTTTTGTTGTTGAAAATTTGTTTTTATTTGATATAATCTCTTACTTGCGTAGACTTAACCAAAAAGTACTTTAAAGACAGTTTTAAACATGCTAAATTAATTAAATATTTATTGAACAAAATATTAAAAACAAAAACTGTTGTTCAACTTTATAATAAAACAAAATCTTTAAAATGCTCAGTATATTTCGGCAATGTCTTTTTCAACTGTAAATAAAATTCAGTTTAATTTACAGTTGAAAAAATACCGATATCTAAACATTTTTCAATATATTGAAATATATATTGACTGCAGCACTCCACTGACCTGTGTATCCTTTAGGACACTCTACACAGATGATGGTCTCGTTTTCATCCTCCAGCTGTAATGCACGCGCCTTGGTTCGGACACGGGCACTCCTTGCAGTCCTGCGGCGTGCCTTCCAGCGAGTTACCGTAGTAACCCGCTGCACAACTCACAGTTCTCCCAGCGGTGTTGTGTTGACAGATGCAGCGTCCTGAGAAGAACAGAGTTGAAAGTGGTTTGTCTTAAAGTGTTTTATAGCCAAAGGCCACACAAAGAGTTCATGAGATGATAAGGCTAGAAACTGAAAAGAAAACAAGTATGATACACTTTCACAAGTAAAAGGTGTTTATATTTTTTGTAAGATAATGGTAGATAAGTTGCTTTGTTTCTTTATCAGATTTAAGACACATTAACAAATAGCCATGAATCAAATACAAATTGAGCTACCTATGAGGAGTCAAGTTCTTAAAATTAAACACTGAAAATTGATTAAATGACAAGAATTATCAGGCATTTGTGTTTTTTTTGAAGTGATTTAACAAACTCATAATTTTTAGAAAGCATGTGAACAAACACTTTTACAATGCTGTTTAACAGCAACATTTTGTTATGTTTGACCATTAAATACCTTGTTTAATAATATTGGAAGATAAATATGTTAACAGAATTTATTACATTTAAACATATATACAATTAGTAAATGAAATAAGGAAACTAATGACTGTTCCTCTCATACTTTCAGATTGTTGTCACAAGCTTGTTTTTTTTTTTTAATCTGGCTGTTTCTCGCTAGTGCTGACATAAGCTGTTTCTTGCTAGTGCAATAAGCTGTTTCTAAGCTAGTGCTTGACATAGCTGTTTCAGCTAATATTGACATAAGCTGTTTCACAACTGTGCTTGACATAAGCTGTTTCTCGCTAGTGCTTGACATAAGCTGTTACAGCTTCTTAACTAAGCTGTTTCTCACTAGTGCTTGACATAAGCTGTTTTAGGTCAACTGTTTGCTAGTCTTGACATAAGCTGTTTGGATTTACAAAGGGAGTAGCGCACCTGTATCAGCATCACAGATGTCAGCATGACCGTTGCAGTTGCAAGGAACGCAGGGTGCAAAAGGGCCCCCGTTGGGGGGGTTGTGGCGGGAGCCGGGGCACAGGACTCGCAGAACTGCCCCACATATCAGCGGGCCGAGCACATCTCTACCCAGGAGGCGGGGGCCCCCGCTGCGCCTCGGCGGGCTGAGTGTAGTCTCACGTCGTCTAGGAAACCGACACCTGTGGGGAAAACAGGTGGTACAGTGGTGTTCAAGGAGCGCTGTCAAAGAGCTTACATTCAGGACGAATGCTTGAATATGCCTTCTTTAGGTTGAAACAATTTAAGGTAAATTATAATTTATTTAATAAATTAAAGTCAACTTTATAGTAAATTTGATTTCAAATATATTCATACATATCTGAGTCCCCTCACTTCTTATGGGTCTAGTAATTGACTAAGCCTTCTTTAATTTTAAAATTATTTTATTTGATTTAAAATATGCATGTCAAGTGAAATAAACGTATTAACAGTTAACTTCAGGGTTTGCTACAAGTCAATTAAATCAAACCTTTTTTTAACATCAAAAGTTCAAAATTTTAAATCAAAATTCTATTGTTGATTTTCCAAAACAAATTTTATTAGAAAAAACCTCAAATATTAACACAGCCAAATCCATATTAATTTTCAAAGGCAATCTTTATTCTTAAATAATTTGTTGAATATTTGGTTTAATTAAACCAAAATTGTAATCAGAAACTTTTAAGTACTGGTATCTTTTCAAAATAACATTAACCTTTTATTAAGAACAGTAATCAAACAAAGAGCAAACTCTTAGTGAAAAATGCTCAATGAAAAGTTATTAAGATAATACTCTGTTATTTTACAGACCACTCCAATACACTTCGTTATTGAAAACCAATAAACCAGTTTCTTCCAATCAACAACTAGTTCTGATGCTCTACATACTTCAATGTTAAACAACGGTTCCATATTTAATATCTGTTGGAGTATCTGTAAATCATCCACTAAACAGAGACGATGATGAGACGTCGGAACCGGTTGCGTTAACGTGAATGGTGATTACCGAGAGGTGTGTACGTGCCCCTGATCTTGATACTGGTCAGGTTGGCCAAAACCTTCATCAAGCTTTGATGCGAGCTGCCAACCGTAGTCTGGGTCTTCATGCAGCCGGAACTTGTATACGTGATCCTAAAATAGATAAAAATGAATAATATTATTAATTTTGTAGTTTTATTTTTTAGGAGTCAAAATACTTTTATAAATTGTTTATTTTAGACTTGTTTAGGGAGTAGTTTTCTTCTGAAGTGGGCGGAAAAGTCTGAGACAAACAATTTATAATTGATCTTCGCTACAATTACAAATTTTCAATCAAGCACTTTTGTTTTTTTGCGGTTAATATCAGTTTTTTAATCTTGAGAAATTCTAGACCTCTTATAAAACGTTCAAATATCTGTTAGGTAAGAGCTTTTTAAGGTCTCTTAAAAACGTTTGACTACTAACATTGTCAAATTCACTATTTTTTACACTATTCAAGAATATTTAACCTAAATAGCAACAAATTAACAGATCATACTTTTTGAAACAGCAAAAAAATAAGACATTGTTTTGTTAAAAAAAAGAACTTTTAATTAGTTAAAGAGCTTGAGAACTGAATTAAAAATAGCTTATTTCCTGATTTCCAAAACTCTGATACACTTTGATTAAAAATGAGGACTTGATCTAATTAAAACTGTTGAATGACACTCTTCTGATCTTACAAACAGTGTTTTGCAAAGGGATTTTAATAATGTCGCGACTGAATGGCAAGCTAGCTTTGAGCATATCTGTTCTGCTGTGATACGTTTCAGCAACGTTACATTGCTCGAGTCATGTTTGTGCTCATACTGATTAAGCCTGTGTATTCAGATAGGTAGTAAACTTATAACTTTGCTCACGTTAATAAAACGTTGTTTCTAGAGCAAAATATGATCATTGAATAAAACTGCACTGTACATGAGATTTTAGTGTTGTAACAGCTTATTAACGGGTTTTATAAGACAAAATATTTTCAGTTTTCTTTTTTTAGTAAATGAAACATTTTTATAAAACAGTGGTTTTATTTTGTAGCAACATTCTTTTGTGTAACACTATTTTAAAAACTGCCTCGTTATTTTCTAATTTAGATTAATTAACCTAGTTGAAAACATAAAATAAATGTTAACTAAAAGCTTGTAAAAGTGAACATAAGTACAGTTTGCTGTCTAGAACACGTTCAACGAGTGATCCGGAGGAAACAATTTCATCACAATTATAACTTCTTCTACCTTTTATCAAATTATTAAAACCAAGCATGATTTCTACTTAACAACCTTAACTTTGTACCTTAAGTCTTAACAAAGTATTTACCTACAAACTTTCAAAAATCTACAAAATTCCAATTAAAAACTTAAAGACACTCTTTAGCAGAAAATATTGTTACTCTCCCCTTACTGCATGGAACACTTTACAATGCAATTTTCATGATTTAACATTCCGACTGCAGTGCAAGAGCTGAGTTATGTCCACAGCTCAATATCATCGTTTAGGACGAACCTTTCATCAAATACTTTAATACCGAAAGGAAGGAAAAGTTTTCAACTTTCGTTTATAAAACTTGTGTGCAGTTAAATTGAAAAGAACACTTTAATTTCAAACATAAATTAAATGGGACTTTGAAACAACGTTGAAAGAATGTTTTATTAATGAGGCGCAAGCACCTACCTCTACAGCGGGCATGCGGTTGCCCTGGCCGAAGATGGTCTGAGTGACGCTTGAGTCGGCAGCCCTCTAGGATGACGTCTTGCACCGTGGGCGCCGGACCCGACTCCCCGATCCTCAACCGGAACTCCAGGTCCTGGTTGTAACTCGCTCTCTGGTCTCCCAGGAACCGGTCTGTAACATACCATACAACATGAGCTGGAATAGTTGTTTCATAGAGCTCCCAGAGCATGTGTGATACTAATATAAATTACACATGGTGTTAGGTTAAATTTAATGTAAAAAAGGACAGTTTTTCTCAGTTTAAAATAAACACAGATCCATTCTATACTGTTCTGTTGACGCTCTAAGTAAAAAGACGCCCTTTACTTAGAGTTTCCGCTAGAATTCAACTTGCTCCGTCCTATCTGACTAATTGGGTTTGCACATGCTCCATGAATTTGCATGTATGAATACAGAGTAAGCCTTTTTATTCAAAACTTAATTTAGCCAACTTTGCTTTCTACGTAGAACTCTAATGAAAAGGGCTTCCTGTTGTATTTTTCAATTTCTGCACTAATTAAACACATGGAAAATACTTCTGTGTGTTTGAAGTATTTGTATTTCAATTTAAGATAATCATAACTCATAATTCATCATAACTCATAATCAGATAACGATTTCAAGAGCATTGACTCCCTCGTAACGTGTCATTGTTCAAGAAATTCAAGAACTGTATATTTTTGTTTAAAATTAACTCTTTAGTAGTGTTCAAACTATCGGTAAACATTACTCTGTTGCCTCAGGAATCAGCTTTCACCTTAAATTTTTTTAAAGAAGGTTCAAATTGAGGACACGAAAAGCAACTACCAAAATTTGTCAAAAAATTTTAAAAGAAGTGTCCCTAAAAATTAAAAGAATATTTTTAGGAAAATTATTGATTCAATTCAGGTCAACAGTGATAGTAGGATTAAAGTTCTTTCAATTAATCAGAGATGGGTTCAATGAAAATAAAAGAGATTGCCGTATTTCTAAATTTATTTGAAGCAAGTAGAAAAAAATAGAAAACGGGAGTTACCTGGCGCTACAGAAGTAAATCTGGTCTCTGCCCGGGGCGCTAATGCCGATGGACTGAGTGATGCCGCTGTAAGCAACCGTCACGGGGTTGCGTTGAGGATCCTCAGCAATCCAGCGTTCATTGTTACGGGCAAACATGCTCTCCACCGTCACTGCAACGCAAACACATCAAATCACAAGATTGTATACAAGTACTTTAAAACGTATGTACTAAAAAGAAATATTAAAATTAATTAACATTTCTTTAAATGGGGAAAATGAAAAGATATCTATCTACAAGAGTTTATAAAATTGTGCGCCAAACTTAAATAAACTAATCTATGGGAAAATAAAAAAATGCTTAGTTTACCAGATAACTATTATTTAGTTTTTTTTTAAGATAGTCATTATCTTTGAATTTGTTCAAACTACTTTCTGTTTCTTCAAACTCTGTATAATTTTATGTATAGGCCTAAAGCATATGTAAAATCCTTTTAATGCTAATAATATATTTTTGTAACCGAGTCTTACCTAAATACTGAAGGGTACAGAGTTTGAAGAAAAATGGTTGAGTCATTTTGAAGATTTTATGTGAAGAAGAACAAAAATATGTTTGAGGAGAAAGAAGGCATCTATTTATGGTAAACAAAGCAAGTTTATTTAATGTCCTTATTAATTTTTCAGACTTATTAAACCACTATTTAGTTTTACTGTGGTACCGGTTTGTAAATTACAAAACAACCAAAACAATACCTTTAGAATACCCAGGTGCTGAGTGACAAATAGAAGAATGACCGTAGCAAAAACAAGGCGTGCATCCGAAATCATTGTTCTTGTCCAAATTGAAAAATCCAGGTTTGCACCTGAAACAAAAACAAGACGCTGCAAAAATCTGAAATTAATTAAAACCCAACGATTACTCAAGGAACAAAAAGAGGATTAAGCTAAACCGGTTAAGGCATGAAAGAGGAAGTGATTATGATAATATATTAAGCAAACGATGAAAGTAACAAAGGATTGGAGTGAGCGGATCATTGTAGAACAGAGTGTTGTATACTGCACGTGAAGCGCAAAGCGGAAAGCTGGATTGGGATTGGCGTTTGGTAAGAGGCTTAGGCCGGTACATACACGCTTGGTCCAGGTCAATATAAACTTTCCCATCCAATATTTCCTCTTCTCTTTCTTTCTTTTTTCCACTCAAATTATTCTTTTCATCCTTTGAAAAGCCTCTGTTTCTCTTCCATTGTGCTCTTTGTTCGGGGTATTTTGTGCACTGCTTTTACAAAAATGTAATATAACTTGCTTGGCCCCTGTCACATAGAGGTTTTTACTTTGTGTGTGTAGATTTCGGGTCTAAAGAGGTTGAATTTTAGAAATAATACATTAAATAAAATTTTTAGAAAACAACTTACAAAATTGTACATTTGTTGTAACCTAGATGTACTATACTATTTCTTATTTATACACTTGATAATAGGCTCAGCCCTGAAACTAGTTGTGTAGAAATCTAATTTAATTCAGGGTACTTCATCTTTAATAGTCTGAAATAAACTGTATTAAAACTTATATTGCACATTAGTTTTGCTGGTTTTGGTTTTAATACAGTAGAAAGTGGTTATCTAGCAAACTAAACACCAGCAATTTTGCATAGCTTTGGAATATTTAATTTACAACAAATATGTGAAGGCAACAGATTTACTGAAAGAATTGTCTGGAAATAAATCCATTTTAATGTTAGGAGTAATTATATCAATCCATCACACAGGTTAAGATACAGTATTTTGAAAAATAGACAATACGAGTATATTTAGGCGTTAAATTGTTACAACGCATTAACATTAAACCTTAAACACTCAGTATTTGCCCTTGAAAATTGAAGCTATTCAATTTGCTTTATGAACTTTTACGACTCAAATAGAGTATTCCCTTTCAAACATGTGCTCTATGAGTATTACTACATTTATATCTTATTTCAAGGGTTTCCAAAAAATTAAACAAGTACTTCTGGAAAGTATTATTGGAATTTCAAAATAACAAAGAAGTACATCAAATAATCGAATAATAAATTTTATACTTTAGTGAGGCGTTTCAGAAACAACTTACCAAGTTGGTGTTTGGTCTGAAGATGGAAACGTCTTCTGAAAGGTCTCATCAAAATATAAAATTTATTATTGGATTATTTCATGTACTTCTTTGTTGTTTTTTAAACAAGTACTGTTACAGTTCTGTATCCAGACAAATAAAAAGCGGAGATGTATTTGTATTGTTCTTATCTTATCTGCTGGCTCAAGAATCTTTTACTTGATGCACATTGGTGCCTGCGACAAGTTGGCAATGGCAATAGGCAATTATTTTCAACCCTTGGCAGTTTGCCATGCTGCCGAACTTGCTTTCCATTACAAATCCTTTCATTAGCCCTTAGTCCTCAGTTGAAGTGTATTAATGTATTACTGTAGTGTGAATTGTTTCTAATTTGTGCGTGAAAATATAAAAACAAAACTGTTTGTATACCTGGATATGAATGACTAAAGAACGATTTCGAATAGATGACTATTCTGATGGAATATAAAAGGAAACAGAACAATAAAGTTATAATGTTTACTGTGATCATAACATTCATTTTTTAAAGATATACTTTACCAATAAACATATCACCCATTAAAATTTGTTGAATGGGCATTTTGATTTTTAACATTTAAATAATTTTATTGTTAGCTTTGAACTGAATATACTTTTAGCTCTATAGCTCTTTCCAGTTTTGACATTTTTTGAGTATTACAAAGATTGTGGTTCATACATTGGTCAAAAATCCTCAAAAGTATATTTAAAATTAAGTTGGTATTTTTCTATACAACTAACAGTGGCGTCATCACGTTTGGTTCAAGAGGTACAGGGCCAATTCTTCAGGAGAGCTATAAACTTTATGATGGAAAATGTTAGCTGTAGTCTACTAGTAGTTAGTCATTCTGCACTTATAGTAAAACATCAAAATTATAGTTTTTTTAATGATTCTAGATTTTGAACAGTAAATTCTTGATGAAAAGCAGTGGTATCAAGATAACTGGGACTAGTGGCGTGGTCCTGTAATCAGCTTCATGGAGGTCGGTTTTGAGGAATGATATAGATCTAAAGCAGCTCAAGCAGTACTCAGTGATCATCTGGATGATACCGCATCAACTTCCATCATGGTTTAGACATATCAGACATTACCTGCGTGGTTGGTCACTTTAAGCCTTGGTTCTTGTATTTCCATGGTATTGGGCTATTAATTAATGACTCATTCTAAAAGGAAGTCGTTAGTTGTAACAAGACTACACCTCGTAATTCATTCTACCACTCATAATCATTTCAACATATTTGCCTTAAAATTCCTTGATGGTATCTCAAATAGTGATTTAGTGATTGTATCAATGAATGAGAAACTGAAAATGCTTAAGCCAGCGAAAACTAGATCCTAGACAAATTAAAACTGTGAAAAGTGTTAAACATGTCTCATTTATTTATAGTTTGTTTATTGGTTTAGTACTCCAAATAAATGAGTTATTTATTTTGTATAGGTCAAGCCAACAACTTAAAGGTGTTAGAGACTATGGCAGAAGTGGCTCCAAGCTCCTTCGGGTGATAGTTGTCCACAAGAGGTGCAGTTTCAAGACTCTCCCCCATAAAGACTTCCAATTCCACCATAACATAACTTGTTTGAAACTAAACACCCTTTATACCCATGTTCACCTACCCGGTGCACCGCTGGCCCTCCACATGCTCCTTGCACTGGCACACCCCACTGCCGGAGTCGCACATGGGCTCGTTGTGCAGACTGCCCGGAGCGTAGCAGTCACATGGCTTGCAGCCCCAGGCGCCGAAGTCGTAGAAGTTGGCGTCGCAACGGTCACACTTCTCCCCCGTCACCCCGGGCTTGCACTGACACCTGCCTTCACTGTTGCACTGCAGGCTGCGTGATCCTGCCCACACAATATAATTATGATGTGAAAACTTTAAATAAAATCTAATTGAATGAATAACGTTTGTTGTTTTACATTTGTTATAGTGTACTACATTTAAAAGCGTATAATATAGCAAACTTAAAACTAACGAAGAAATAAACACCTATATAATTTAGCAAGAAGAAACAACGTAAAATACTCCTCGGGGTCGTGACTGGTTTGGGACTGCACTAGAAGAGATGTCGCTGCAAGAGTTGTCGCTGGGTGGTCAACGGTAATTGTTAAAAATGTATTGGTCTGTTTTCATTTATACACAAAATATCATATGAATAATTTAAGTGCCAACAAGTCTAAATCGGTCTGTTTCGTTTATTTGGAAATTTCAGGCGTGAAGGCTATTTTGTGGAAACTAACCACTTCTGATTTGTGGGCCTAGGCTCGGGGGAGGGGAGGAAATGCTGCTTTCTGATTGGGGGTCAAGGGGCGCCTTCCTACTCACTGGTCAGCGACTGCTCCTATATTTTAACTTACATGACAGCAGTGTTGCGAACCTTTCATAATTTACGTACATACTTTAATGTTATTTCATCTTTTGTCAGTGAATTGAATGTGACCATAATCACGGCTTTTCCTTGGTCTAATAATTAATAATCAAACTTTAATCATCCTCCTTAACTTTCACATTTCTTCACCCATCTCGTCATCCACGTGACGTCATCCACAGAATAACCTGCAACACTTTTTGTCACGGCCTTCTCGATCAACTTTTGACTATTATGCAGCACTATATTAAAACATACTGTGAAGGGGTCAAACATTTATATCTTTCTGCTGATTCTACGAGTTATACTTGAAAAGTCAGTATTTTCTTTGCATTTTTTACCAGCTGACGTCTCTCACGCGCTATTAAATTGGCAGTTCCATATCAGATTTAGTATTTCTTTCATCTTTAATATTAAATAATGGCTAATCAACCCTATACCTACAGACTAATTCCCTCAGACTAATTCTATTGGAAGGTACCCTCCAGCATGGCCCCCTAAACTAGACCTACCCCCTTGAGATAATCCTTGATAAAATCGCTGCAATGTCAAACTAGTTACATTTTATCTTTGTAATAAGGATGAGAAAAATAAGGTACTGTATGTTCCAACATCTAAGGAAACCAACTTCGTGTTGAGCTTTAAATTTTGATGTACCCAAAGAATTCATCCCCTAGTAGCCATGGTTAATATCCTTTGCGACCTTTTGGTGCCCATAGAAGCTAAATAATGATCTACATCTTAATTTCCTTTTGATACCAATTAGAGTGCTTTTTCCACACAAATAAATTGAAAACCTTCTCGTGATGACACATAACTTTATAAACCGATGTAAACTCTTTGCAAATAAAAACAGAGACCCAGCAAAAAAACAAAACACGAAAGATCTATTTTTATAGACTTAAAGTATAGAAAGGCTTCAAAATATATTGAGGATTTAATTAAGGGTCCGCCTCAGCTGCTCGGGAGAGCGTCGTTGCAGAGGTATGCGGGAAATAAAATGGATACTTTAGTGTTATTGCTATTTTGACGACACAACTCTAAAAAGAAAGATAAACATATTATCTAGGTTTGAATTTACTGTAGTTCATTTTTTAAATGTCTGTTATTTTGTATGCTTCAGCGGTTAATTTAGAAAATAATTAGTGTTTTTAAGACATTATTTAAGAAGCTAAAAATAGGTTTATCAAAAATCTAATCACAGGCAAACACAGATAAACTCTTTCTATTTCCATAAAATTTAATATTTATGTTATGATTTTATGATTATATTTTTTATGATTTTATGCTATGTATTTTACTGAAGACGGTTTGAAACCGAAATATAAGATGTTTTATAGTGTTTTAAGTTACCTCTTTTCCCTTTCAGTTTTTAGTGTGTCAGTCTATTGGCTTTTGTTTACTTTTTCCATAAAAATTAACATATCCGAATTTAACCTTCATATAAGAGCGCTTTCAACTTTCTACGAAACCCTTGCAAGCGGAGGGTTTGACAGTTAGGTCGCATCAGTTGAAAGAAAGCCTGTTGTTTAGTCGTTGTTACGTGCGCGGTGTCGTGTGTTCCTCCGGCGGACGAACTCAGCTTTTCTCTGCGGTGACCACGGAGGCGGACCCTTATTATATCCTATTTGAAAGATAGACAAAAGCTTTTAACCCATCCGTAATGAGTCAGCACAAAAATGTTGGTGGTTAAATACAAAAGAAGGACTTTATGGCCTTGACTTCACCACAAATAAAGACTAATTTCTTTCCACTTTTCCCAAAGATATAACAAGGTAAAAAGTACTTATTCAAGTAAAGTTTTTTCCATTCAGTCCGCCACAGCAGAATTGAGCCATAAGTCTCTTGTCACGTGGTGTTGGTATAGTGGCTGTCTTCGCCTGTTTGCGCTAGGTTAGTTACGAAGCTATGCTAATCAGCCACAACAACTTGCATTACCATTTAAATGTTCACACGGCCACTAGATGTGTTATTCACGAGGATTTATTCACGTTCTGCTGTTCGCTGCGGCTGATGAATAACTTCACTCGGGAATTGGGTCAGGGTTCGTTTTGTTTCTGGTGTAAATGTTTTTAAATGCTTCAACTGGTCGAGTCTTCCTTGAATGTGACGAGTTTATGCGTTTGAAGTTGTTAAATGCTACGATTCTTTACGATGATACGCGTATTTACCTGTCGTATTCGGAAGTCACGTTAAGCCGTTGGTCCTTGTATTTCCATTGGTCATTGGGCTATTAATTAATGACCCATTCTAGGGAAGGTCGGCCTTAGTTTGTTACAAGACTACACCTCATAACTCATTACTACCACTCATCATACTCATCCCTCACCACATATTTGCCTTAAAATACCCTCATGAGAGTGGTCGGCATCTCAAATAGTGATTTAGTGATATGATATAAAAGTATCATCGATATTTTATAGGTAGTTAAAAATGTAGCGCCATTCATTTTACCAAGATATTCATTTGCACTTCCTTGCAAATGGCATAAATTCTTAAATTTATTGCTTCTCAAGTTCTAAAAATGTTCTCCTTTATACATCTTCAATTTTCTTCAGTTCAAACCGTTCAAAGTGCTATCCAAGGTCCAATCTTTTGTGGTCATACTTTTCCTTTGTGGGAAGCTGCTGTACAGCCCTAGTAAAATCGAATACGTGTCATAAAGCTTTAACAATACAATTTCATTTAGAAACCATCACTTTGTCGTTGATTTAACAGACATAATCTATCCTATCCAGCAAACGGTACGACAAAACCAGTTTTCAAATGGTCTTTTGAATGAGATAACATTTTCAGTGGATTTTATGTTTTCGGGGAGTTTATTAAAAATTTTCACCTGCCTGTGATGGAGGCTTTCCATAAATGTGAAATCTATGAGAGATTTGTCTAAATGTATGAACTTGCCTAGTATTGTGTTTGTGAATTTGCTGACCTTGAACTAAATTACATTTTGCCAAACGAAAAATAATAGTCTCATAGATGTACGAACTTGGGAGGGTTAGAATATCTAAAGTCTTAAATAAATATCTGCAAGATTCCCGAAAACCCAATTTTGAAATTATTCGTAATGCTTGTTTTGGGGATACAAATTCTTTTAAACTTGCAATCAGCATCTACCCCCATAATTTTATACATTTTTGCGTCAGATGGTAGAAAATTCCCCAAGCCATATTCTGAAGACTTCTGACTAGAAGGGCTCTGACCTGAACTCGTGCTACCCAACCCTTGATACCTCTTGGCAACTTCTTTTCCATCCATGTTATTACAACAACTTTTGGTATCAAGACACATTTAAATGAGCCTGCACAGTGGTATACGTACCTTCCAGAAAGCTCTTTACCGTCAATACCCGTCAAATCACACCAAAATCTCTCAAGACACAAACAATTTAAATTCCCAACTCACCGATTTCATTGCAGTTGCAGGCGATACAGGACGCGTCCTCGCGCTGGTAGTAGTTGTCCCTGCACCTCTCGCAGTTAGGACCGTCCCTGTTGCCAGCGCAGTCGAGACAGTGCCCGCCGTGACCCGTGGCCTCGTACAGCTCCTTGTCGAAGAAACACCGGTTGCTGAACCCGTTGCAGTTGCAAGCTGAAACATAACAAAGTCAACATTAGGATGTGTGGTAGGTTTTGAAAATTGTTACAAATTGTCAATTACAAGGTAGCAAGTGTTTTAAAGTTTCAGTGATGGAAGTTAGAAGTACCTCGTTACATCTATTTAAACCTTTACCTTAAAGGCAAGGGAAAATATTAAAACGTTTGGACCAGTCGAATATTTTGTTTCTTGACGACGAAATTCATTTCTGATTTTGTTTCATATTAGCAGATGACTATTTATACTCCCATTTATTAAGATGGAATCTTCTTGAGGCTATTTTATATCAAAGTGAGCCTAAATGTTATACACAGAGAAAACATAACCCACTCAGAGTCCCTTTTGAGCTATGATTAGGACTAGGTAGATCTGCTTAGCCAAATCTGTGTCTGTCTACTGTTTCTTGTTTTGTAACCAATATTTTACCAAATTTCTAACTGTCACACAAATGTGTACGAATTTCAGCTGAAACTCCTAATAATAATGAGAAATTTTAAGAGTTCCTCAATTTTGTCTCGAAACAAATATTCTATTCCCAATAACTAATCAGTTCAAACCAAAATTTAAAGTCTTAAGTAGTGTAAGATCTCCTATTTTTGGAACTTCATACGAGAGAAAATCTTAGAAGACTCACGACCATTATGTTCTGACTACCATTTTAGAATTTCTTACAAGAAGTAAAATATGAAACAGGACCATTGGCTGTAACAGTTTAGACTTCAACAACAGTTTCCACTGACTATGTTGCGCTCAACTTTTTCATTATTTTGGGTCAACACCTCGGAGATAATTGGGTCAGACAGACAGACAGACGGACAGGCAGACAGACAGACGTAGGATGAAGGTGGCAATGATTGTCAGGAGGATCAAGTTGGATTGATAATGAGAGGTCTGGAGAGCCGCCTTCCTTAACTCCTCACGCAACCAACCCCTTCTCTCGTTAGTCCTCTATACTCTGTCGGTTCAAAGTTGGATGGAATAATACTGAAACTGTTTCATCTAAAACAACTTATACCACTTAAAGTGGACCTGGGGCGCGTTGGATTCATGCGCGACTCCGGAGCTCATCACTCCGCTGGCGAGGGTTCGATCCCAGCAGGCACCACTTACGGTAAAGTGTATACAATAACGCTAGGTAAAGGTCGAGGTTGAGTGGTAGAGAGGTCTTTGTAGTCCTAATTTAACATCGTTTAACAAGACAAACTTTACCTTAACTTTTTTATACGATACCTTGAGGAACGTTTTTGCTAAATGTGTATACTGTAGGTTTATCAGCAATCAAAAAATACGAACTGAAATGTTAGTTCATTGCGTGTTCTTTGAACAGAACTTGTATTCAGAAAACAGAAAGTCGGGGTTTAACAGTGATCACTATGGGGATAACTATTGAGGTCTTTGGGGTTTTGGAGGGATTTCAGGGTATTTGGAAAAAGCTACGAGAAACTATAAGAAAACTCATCCAGGAACACTGACAGGTTTTCTTCGTTGCTGTTATAGGGGAAAAAAGTTACCGAACTTTTGTGAAAGAGTACAATTTCAGTGGTTATAACAAGATAAATGGCCTATCTTGGCAAAATTGGCCTGTTTAAGAGGTATATCTACGATTCTACGCAATTAAAGTAGACCTGTCTGTAGAACAAAAGAGTTTACTCAAAGATCAATAATAAAACACTAAAACTATTACAAAATAAATTCTTTCCTCTGAATTATTAGCATCATAAACGCAATATCCTGCAAAAAGCTTGGGAAGTGAGTGAAGTAGATTATCTAATTAGCGTTAGTGAAGCCGCCGCCACTCTAGCAGGGGCTAGGTGCTGTCAGACCATTAGGTAGATAATGCCAATCAAACAATGCACCGGTCGTATCAGTTAATTGGCGCTATTGGCGAGGCTAGTTAATTAAAACCACAGATTACCTTCACTTCACAATCCACTTGGATATTATAAAGCATAGCCACAAGCGCTTCCGTGAATCCTAGAGAATTTCCTATATAGGAGTAATAACTTCACCAGAAATACCCTTTTTGACACCTTTTTGGACCCTTGTAACCACTCTTCAGGTCGTATTGTTTGTCCGATTTTCACTTAATATGGGAAAAATTTTCCTTTCGTAAATATCTAGATCAAGTTTGTTTACCAGCAAAGGTGGATAACCGGAAGTGCCCTTTTGGGCGGTCTTTCCACCAAAAATAGACTTTTTGCTATAAAAACTGTATTTACGAACCGACTTCGATTAAAACTTATTGTGAGAACTTAAGATACCTTACCAAAGTTGCGTCCAAAAATCAGCAAAGTTTATTTTGCAAGACCAAGATGGCGGCCGACAATAGGTCTTCCGCCGCCATCTTGATTTGGGGAACCGATGTTGTTCATTTGTGTTACACGTGTCAGGTAAGGTACTATAAAATATCATTATTATATACACAATGTTGCCATTTGCCTCGGGAGGTGTTGGTAAGCTCAAAACTGTAACAGTTCTGTTCTACGACGTTTCGTTCTGTTTGGCGGGAGAAATAAGTAGCTACAAAATTAATGTCATAGTAAAAGTAGTACCCCTCCACACACACACACATAAAGGTCATTTCCGGTGTAAATTAATCCCGTTATAAGAAATTCGCTAGTGGCGTCTGTCGATTTTTTTATTCTGTCGTTCATAGTGTAACAGACTCCATTTTCCCCCTGGCTTCTCCCAAACGAATGCCCGAAGACAAACCGTACGCGTGGAATGTCCAGAAAGTCACCGAGCACTTGAGACCTCACTCACGTTTGCCGGCCAAGTACCCAATGTACATGTAATCTACCGTAGATGGCGAGCCAGGCTGTTATCAGTGTTGGATCGGACGCCCCGTGGCTTCTTATCAGTGGATCTAGGGCCGAGCTGGGCCGTGCTGGGACTGAGCGAGCGCCGCCGCCACGGACAAAAAGCGGTCCCCATTACAAGCCCAGGTCAGGTCCGCGGGAGGTGGTAGTCTTCAATCACAGGTCGACATGTACAAGTCATTGGCTAACTGCTCGTATGCCCGTCAATACGGACAAAACCACCCGATGATAGGTACAAGTATTTAATAAAGCATACGTTAAAAGGTAGGCCTACTCCTTCTTTTGAGTATAATCTGTTTAAAGGTTGACGTAGTGTAAATAGAACCCTTGTCAGGAGGATTGCTTCAGCGAGCAGGGAGGAAAAGGTGTCACTTAGGTTTTGTATTAACTATTCTGGTTTTCTCTATTCTCACCGACGTGTGAATATATAACAAAACTATACCTACTGGTAAATCAAGTTCAAAATCCATTTTGATATCTATCATAAGTTTCTCTAAAGGGTTGGTTTGCCAAAAGGGCAATAAATATTGTGTAAAGCAACGCCACCTATTTGCATATCGAATTTGATTGCAACATTTTTGATGAAATTAAAGGTTTAGGTCAAAATCATTATAGAATAACTTGACGATGGAAAACACTTGGCTTATAAAGGTCTTGATGTAAAGTATTCCAATATAACGCCCCTGGGTACAGATAAAACCGTGTATGGTTGAAATTGTCTAATATCAGCTTCATCGTGAAGTAGCTTACATTTAATCTAACATGCTTAGTAATTAAATGAGGCTAAATTCAACAGTCCATCTTTGAGCCCTTTTAACAAAATAATTACGCTGAATAGCTTACATTTAGAGAACACTTCACCAAGAACTAAATGTTTCATAATGACTTTATTTCTACTCATCTTAAACATAAAGAGTCAGTTAATATTTTGAAAATTAAAGTAAAAACACTCAAATGTAATACAACGACACAGTTTATTCAACCACTATTGAAAAGGTCCATAAACGTTTCCAACCACATGAAACCCCCATAGACAGTAGCTATCGTGAACGTACACTTAAGCATACTTGAAAGTTTGCTAAATGTGTGACAAGTGACAGTTCAGCATCACTGAAGAGTTCAGTAACTGATAGACCAGGAGTACAGAAGGGTTTGGAAAGTAACAAACCAGGAGCCCAGAAGAGTTCGGTAAGTGATAGACCTGGAGCAAAGAAGGGTGATGTAAGTGATAGACCAGGAGGACAGAACAGTGTGGCAAGTGACAGACCAGGAGCGCAGAAGAGTTCGGTAAGTGACAAACCAGGAGCACAGAAGAGTTCTGTAAGTGGTAAACCAGGAGCACAGAAGAGTTCGGTAAGTGACAAACCAGGAGCACAGAAGAGTTCTGTAAGTGGTAGACCAGGAGCACTGAAGGGTTCGGTAAGTGACAAACCAGGAGCACAGAAGAGTTCTGTAAGTGGTAAACCAGGAGCACTGAAGGGTTCGGTAAGTGACAAACCAGGAGCACAGAAGAGTTCTGTAAGTGGTAAACCAGGAGCACTGAAGGTTCGGTAAGTGACAAACCAGGAGCACAGAAGAGTTCGGTAAGTGATAAACCAGGAGCACTGAAGGGTTCGGTAAGTGACAAACCAGGAGCACAGAAGAGTTCTGTAAGTGGTAGACCAGGAGCACTGAAGGGTTCGGTAAGTGACAAACCAGGAGCACAGAAGAGTTCGGTAAGTGACAAACCAGGAGCACAGAAAGGTCTGGTAGGAGCACTGAAGAGTTCGGTAAGTGACAAACCAGGAGCACAGAAGAGTTCGGTAAGTGGTAAACCAGGAGCACAGAAGAGTTCGGTAAGTGACAAACCAGGAGCACAGAAAGGTCTGGTATGAAAGGAGCAGAGAAGAGTTCGGCAATTGACAAACCAGGAGTACAGAAGATTGGAAGAGCGTGCGTCCCGGTAGCTCCCCGGACTCGCTGATAACAGGTTTGCAAATTGTTGATAAGATTACAGGTTACTGGAGCCGCTGAGTTGCCGGTAATGGTAGTCCTCCTCCCACCACCCACGTCTGTATTCTTCCTTGCATCTTACACTCTGCTACTCGTCTGTCTCCGACACTTTTCTCAGGACACAATATGTATATATAATTTGTGTTGATTTGCTTTACACCATTTGTTGTTTACCCGTGTAATGACGTGTTATAGTTGTTCTTTTATTTTCCGGAAATAAAAGTTTTGCTTCTATACTTTTGTTCGTCAGGTTTAGGTTATAACAAATGTAACAACGGTACCACTGAAGACACTAGAGTTGGTGAAATAAAAATACAATGCAGAAAACTGGGTGGACGCTGTTTCGAACGCTATTTTTAGAAATCGGGCTATTTAAATTTTAAATACATTTAAATAACTATACACAAAAGGTACAGTTCATAAAGTCACAATGGTTTAAACTCCGAATTGAACCTGGGTAATCTCGGTTAAGAGCTTAGGTGCATTGTTAAATGTGCAATCAATTCCGAGAGGCGCCAGTGCCTTTGTACGGATTAAGGGGAAGTTTACAGCTTTGAGATTAGAGGGATTAATCGGCATTGTTTCCAGTCTTACGATTGACTAAATTTTTCGTGTTATGATAAAATGTTATAGTGTTGATTTAGCAGCTAATAAAATCTTATACTACCCGATTTGATTAAGAAGTTATTTGGGGGTGTGAGGGATGTGGTTGTTTTCGTTCGTAAAGAAATTTGTTTCTTGTTTTATTCATCTGAAAAGGCTTGAGGGGGTTTTCATTGTACAAAGTAAGAATGCAGTTAATTCTGCAGTTCTTTAAACACAAATTTAGGTTTATTTCCTGGCTCTAAATAAGAAATATATTGATTTGGAATTTTGGATTTGACTTATCCTCGAGCAACTCTCCCAATGAGATACAGACAAAAGCAACTAAGCAAAGACGTAAGTTCTAAAATTGAATTTATTCATAGAAGTTCAACTCTTGTTCTTTGAGTTTAACTCGCACTCTGCGGCATCAACTCAAGAAGTGTTTGAAGATTTGGTAAATAGAGAACATATTCTATTATAAGGACCAGCTGTCAAAAGTAAACAAAGGCACTCCAAGGTATCCATCCCAAACCACGCGAAAATGACAACTGGTTGCGAACTATTAAAAGGTTGTCTTGTTTAAGGAGAGGTTAGGACTAAAGAGTCCTCTCTACTACTCAACCTCGACCTTTACCTAGCGTCACTGGATAATGACATTTTAAATTGCAATTGGTGACTGCGGGGATCGAACCCGCGCCACCGGAGTGATGAGCTCTGGAGTTGCGTGCGATACCAATCCGCCACGGACCCGCTAAATATTAGCGTACAGTTGAACTTCGATCTGTAAATTCAGTGATTCTACCCTAAATACCAGATAGACTACTACTGACTGGGACCTGTGGCGTGGTCCTGTAATCCAGCTTCATGGAGGTCAGGTTTTGAGGATGATAAAGGTCTAAAGCGGCTCAGATAGTCTCAGTGATCATCTGATGATACCCGCATCAACTCCCACCATCGTTTAAACATATCAGACCATCACCTGCGTGGTTCAGAAGTCACGTTAAGCCGTTGGTCCTTGTTTTTCCATTGGTCATTGGGCTATTAATTAATGACCTATTCTAAGGAAGAGTCGGCCTTAGTTTGTAACAAGACTACACCTCATAACTTATTACTACCACTCATCACACTCATCCTTCACCACATATTTGCCTTAAAATACCATCATGAGAGTGGTCGGCATCTCAAATAATGATAACTCCAATAGATCGGGTGGAAAATTACGTCAACTCTATCAATATGTCCATCTTTCACAAGCGTCTACACAAGTCATAACGAATAAAACGCAGTTGAGAAATGAAAGTGCGCTCTAGTGTGGAGCGGACACAGTGGACAGGTAGTCTACACTCTACAGGTGGCACGGTGAAGGGTTCGGTAACTGTACCGAGTACCGAGTAGAGGCACAGTGCACACTCGCAGTAAATCATACGGCAGTAAACGGCTGCGCTTGTTGCCGGATAATGAGCCAGGATCATCTGTAATTTGAGCCGGAGCCGCGCCGCGCGCGTGTGTATCGAGCCGTCCAATCAGGGCTAATCACTGCGTCACGTGAGGAATTCTTCATAACTATTGTTGGAGTACATAGCACTAGTATCTGTGATTGGTCGTTGGGGTTACTAGGACTTCTTGTTCAGTCTTAGAAATAAACTTTCTTCTTCTTCTCCTTTTTCTCCTTCTTCCTTCTTCTCCTCCTTCTTCTTCTTCTCCTTTTTCTCCTCCTTCTTCTTCTTCTTTCTTCTCCTTCTTCTTCTTCAATCAGGACTAATCATTGTGCCAGAGAGGAATTCTTCACAACTATTGTTGGAGTACAGTCATAGCAATAGTATCTGTTATTGGTCGTTGGGGGTTACTACACTTATTGTTCAGTCTTCGGAAAAACTATGGGTAGATCTAATAAGAACTCGTTCACGGTTTATATTCAGAAAGGATTCTTTCACCAATAAGAAGTGTTCCACACCGTTCCTACGCATTTAATCTTTAAGAAAGTGGTGCAAACATTCACTTTACCAGAATTTGCATCCTCCGAAAATAATAGTTCACCAATCGCAACTCTTTACAACTATTGTTAGAATACATAGCACTAGTATCTGTTATTGGTCGTTGAACTAGACTTATTGTTCAGTATTCTAACAAACCATGGGTGGATCTAATAAGAAGTCTTTTTTACGATTTTATATTCAAGAAGGAATTGATGCATGTAAAATGTACTTACACAATAAAATATGTATTCTTTATTTATTCTAATAAAGCCATTCGCTTCCCAAAAAACTTGATTCTTTACTGTCAGCATGGAAATTGTGACGATTCGAATCATCAGAATCGAACCAGAAGAATTTGTCTAAAACGCCTTGTATACAGAAAACTTACATAAGAAAGCGCTTCACCACATTGAAGATTTTATTCTACGTAAGCAAACATGGCCGTCCCCAGGGTCAAAGTTGGCAGATGTTTACCAACACGAAGAAGAGCCTGATCCAATATTGGCATTGATTATAGGAGCCCGGTGGTCACGTCCAAGATGCTATCTCAGCCAGTGGGAGGCGCTCTGATAGAGAAATCTTCTTTTAGACCTGATTACCTTAATAACATACCAGCAGCCTGTGCTAAACTGATGTTCTACGGAGGTGTGTTCTTCCTGATGGAACTTCATTAGTGGGTCTTCACTTGCCGTTGCCACATAGGCTGACTGAGTAAACTAAGAAACACATATCTTCAAGAGCTGGATCTTATTAGATTATTTAGACATTTAAAATCAAACCGTCTAATAAAGAAAGAAAATTGTTTGATTCTGAAGCTTTTCAAATGCATGGCATTCATCGTCAGAGACTCTCAGCAACTGAAGGAAACAATGATTTTAAACTAATAGTAATTAACACATGTTACGAACTATAAAATGATTAAAATTAAATAAAAGAATAATATTAGTTGTTGTTGGTCCTGATACTATATGAGAAACGGGGAATTTTGAAACGCTCCAGGCTCGTTGTTCACTAAATAATTTTTGATTCTTCTTCATGAACAATGATTCGTATGCATCTAATAATTTTGGATTTTGAACTTCTTTTAGTAGATTAATTTTTGAAAAATTATGTCCTGATTCTAAAGAGTGTTTTGCAATGGATAAATCCGCCCTTGCAAAACACTCAATGTTCATGAAGAAGAATCAAAATTATTTAGTGAACAACGAGCCTGGAGCGTTTCACAATTCCCCGTTAAAATTTACCTAAATTAAAACCTTAATGTCAATTAAAGTACATACATTTGCGTAACTCTTAGGCTTTTGCGGTCAGTGTCAAAACTGTATTAAAATTGCTCTAATTGACTCTCTAGAATTCTATATTGATATAATCAGAAACGAAAAATAGACGTAGTTTTCTAACTGAGTAGAAACTCAAAGAAAAGTGGAACTGGTAACCTTCTTTCATCCATAATGTTGGTTTCTCACATTCAAGCAACGTGGATAGCAAGTATAGTTTGCTAGACTCTTAAGGATTTTTACTAAATCAGTTTTGTGGATATTTTCAAGAAAGTATGCTGACAAAAGTTAATGCAAGAGGAAGGATACCAAAGTGAATACCAAACTAAGTTGAGTGCCATATTACAGGTTAAAGGATGTACACTGCAAAGTATCTGCCAAGGTTTATATCTCTCTCTATAAAATCTATGGTGGTAGTATATCGGATATTTTCTTGGACTAGGTCATGGGTGGTCAGTAAGCCACCCAGGGTTATAGAGGGGTCACTCTAAAACATGACTAAAACCACGCCGAAGTATAGAGGGTGTCCTTCCCACGCCCACACGTCTACAATAAGATACCTTTCTGTGATTTATGGCCGATTATCTCTAAACGTTGCATCGCCTTGTACATCTAAACTAGCCAACAACATTTTATGTGACTCGTCTTTGTAGGTTCAAGTCACAAGGATAGTTTGGATTGAAATCGACTAGTCACTCTCAGATTAAGTAAAATTGTAAAATAAAAATTTGGAAGGATAGTTGTTCAAAGTAAGAACAATATTGAGGCTAGAGGTCATAAGTGTGGATGAAAACAAATTGCATAGGACCAAGAAAGTTTAAATTGCCACAAGTATTCTACTCTGCTGCCACACAGTATTTAAAGTTTGTATTTAAGCTTTGAATTTAAATTATTATTACGAACGTTTAGTAAACAAGAAGAACACGACGAACACAGCTAGTGTAAGCTACACCCTTCCATCCATCGGCTGTGTATGAATAGGGATATGTGTGTTTCTCTGTTACAGTTGGTCAGCCTGGTACACACCTGTGATTGGTCGTCCGCTGATCGAAGCCAGCCAAACAGTCAGGCAGTTGTTTGTTTTCACGTTTTTGTGCACGTTTATGCATGTGCATTATTTTCTAGAATAGTTGTCTTAAGATTCATTTTGTTTTGAGCTCGTAAAAACAAACTTACAAAAGACAAACATGTTGTTTAGTTATGTTTGACTCATCCGCTTACGCTCATTTGCTTCTTGCTCACTAACGATGAAAAACATAACAAAAGTAGGCTACGTATTTCAACCTGGGAAATTATACTATCACCAACAACAAACCTCATTAGATAAAACCAACTTTAGATTCACCCAAAGAAATATTTGTCCGAATTCTTGGCCTGACACGTTAGATAACCTCGTCGTCACCATCGATTAAAATTGCATTAAAGGTTATGTGATAGTGTTAAATAATGTAACATGTTTAATTTTAGAAGAGCTACGGGCAGAAATACTAAATGAAAACCAACGTACAGACTTACTCTTTGAGTGTTTTTACCCTTTGATATCCAAGCACGAAAACGCCATTAACAGTGAAAGCCACTCAACAAAAACACAATTAGATCATTCAGCCATTATCACAAGTGAAAGGACATGAAAGGAGTTTCACAGAAGGTCTGTAAGTTAACTAGTTTATGTGGCTATAGGTTGTAATCTATAGATGTGGCCGTGTAGTGGTAATTGGTAGACGTCTGTATTCCCACGGCACTGCCTCCAATATACCGTGCGTGTACAGTGATACTGTCGGTACAGTGATACTGTCGGTACAGTGATACTGTCGGTACAGTGATACTGTCGGTACAGTGATACTGTCTGTACAGTGATACTGTCTGTACAGTGATACTGTCTGTACAGTGATACTGTCGGTACAGTGATACTGTCTGTACAGTGATGCGGTCTGTGTAATGGTACTGTCTGTATAGTTATGAATAAATAAATGTTTTACTGATAAACATATATCTCAATCGTCAATAGTTATTGGCTAAAAGTTTGGATTTACTCACGTCTAAATCACATATAAACATACATATACGAGTCCCTTTCATTTGAATATCACCCGCTGTGTCCCTGGCAGTATGTCTATTCATACGGTCTCCCAATAATGTGTAGTAAACAGGTCTAAACTATTAAATGCTTCTGCGATCAAAAACTTCTTATGGCGAGCTTTAAATTCCTTCGGCATTGGGGCACACTTGAAGGAATTTGAAAATCTGTTGACAAAATGAACTCCTGCCGGTGATGGCATACGTACATAAACTACCGATCTGTCTTCCAGTTCGGTAGTTCTCCCTGCCTCTAGTTTCGTGAGAGTGTACATCTATACCTCTTGGGGGTGGTCATAGCTTATTGGTACAGTGCGTGCTTTGCACCAAAAACAGCCCGGGTTCGATTCCCGGACGCAGTGATAACTTTTCACAATGGCCACTCCGTGGTTCAGAAGTCGATAAGCCGTTGGTCCATTCCATTGGTCGTTGGGCTACTAATTAATGACCCAATCTGGGGAACAGTCGGCCCTAGTTTGTAACAAGACTACACCTCATCATCCATCAAAAACACTCAACACACTCACCCTTCATCCTATATTCACCTTAAAATACCCTCTAGGAGTGGTCGGTGTCTCAAACCAAAGTATCAAAGTAAATACGATATTGCATTTTCCCATAAAAATGACAGGTTTCCAAATGTATAGACAGGGTAAAGTCTCTAAAAGAGTAACAACTGCAAAGACAGTTCGCTTCACTCACGCCAGCGGTGCTTAAGTGCTTAGCTGCGTTTCGGTTTGAGATCAACCTAACCACTCGTTTTAGGACTTTTTCAATACAACGGGGTTATGTTTTAAAGAACAGCCAGCAAATTGAAACCGAAAATATCTTTATTTGGATCTTTAACAGAAGATATTCACTAAAGTTTTACCTAAAAACTCCTAAATTTCGATTGGCTGGCAGTCTAGTAAATTTCAATCAACACACCACTCACACCAAAAAAACATAGCATCGTGTTGAAATCTTAAATTTAATCAAGAAAAACATATGTGTATCTTTATATTGTTCCATTATACTTATATATATTGTTCAAGTTTGTCTCGAAGGGAAAGGACACACAGGAGAAATGGGGAGCTAATCCATGAGTGTCTCCTGGTCCTTAATCACATTCTGATCCTTTCTCTCGTCCCACTGCACATTGATTGTATCCTATCCTGACCTTGGAGGAGAGCTGTCCTGTATAATCCCGACACAATACTGTCATATTACTACAAAGCAAACGAAGGCGTCAGTGAAATATTTATATTATGTAAAATTGTATAAAATACACTATTTATTTTGGAAGATACACGGTGAGTTTTAATGTCCCTCCCTCCCAACCTTAACTTTTGAAAAAGGATGTATTTTTAAAACTCCTTTAAGGAATGTTTTTATAGGATCCTGCAGTTTGTTTTGACCTAATTTGCGTCACCCAATCACCATCCAAAACCGGGAGAGAGGGCCACCAAATTTTTAAACACAACCCCCTCCGTCTTGTGGCACCTCAAAAGGAAGGTAATTTTAACAAAAATTAACGACGCAAAGAAATTTATTTATCTCAACTCTTTTATTTGTTATAACTGTTTAAATATTACAAGAAATCATGTTTAAAATGCCACATATCACATACAATTAATTTTGAATGACAAATTTTTCTTGAAAATTCTTTGAGGAAAACATCCTAACCTTATAACATAATCCCATAAAGTATTTTGAAGAAAATGTCTCATTCAGAATAAACTGTATATGAAATGAGTTATTTTAAACCTGATTTCTGGTAATCATTAAATGAGTATAACCAAAAAACAAGTAGTTTCTTTGCGTCGTTGAATTTTCGTTAAAGTTCCCTTTCTTTTGAGGGGAAGTTTGGAGGACCCTCCCCGGTTTTCGGGTAAGAGGTGGTGACGTGAGTACGTCCTCAAGGTACGTCAAAACAAACGTCAGGATCATACAAAAACATTCCTGAAAGGGTTTTCAAAATATTTCTATTTTCAACAGTTAAGGTGGAGGTTTGCTTCACATTGTATATTTTTATAGGAAATATCTTCAAGTTCGAGCAGTTTACTTCCTGGTGAACGCTGTTTTGTCCAACTTTACGTGCTTGGGAACAAGCCAAATGGAGGCGAGGAAAGTAAAGATAAAATTTCATTTCCCAGCAAGTGATATTATTGGCAGCATCTAAGTTACTGCGTTCTGTGATTCTTTTACTCTGAAACTTTCTTCGTAAGGAATTCTTTTAAGGAAAACGATGTTCGAAATACTTGTCTAGTAAGAAAGTTTTATAAACTTTCAACTCTGATAAGAAAATTGTTGTTAAAATTTATTATTAATGCTTTATTTAGAATTCTCAGTAATACAATTTATTGATTGCGCCAGAAATACACCTTAGAATTAAAACTGTCAACTTATAATACATACGTTATGTGCTGATTTTGGAAATGTATTCCTTATAGATAATACTAAAAAACAGCTTTTTTTGTAAACCTTGCTGGAAATTCCAGCTAGCCTTACTATGCAGTTGATATGTAGATAGCATTTTTAATATTATAAGTTACATAATATTTGAAAACCCTGGGAAGTAAGTCCTAAATATGAATTTTCAATTTCGTTTAAGGCCGTTAGTGCGTTCGATTTAGAACCAAACCTCAAATGTTTAAGACCAATCAATTTTCTAAACGAATCTTACACATAACGAAAAACTCTACTGTATTATGAGAAAATATTTAATAAAACTGTTTACGAAAAAGGGAAATTCTGTTTTCGATAAAATCTCAGAATATCAAACCAGCCCTTCAGTCTTTTAATAAACGGAGTGGCGCTGGCTTCGTTGGCGATGCCAATCGAAATTCCTCCATCCCGACATCTCGACTGTGATTAACTCTGGACCCAGTGCAGAATTAAAGATGGGATTGATGGTAAGGGGGTGGAAGGGGAAAGGGAGGGGTTGTCACCAAATATTGAATCCTATTGGCTTTGCCGGTATTAAATTTGTTATTCTCAAGGGGCTTTTATTTTTTTAAGAACTTGGCAAAACAACGGTAGCTTCTAGATTGATTTTTGGAGCACATTAAGTTTCTTCGTTTAAATTTTCTGAATATTTGTTATTGAGTTTGAAATATTGTTGGGGACGTTTTTCATTGTTAGAAGTCACTACGTTTCGGGACGTGGAATCTTATCCCGTCATCAGGTGAAAAATAAACTACTGTTAGCAATTTTGTAATGGGTTTAAAATTTCATTTTTGTGCTAAAAATAGATTAAAATATGTATAAAATAATAAAATAGCAACACCAAAAATCAACATAATAAAACATGTTGTATTATTGCGTTTGACTGGTCAGCCTACAATGATCACTTTTCACTTAGAAACGGGACCTGTATCCAGATCCAGAAACGTTGTATTCTTACGTTGTATTCTTGTATTTTTACTAACGATGAAAAGCGTATGCAATGATATTAAAAACTCAAATATTCTTCGTCTGTCAAGAAGAACTTAAAGCAAATAATGTTTAACTCAGGACCCTCCTAAAGTATATAAACAATTATTACAACAAATTTTATTTTTTGAACAAACCCTACTCATTCCGCGGTGTGTAAATGGGTATATTTATTTAATACCGACAAGTAAAAGCCTAAGCCAAACCCGTGTTGTTGCTTGAATGGAGAACACTACCGTTTTTAAATAAATTTCAAACTTTGTATTCAAAACCATATACTCTTGTATACTGTTGCGTTGCTATTTAGCAGGATTAAGTGAGAACCATATCGAGTGAATATAAAATAATATACAAATTGTAAAAATATTTTAAAACTACTTTTTGTACATTTAAAAATTTATAAACTGTTAGTATGAAGAATTATGAACGACACTCACCAGTAGCTGTTGTTTTCTATGCTTAGAATAACATAGTTAACATGCATTTTAGGGGAAATGAGAGAATAATTATAAACCTGAAGATTAGTAAACTTGATCGCCAACCAACCATTTCCATCAAAGCTACTTTTACATTTTAACATTATACTTCTGAAGAAATACATTTAAAATTACAAACGGCTTAAATCTCGGGCAGAATAGTTTTGGGACGCCATCAAACATAGATTTAGTGAGTCGGTAATTAAAATGTCGTCGTCCACTCTGGCTTCCCTCCAAAACCTCTCCCTCTTCTCCCTCCATTTCTACCCTTACCCTTCATCCCCCAACCATCACTACTTCCACAACTCAAGTGTTTTTGCCCTGCATCATATGGAGAAACTTCACTCGCTGAAAATATGTTCAGAACCTTATGGGTTTTAACAAACTTATAATTTCGATTTTCTTTGTTTGCTTTATTATCTTTTCGTTACATTTCTGCTTTAATTTCTTTGAGACGCGGTTGGTTAACGAATATCATTTCTTTGGAATTAACACCTAATATGAATGTTAAAGTGTATTATCAAATTGTAGTTTTAATATAAAACTATGGATAAACTATAGTTGATCGTGCACTATAACCGATTTAGTGGATTTTAAAGAGGGATGAGCTCCACGTTAAGGGTTGTTCGAAACTCACTCTATCCTCTACACTTTGTTTCAAACTCTTAATGAAGTTAGTGTTTGAATTCACATTGAATTTCTCGAGAGCGCTGAATACAATCTAAATTTGAATGATTTCAAATTCCAAGTCCTTCGTCTGTGTTTTACTTCTTACTTACTTGAGACCCCGACTAATCTTAGAGGGCATTTTAGAATGAATATGGCTGAATGATGAGTGTTTTTTCATGAATGGTGAGATGTAGTCTTGTTGCAAACTAGAGCCAACTGTTCCCCAGATTGGGTCATTATTTATTAGTTTAACGACCAATAAAAATGGGCCAATGACAAAAACCCCAGCAATTTGTTATTTTTCAACAGATACTTTTCGGCCTGCTTTCAAACCAACACTGACCAAAGACATTTTATATTTTGTTGTTCAAATTTTTACTGTAGAACCCCAACACACAACCATGTATCGTGACATACTTAAATTTAAAAATGGTTGTATTAAAACTCTAAAACTGTTTTAGTTTTGTTTTCAAAATCGACTTATGTCATCCGACACTGGTTTGGCCAGCTAATAATTATCAACAAAAATGAATGATCAAATTTGGTAAGTAGAGGGTTGGTTGAACCTCTATACTATATACAGTTCAGTGCAAATAGAGAGCGCGGTGCGTCTAATGAGCACAGTGCAGTGTCCATGTATAGAGAGTCAGAGAACACGTGGCGCAGCCCTAGCGGAAAAGTTTGGCGCGACTGGCGATTGCACCACGTTAATCCCGAACCACACGAAACAAGATAAATGGTTGCGAACATTAATTATCAAGCATTCACTTGGACCTCTATAATGTATAAATTTAACGCGTTTAGCTCAATATTAATTTGTTGGTTGTTTTGTATTAATTAAACATAAAATAAAACAGCTTAAAATATTGATTAAAGTTAGTAATCGTTTTTGGCATAAAAATCAAATAATAATTAAATTAATTTTATTATAGTGGATTGTCTACAACATCGGACTTGTGGCGGATTGGTATCACGCGCTACTCTGAAGCTCATCACTCCCCAAGGGGGTTTCGATCCCACAGTCACCACTAACAATTTGTTAAGCTTTACGGAAACGCTAGGTAAAGTCCGAGGTTGGGTGGTATAGAGGACTTTGCAGTCCTATCTTCGTCTCGTTAAACAAAACAAACTTTACCTTTTTATTTTGACATCAAGCTACTAGCATCACAGAGCCTGAAGGCCTAAATTAAGGCAGCTTCTCACAACAGATTACAGTCGCTTTGTTAAGGGTGACGCGCTGTTTACAGCCGCTGCCGTTGGCGAGTTAGTTACCGCGCTGTCCGCTAGATGTCTCGCCGCGCGGCAGAGCTTCGTTAGCTTGTTGCCTGTTGAGCTATCGTGAAATCTTGACAGCTCCTTAAATTGATTCAGTCCGCTGCAGTTCACCGACTAATTGACCTGAAGCAGCTGTCATCACCGTGCTGGGAGCAGTTTAACTCGAAACAAATGGTTTAAATGAGCTCCCAAGTTGTATTTGTACAACTTATACAAGTCGAAACTTATACTAGTTTTTTGGCCACTACGCATTTCAGGTTAAAGGTACTGTTCTTTTAGCACTATTAACGTGTTGTGAGTTAATGATTCCAAGTACTTAGATGCTTTGCGTGAACGATATTTGTAAAGACATTTCAAAACCACTGAATCTCTACACTAGTCAACATTGTCTTTGCACAACAAGCATCAAATGCCTAGATGTTAGATTGAAGGGATCAAGTGGTTAGGGACTGGTTACCCGTATGACGACTGTTAGGCATATTAAGCTAACACTGGAATAAAAGGAAGTCTGGATTCAGGAGAGGAGGAACTGGATTCGGCTGACCAGACAATCATGAGAGTAAACGACAAGCAAGGCCGCTGACAACCACTCAGGGGACTCTAACCCCCAAGACATGGAGAGCTCGGCTAACACTCGGGGGACCTTTCCCCCCAAGATTATGGCTAGCCTCTCCTGAAGTCGCGGTCTACCCTGCTGCCAAGTCTCCTCACATTGATATCTGATCCAACCTCCCCTCGTGGGGAACGGAGCGTGTTCAACATCCGGGCAAATACAAAGCTGGCCAGTTGTGTGAACTACTCTTTTTTATGTACCCCAGTATAAAGTAATCTAAGCAAGTACTTATCAGACAGATACTGACTGGGGGGTGGTTAAAAAATGCCTAGCTTATAAATCAATACGAAAGTGATTGAATATATCTTCTAAGTACTATACTTAGCAAATACTTGCAAAAATATGTACTTCAGAGGTAGTTATGTTGCTTTAAAGCATGAAGGTTATAGTATCAACAAGTCAGTTCTTTGAAGTGAACTTATTTCTTGTAATCTTAAATCTCCGGCATTTCGTTTAAAGATAATTTGTGAAACGATCTTTAAAACTGTGCTAGATCTATCAATACTCAACATAAACTATGCTTCCAAATTTTTGTTTAATGTGAGCATTTTTTGTTTGACGTTTCTTGTTGCCGATGGCGGAGAGTTTAAATTATTATTTCGGTCGTTTTCCCATTATTGGTGAAAAACACGACGTTTCAGGATTTTAAATCTGATCCCGTTCACAGGTGAAACGTAAAACTTCACTTATGACGTAAAACATCCGAAATAATACCTATTTGAGCAGGAAACATCAAACTATACAAATGGTATATAAAACTCTCAGTTATATCAAATAAACAAACTAAAATAAAATACCAGTTCAAAAATTCTCAAACGTGTCCATCTCCTGTGCGATCCATGTCCAAAGGAAGACACTTCACAGGCTACAGCTGGTAACGATGTTGTTGAGGTTTCAGAATAGAATGTCAGAGGAGATACAAGTTAATGTTATAAAGGAGCCTGCTTAACATTGAGTTTGCGAAGCGCCGAGGCGAATTCAAGTGGAAGACAGCCACAACGAGCTCTCATAGGGAAATGCTTTCGCCATTTTCTCGTCTCGACAGAGCATTTTCAAAACTACTTTAGCGTTCAAATTTCTCTTGAAATTGCCAACCCTCGAGACATCTCGGTCTCTTGTCAAAGTAATTGACTTTGTATAAAGAAAAAGAAGAGTTTGTTGTGTGGCTTTCGTTCTTTAGAGGGAATATACTTTTACGATGTATCAAGCCGGGGAAATTTTTGTGTCAGTAAGCTACAACTTGAGTTTTTTGACATTGGTTACTCATTTTTGAAAAATTAAGGTAATCGATTTTTTGCGTGTATGCGGGGATGGTATTATCTTGAGTGAAATGGACGGTCTAAAAGTTTTACTGCCGAAGTTCATCGACGTTCGTCTACAACAATTTGTTTATTTTTTTAATGACTTTTTGAAGTTTTTAAGGTGTTACTGTAGCATTAGTTTTGTCAATCAATAACTGAAAAGTGATTTTTGTGAACACAACTTTGAGAAAGTCAACATTTGACAAGCACACTTCCAAGATAGCAATCAGTGAGCAACGTGTATTTCTCAAGTTTGGGCTATATTCAGTCGAATAAGACCATTTATTTCTTTCATTTTCATAAGCGTAGATGTACTGGGTCAGGCAAAAGTGTGGAAACGCCATTATAACTTTTTAACCAGTTTTTTCAGCGCAACCGAAATCGGTAAATTTTATAACAGGAAACAAAAGTACCTTTTAATGCATACTGACACTTTGCCCCAGTTTTCGGAATGGGGAATGGGAGGTAACCCCATAGTTTTCATAGGAAAGCCCCATCGAGTGACACCTCATTTTGAAGGTCTTAGAAAATGTTGATGAATGCTGAAAGCTATACGTCTCTATCTTCACCCAAAAAGAAATGGCGTCCATTTTAAGTTACACAGATTTGTATTATGTGAAAGTATGAAAACACCTTTAAACGTTTTTAACCAGTTTTTTTCAGCGCAACCAAACTCGGTACATATTATTAAAATTATCAAAAGTATCTTTTAATGCATAATGACACTTTGCCCCAGTTTCCAAAATGCGGGATTGGAGGTAAAAAAAACTGGTTAAAAAGTTATAATGGCGTTTTCACACTTTCGCAGAATACAAATCTGTGTAACTTAAAATCGACGCCATTTCTTTCAGGGTTAAGATAGAGAATTCTAGTTTTCAGCATTCATCAACACTTTCTAAGACCTTTAAAATGAAGTGTCACTCGATGGGGCTTCCCTATGAAAATTATGGGGCTACCCCCATTTTGAAAAGTGGGGCAAAGTGTCAGTATGCATTAAGGTACTGGTTCCTAATAAAATTTGCGGTTCGTTTGCCTTTACACTTAAAAGCCTAACCCTGTATATTTTCAAGTACTTCAAATTTCTATTCACTTCCAAAAAGGCTAAGACCGCACCAGTCCTCAAACATTTCATCTAGTAAGAATCGTACAATTCTCGGAAAAGCTCAATCAAAGAAAATCACCAGTGTAAGTATAACTTACAAATTATTCACCTATGAAATGAAGGTGCAAAACCTGATCTAATCATCAGCCAACTCATAACGGTCAAACTCTAGAGCTCACTACCCTATCAGCCTGTGACAAAGTGATGAGGTTCAGATCATGAGATGAGGTTGATGAGATCCTCCGCACTGATGAGCCGCGGCGGACCTCATCATCCGGTGATTGATGGTAATGAGTAGAACAATGAGTGGTAATTAGTGGCGTACTGTTCACAGTAACACTGACAAGGCCGTGGGAACAGTGTGGCCAGAAGTCTCTTGTTAGTGAACACACACGTATGTATTGGTTGAACAGACCTTTTGATGATTATTTTCGGATATGTTTAATCGATTTTGTAGTCAGTTTAAACTGTTTCACTTTATAAAAAAATCTCAGCCACAGATTAAACGGGGTGAGTATAAAACAAACCAAAACAACATACAATTTATACTCGTAATTTCCATACAATGGAGAAACAAGTTTTGATCCTGCGAGTGTATTGAACACGTTTAATACCATAAGCTCTTTAACTAATGGAGTGCTTGTGCATTATTTGTTTAATATCATCCACGAAACAAGAGACGACCTTTTCATCCACTATGCAGAATTTCTCACGATTATATACATATCGAGACGGATTGGTATCGCGCGTGACTCCGGACATCATCACTCCGGTGGCGCGGGTTCGATCCCCGCAGTCACCGCTTACAATTTGTAATGTGATTATACGGTGACGGTAGGTAAAGGTCGAGGTTGAGTGGTAGATAGGACTTTGTAGTCCTAACTTCGCTTCGTTAAACAAGACAAACTTTACCTGTTTTCCTACTTCTAAAGCTAGTCCACGTTAATGTTGAACAAGGAACTGAAACATATACACGTATAAATCCTGAGTTCTTTCCAGAAATACGAGTTTAAGACCACCTAAAAATCCTGCTCTCAACATGGTATTTATACAGTTTTCTAATTCCTTTGTTTCAGTCATTTAAGTCTATAGAACTTTCTACCGGTTACTGTGTTTTATAGAAACACCGGCATACTAAACCTTCAACTATCCTTGTAAGTGTCTTAAGACGTGTGGAAAACCATGTTAGGATATAACTAGGACACAATAATTATGTATACAGTATTAAGGGTCCGCCTCCATGGTAACCGCGGAGAAAGGCTGAATTCGTCCGCCCAAGGAACACACGACACCGCGCACGAATTAACGGACTAAACAACGGGCTTTCTTTCAACTGATGCGGCCTAACTGTCAAGCCACCCTCTGCTTGCAAGGGTTTCGTAGAAAGTATATAGCGCTCTTATATGAAGGTTTAATTCGGATAAGTTAACCTTTATGGAAAGAGAAAGAGTTTATCTGTGTTTGCCTGTGATTAGATTTTCGATAAACCTATTTTTAGCTTCTTACATAAGGTCTTAAAAACGCCCTAACTCATTTAACTAATTTAACTCATCCGAGCAGGTAAGAACGTAAGTAAACACATTTATCTCCAGCCTATCCAGATTTCTTGCTTTCATTTGCCACAACACCAGAGTCAGCTGATCGCAGTACAGCAGGGTAGCCACAATACCGGAGTCAGCTGATCGCAGTACAGCAGGGTAGCCACAATACCAGAGTCAGCTGATCGCAGTACAGCAGGGTAGCCACAATACCAGAGTCAGCTGATCGCAGTACAGCAGGGTGAACACAATACCGGAGTCAGCTGATCGCAGCAGGGTAGCCACAATACCAGAGTCAGCTGATCGCAGTACAGCAGGGTGGCCACAATACCGAGTCAGCTGATCGCAGTACAGCAGGGTGGCCACAATACCGAGTCATTGATCGCAGTACAGCAGGGTGGCCACAATACCAGAGTCAGCTGATCGCAGTACAGCAGGGTAGCCACAATACCAGAGTCAGCTGATCGCAGTACAGCAGGGTGGCCACAATACCGAGTCATTGATCGCAGTACAGCAGGGTGCGTTAATACCAGAGTCAGCTGATCGCAGTACAGCAGGGTGGCCACAATACCGAGTCAGCTGATCGCAGCAATACAGGGTAGCCACAATACCGAGTCAGCTGATCGCAGTACAGCAGGGTGGCCACAATACCGGAGTCAGCTGATCGCAGTACAGCAGGGTGGCCACAATACCGGAGTCAGCTGATCGCAGTACAGCAGGGTTTTCACAATACCAGAGTCAGCTGATCGCAGTACAGCAGGGTGAACACAATACCGGAGTCAGCTGATCGCAGTACAGCAGGGTGGCCACAATACCGGAGTCAGCTGATCGCAGTACAGCAGGGTAGCCACAATACCGGAGTCAGCTGATCGCAGTACAGCAGGGTGGCCACAATACCGGAGTCAGCTGATCGCAGTACAGCAGGGTGGCCACAATACCGGAGTCAGCTGATCGCAGTACAGCAGGGTGGCCGCAGATTTAATAAATAACACGTGTCAGTGCAAGTGTTGGATAAGAGAGGTGCGAAATTACCGGAGCTGCGCAGGTGATGAATTATTCACGTGTTTAGCACGGCTGCCACGCCCACGCGCACCTACACTGCCCGCGCTTATTCACACGCACACATACTTGTCGCGTGTGTGTACACGACTAAATAAGTTCATTCTTAAACGGGATCAGTAATTAAATAAATTAGTTTTATTGCGAAAAAATAACTATATTTTATGTGTAGCAATCGGAGTGCCTAGATACAATTGTTCTAACCATGGCAAATAACTTGTAACTTTGGAACTTTTGGTGAGCGCAAACCTCCATTGCAGGTACCCGATTGTTCCATCAGTATTTCTTTTTGTGATGTGTAAAGATAAACACATGTCCTAAATATAGACCCGGTTGAGAACAGACATTAATCAATTTGCAAATTCGAGAGAGAAAATGGAAGTGGCTATTGGGCGTACATTGAGGAAGCCTGAAGAGGCAGTTGAAAGGAAAGCCCTAGACTGGAATCCGCAAGGGTCAAGAAGGAGAGGAAGACCCCGAGAAACCTGGAAGAGGACAATAACAAAAGAAGCGAAGGGGTTAACAAGTCCTGAGGAGAACTAATAGCCCTTGCTGGAAACAGAGAAGGATGAAGAGCCCGTCTGGGCGCCCTATGCTCCCAAAGGAGATAAAGGAAATAAGTGTAAGTGTAAGTAAATATACCCGGTTGCATATCGTGATGTTATTCTAGAAGATAATAATTTGGGAGTATAGCAACACATTTTTTACTTGATTTTCATGTCAACAGATCCGTCTTCATCAAAAAACCATCGCAACTCTTAAAATCTAGATATTTTGTTGAGCATCACTTCTAACAACTGTTTCGACCCAACACACAGTCTATAATTGTGAAATCAACACCGGCCCCACTGGTACGTAACCCTAGTCAACGTCTACTCCTAGCATCTCGTACCTAACTCAGCAGCCGTCAGCCGGTAGGTAGTAATCTACACTGGACATTACACTGGCACTGAGCAGTGAGCACTGACTGACCTTTACACCAGCTCATTCCACTGTTCAAGTAGGTATAATGCGCTCAGCTCACGCCAGAGCGACCTACTTCTCTCTGCCCGCAACTGTCGGTTCCCACAGTCATTGCTGTCGTCATGTGTGTGTGTGCTTGCAAATTGATTGGTGTTTAGCGGATGTTTATAGGAAATATATATCGTCATATGTTTGCAGTTTTGAGCTTCTCAACACCTGCTGTGTCGAATGACAAAACTTTATATTTATATGTAGGCGTAACGACGATAGAGGTGACTTTTTTGTCAAATTTTCACTAAAATTGGTGCAAGTTTTTCTTTTGTAAACCTTTGGTTTAAGTTCGCTAACCCGTAAAATCGTAATCTGCGGTGATGACCTTTCCCCCAGAAACGAAGTTTCATGCTATAAAACTGTATTGTGATTTAATTTTAATTATAACATTTATTCCATCTTACTTGACATGTGTAATACAAAATCAACATCATCCTTTCGGCAAAAAACTTTCCAATAAATGCCTCAAAATAGCTGCGGAAAACCTTGGTTTGGCTGATTGGATTTTGTTGATTTTTGGTACACATTAAAGGTATACTCTGAAAATGCATTATGTAATGCACTCTAACTAAATATGAAAGAGTGAAAACCACACCCAAAAGAGTGAAAATCGAGTCACTCTATAATGAGAGTGGCTGGGTTTCAACACTCCGAAGAGCGAAGTTTCACTCTTTCTGAGTGGTCTTCACTCCTTCATTTTTACAGTGTAAACAATAACAAATAACTACGTTTTACAAATAACAACTTAAAATAACAAAATTACAAATTTCAACAAATAACTCTTTACTCTAGAATGTAAGGGACGCCATACAATAATTGGCACCTGGAGGCTGGTACGTTCTTAAACGTATAATCTTTTTCATTTTAATAAACTAATGAAATAGATTTTGTTTTCAATTTGTATGTTGATTTGCAGTTTGGTAAACAGTATATAAAGTTATTATTCCTTTTCCATCCGAACACTAGAAACTACTCTACTAAACTCCAGAGTACAATACTACATTTAGCGAACGTATACAATGTGGACTACTACTAGATCGGCTAGGGCGTGGAGAGGCGTTACCGCCGTATATAAACCATTAACCATGACAACAATAGGTAGTAGTTATCCAGTCGAAGATGCGAACCCGTGATATCTATTTAATTATGCATAGAGATTAACATAAATAGCATTCTCTGCTCACCGGCTTCTCTATGGTATAGCCACGTCATCTGATTGTTGTTGAATATATTCTAGACCATCTGGAACTGGAACTAGTGGTGGGGGTTTTAAAGATAGCGTAGCCACTAGCACTGCTGTGATTACTGACGAATTGTCGTTTGCGAGGAAAAGGTGGGTTTATGCTCTAAAACAACATGAGAGTGAATGGGTCAACTTGAATACTGAATTGTAAAAATATGAAGACCTTTATTAATTTGGTTATTTGATTATGTATAAAGTTTATTTTAATTTCCATATATTTTATATTAGGCTAAAACTGCATTTATGTTACAAGTCTTGTCTTTATTTTGTAAATTCTATTTATATAATTATTATGAGGTTAAGTGTAAGAAATGACTATGAGGCCCTAACTTCGCCTTGTTGGTAAATAAAAACTTTGCAAATAAAGATATTTTCTTTTCTATTCATGTACGATTCAATTTCTAAGAAACTTGAAATAAACTATTATGTCACCGTAACCAAAATGTCTAATAAACGTCGACTAATTTGACCAGCAAAACCAAGATGGTGGCAAAATAGAATTTTTCACTGATGCCATCTTGATCTGGTTAATCGAATATTGTCGACTAATACTAGCTAGTAGCCCTACATAAATGTTGATACTAAAAGTTATCAAAATCAAATCATTATTGCAGTTTTTAGGGCATAAACCCATTTGGGGGCAAAGGTACCTTCGATTAGATAATTTTTCTGGACAACGAGATTTGCAAAGCACATTTTTATCAAATACCATAACAATATAACAAAAAATGCGACCTGTAAAAAGATCACACATATAAAGAAATAGTGGGAAACCTCAAAACTGCTTTCTATTTTGTTAAAATACGTACGGTTCTATATGTCGATAGAAATGAATAGCCCTATATTTCCTATGAAAGTTCACGAATTAAGAGTATTTGACAACAAACAAAGATCAAATCTGAGAAATAACAGTAACGTTTATCTGAAACCTTTTGTTAAATTTCAAAACAAACATTTCATGCGTGAGATGGTTTTTAGTTACATTCCCACCTAAGTCTAGTGAGAATGTACAGATGCCAGACGTTATAGTGACAAGTCTCGGAGGTAGGTTTGGGTTTCCATTAGCAGGTAAATATCAAATCCTCCCAAAACGTCTACCGCGTCTACTGCGTGGTTCTCTTTTAGAACCATTGTGGAGTTACGTGTAGTACATACTAAACATAAGGTAGACTATACGGCAACGCTAGGTAAAGGTTGAGGTTGAGTGGTAGAGAGGAATTTGTAGTCCTAACTTCGCCTCGTTAAACAAGACACTTTTTTCGCCACAGGACGTTTAGAAAAACACTAACATTTAGAATTTCTTAGGTTTTCTTAATTTATTATTGAACATAGGAACTTCGTGTTGCTTCTATGATGGAGTGACTCACAAGTTGTATTAGACATGACTGTATTATAAACCTGTATTTTAAAGTTTTTAGAGTGTTTAGATGCATTTGATGTCCCCACAAATACCTTAAGTATACCTATATGAATCAAAGAGTAACAAAATGGTTTGATATATTTGTGGTAGTGTTTCTAATCCTTTATATCACAAAACAAGCCAAGAACCTTTTAGACTAATGTTAAGTTACTTAGATGTCAAGCTAATTTATTCAATTATCTCATTAAATTCCAAAATTACTTAGCTTTAAAACAAAAACCATATTAATCCCAATAAAATCAATATCAAATTTATCAATCATTATCAATAATTTCAATCACGTTTTCGGAAAATAATAAACAGAAGCTCTAATGATTGATGAGAGACAGTGTTAAAGTTGTATAGGTGCATTATAACACACTGTATTATTCGGTAAAGAGTTAATATTTCCCTTGGTACAAACACTACGGAATGGATTCGTAAAAAATTTGAATCTTCTGGTAGAATTAAAACATCTTGGTGTTTAACTTGCTTATAAAAAATATAAGCAAATTTGTATTATTTTCGTGTTTACTATTTGACTTTGAAATTCCAATTAGTTGCTAAGAGAAATACTTCCATCAACCACTCCAAACTAAATGCCTAAAATCCTAAATTAATTCATCTTAAAAGCACACGCCATAAAACGAACTGTTTATTTAATTCACCCTGAGTGCTTTGCAGGGCAAACAAAGTGAATGGCAGAGAGGAATAAACTTTGTATAGTATAAATAGTACAAAGAAGAGTGAGAGAGAGTGCGAGTGAAGTATTCACTACTCTGTGTAATGTACGTTGCGGATGTGTTGTGGAATGGTTGGATATTAAACTGTACTTACAATGTTTCTCTGTCATCGCAACCAGTGTGTATCCAGCTCAACTGCTCTTTTTACACTAAATATTTGTAAATTTTTACGTTGGTAGTTTTTATTAAAAATAGAACGATAAGAGGTACCCTTCACAAATCTCGTTTTTAGCAGGAGCATTAGGTAATAGGCATATTTATTACTATGTATTCGGAATATAGACAAGACTAACTTATATTGTAATAATTTAGGTGGTCTTCTTTGTACTGACATTCTTGGCACACATAATGTCATTTTTCCTACAGTTTACCCTTGGTCACTACTCTTTTCAGCTTTTTATTAATTTATCTTATTTATCCAAACAATTTTCTTCGCTTTATTTTGCAACTCTCCCTATCAAACTCATACTGCTACCAGCGACTAAGCACTTCCAAGACATACCTACCTCTCATTCACTTTTAATTGTACGCTCCCCAATTCCTCTACCCTTACCCCAGACCCAGCCTTCTTTCCTATCAGTCCTCACAGCCTGCTTTACCTACCTATCATTATTTTAAAAGCTCTTATTCTACACACATTATTATGTCAACCCTGTTCCTATAAAATCTAATTCTAACAACCCAGCCAGTTCCTATAAAATCTGATTCTAACAAATTGTTTTATGTAATATTATTCTAGCAACCCTATTCCTATAAAATCTTATTTAAACAAACCTATCCCTATAAAATCTGACTTCTAAATACCTGATCCCTTTATAAAATCTTACTTCAGCCCTATCCTTATAAAAATATTATTTTAACAACCCTGTTTTTTTAAAATATGATTCTAAAAACACTATTCCTATACAATAATTGTATTCTATCAACCCTATTCCTATAAAATATGATCGTAACAGCAACCTATTCCTATAAAATCTGATTCTAACGATTCCATAACTATAAATCTGGTTATAAAACCCTATTCCTATAAGTCTGATAATAACAACCCTAAACCTACCAAGGCTGATCCTAAAACGCTGATTCTGCCAACCTTGATTCTTCAAACCTTTTAGCCTCAGTACACATGTTATTCATACTTAAAAACTAGAAACTTCACCGAGTAAAATTCTCATTTACAAATACAACTACACCCTGAGTTCCAATATTGGTTTCAATTACTGTACACCCATCCAGTGACAAACGTTATGATAGAACTGCAGCTATACAACATCATGGATCGTGTATTGGAACAGATCTAAATCTGTAGTGCTCATTTACTGGCTCAGTAACTTGCCCTGTAATGTACAACTGCAGCTGTATCTGTGTAGTGGAAACACATATTCATATACAACGAGCATGGCTTGTCCTTTACGTGACTTAGTGTTTGTAACAGTGCACTTCTCAACAGTTCAACATTGTGTGTAGCTTTTATGACTTGACTTTTATATTTCCTTGAACTACTACAGAAAATAAAAGTACTGGTTAAGATTTTATTGAAAAGATCCATGATATGTGGTATCAGATTTTAAACTATTATTGTGGGCATTTTCCATCGTTAGTGAGCAAGATGATCACGACGTTTCATCTTTTGCCTTCTTCAGGTGAAAAGTAACCTAAAACATAACACAGAACATTAGAAAACGAGCTAGCCTAAAGTAATCAAGCTCGTTGTCTAATGTTCTGTGTTATGTATTAGGTTACTTTTCACCTGAAGATGGGATCAGACCGCAGTTCTCGAAACGTCGTGATCATCGCATTAATAGTTTAAACTCTAAAACTCTCTCACCGTCAACAACAAACTTTAAACAAAGAATATGTGGTATGTTTGTAAATAAATATTTCATGGTAGAAATAAGTTGCTGCTACTGACTTGATACTTGAATACTACTAGGCTACTATTGACATATTAGTAACAAACTATCAGATATTAAGCATTCATACAAACTTAAAACTAAAAATTAATAATGTCATTAAAATATTTTCTCCTGTTTAACTCATAATCTGTTTATCAATAAAAGTGTTGGTGTTTTCTTAATGGAGTTTGAGTCTTGGCCAATGTGTTCCAGAAGTGTTTTTGCTATCTCAGTTCGTTTAAATGGCCTTGGGCGTTAGATTTTAGCTCGTGTCAAGATTTACTTTTGTATCTAGTGAGGAAAATTCTATGCATTAACATAACAACCGATGCAAATAATTATTTATGTTGGTATTACGTTATGGACATTACTAGAACTATATGAATAAATACCTAAATCTAGGAACAAAATTTTACTTGCACCAGGATTTTTACAATACCTAAGTTTAAAAAAAACATCAAAGGAACTTTTCTGCAGCTAAATGATAAGTAAAATGTAAAACGCGATCATCTACGTTGAAAGGTAACTCGACAGAAAATACGACAGTTTGGAAGAGTACAGAGAGAGAGAGGAGAGTTATTCTGATTGCTCTGCAGAACGCATTCTGAGTGACATTTCTCAGAATAAGACGGCAATTAATGTAATGGCGCTGCTTCAGCGATGTTTTCCTTTCCCGAGCATCAAATCTACCTTTTTGTATATAATACGGACACGCCGTCAAACAGAGTATTTGCATTCTCTTCTCCGAATAAATGTTACAAACGAGAGCTGTATTTGTTAAACCAACTTGATACAATTTAGAGCAAGATTGTCACATGCGAATAATTTACATACCAAAAATGTATTTAAACCCTAATAAAATTAGCAAATTCAAGTTTCAAATTCCATGTTTTATGACTACTTTAATATCGAAATTTCTTTTGAAAATGACAATAGTTGCCATGATTTTTGATTTCGTCCTTTAAGAACAATGTAAAAAATGAATTATTCTACACGACACCTATTTTCTTTTGGGACATTTTTGGTTTGAAAAAGAACTTATCTCTGCGAGATTGATCAATGTTCCTTGACATTTACAGCAGCAACAACTGATAGTTATGAATAGCTGAATGTCAAAATCGATTATTCAGAAATATAGTTCATGGTACAAATTTCTTTCCTTAAAAGAAACTATAGTCTACGGTACTTCTAATAAACTCTATATTAAATTTCATTGAATTTGGGAAACAGAAAAGAGTATTGAATTTGAATCTATTTTTACTGTATAGGTTTTCAGTTTTGACAACCAAAGTGCCGAAATTCCTCACACTCTCAAAAATCTGTGCTAAATATCTAAACTTCAACAACCTAAATAACCTTTTAATACTTTCCATTCAAATTTAGTAAACACAAAATACTGGCCACACTTATCAATTTAATAGGTTGTTCAGTGATGGATAGCTCTACACAATGTGGTCAAAACTATGAATTAACCACAAATACACATTGTATCATCAACAAATATTTGCGGTCCGCTACAACACACGTGCACTCTACAAGGATATCGTCTTTCTCTGACCACTGACCGCCGATACTGATGCTAACCGACAACGGTCCGGGAAATTAATCAGCTTTAGTACTCCCCTGTAATGTAAAACCACTCGGTAAACCGCAGAACGACAGGTGTGGTTTGGATGGTGATTTTATTGCATTACGATGCGTTTTAAATGGCAAATTACTAGAGTTATTTATGAATATTGGGTTACAAAAGTTGTGATGTTGGATATGTTTTAGAGAACACGCTAAAATATTTTTAAAAAGGTTTGATTTTGCATGATTTGAAATAGAAAATAAGTGATTTGATTAACTGGAAAATTTATCATTGCTTATTTGTAGCACTGAAATCTACTGTATCAGGCTTTAACGAATGGGATTTCCAAAATACAATATAACACAGTAAGCACTACCGTGAATCCTACCTACTAAATGTCCATTATATAGATATAAATAAATAAATACGATAAATTCTTTTGAAATGGATTTCATCGTTTTGTCCGGAAGATGTCAGTGCGTGAAGATTCCTTTCTTAAATAGTTCAAAAATCTTACAAGCAATTGAATCAGTACCAAAATTAGTGACAACTGGTGTCCCTCAAGGTTCAGTTATCGGACCCTTTCTTTTCCTGAATTTCATATATTATTATATCAGCTCGATAGAAATTAATATTTTAAATCGCGATGGGCATGACGAGCTATTTCCTATGGAAATGCACCAGTAGAATTAGTGATTCCACTGAATATTTACGATAAGACCAGGCAATATCTGCGACATAAAGCCAATTGAAGCGAATGACGTTAGATCTCATCATCGATTGATAGACTAATGCAATTAGCGATGGAAGCCACTCTCCCCTTCCTGAATATTGTAATATATTAATATCATTTTGAACAGTACTGATTGTTCTATGGACATTGACATTTTCCATTAAATGAATCTCACGTGCCTATATTTTACAAGTTAGTTGTCTAAAGAGAGACTAAAGCAAGAGGAAAGATTAAAGACAGAAAACACCTTTCCTCTTGATTGAAACATAGTTGAACACTAGAGTTATCTACTCGGACCACGCATTATGAGACTTTCTGATGGCCAATAGCGGTACATAGAGCACAGTGAAGATAGTGGAATCACCTCTCCTAGCCGGTGCTAGACCACAACTAGGATGATACTCATCTAGGAGGCATTTGTGGTGACATTAGCTGCGAGTTGCGTTACTCTAGGCTTGTTTGCTCGTCAGCTGTTCAGTTGTTTCTAGTTGACAGCTGACCACAGAGTCTTCTTGGAGAAGTGTGATTATGAGTTGTGCTTAGTTCTTGCGTGGTGCTTAAGCAATAACTTTTTATTTTAAGTTCGTCTTTTATCGGGATGTATTCATTGGGTTACGCACGTTATAAAAGACTAGCATGCAAAATACTCACCAACCCATAAAAGTTTGGATAGAGCATGAAAAACTCACCTGAAACAAACGAGTTATTATTAGAAACAATAATTTTAAGTAACAACTAACCCTTACGTCAAAACCCTAGTTTATTATAACGATACTTAAAGATAAATGAACCAAACGTCAAATGCTTGCTAGTAGAGCTATTCTAGCACACTTCAGATGGATGGTGAATATGTATTGGAGCTTTTTATAACGTACCAAATGAAATAGAAAAATCTAAATTTCTGGAGTTAAAATGGTCATAAATACGAACATTTGACTAAATATAAAAAATAAAACGTAGACAGGATACATAGAAAAGTTTAGCGTCGAAAGTGCTTTAATTCCTGTTGAGCTTCGCCGATGTGGTCACCGATGGTTATGATTGGTTGCGGGTTTACAAAGTATGCGCGGGCGAATAATTGTGTTTATTGCTCAAAATGACAACAGGTTATAGCAAGAAATGACTTGTTTAACATTTCAAACTAGTTTTAATAACTATAATCTAGTTCTTCCAGTTCACACCTCGTCAAAATATCATAATAATTATTACTTTGAAATATTTCGGTCTCGCTTTGGAGTACCATCTTTAGTCACTGATTGACTGAGCTACTTGCTGGTTGCTGTCTGTTATCCTATTGGCAACAGGGCTGCCAACCGTCCATTGGAGCAAGGATTCCAATTGTCAATGTTCTTATTGGCTGTGGCATTATCGAAAATCCTTCTTCAGGGCTGTTCCAATGAACGGTTGGCAGCCCTGTCACCTATAGGACAACAGACAAGAACCAGCAAGTAGCTCAGTTTCTGCCAATCAGTGACTGAAGATGGTACTCCATAGATAGACAGAAATATTTCAAACTAATATTATAAAGTTTTACGTGGTGTGACCATGAAAGAACTAGATTATAGTTAAAAGCGGGCGCAAAAACCTAATATTTAAGTTGGGTGTTTAATAAATTGAATAAAAACTAGTCAGCCAAATTCATATTTAAGAAAAATTTGAATATAAAGTCAATAAGTTTGAATACCTAAGCCTTTGCCTATACGTATCAGGTATATATTCACTAAGTGAACGTAATTGAACTAACAAGACTCTAGGACGGCATTGATTGGTCGAGCAGTGCAGCGCAGAGAGTTGCTAGAAAGCGAGCACTCTACACCAGTCTTATCTGTACATCTGACAGACAGTGATAACAGCAGTACCTGCGCAGTGCGACTGAGAGAAAGGCTCACGGTCCAGTGCGCACGTGTAAATGTCAACAGAACTGCGCAGTGCAATGCGCAATGTGCCGTGCGCAGGTAATGAGGCCACACTGCGCATGCTCTGTACGTCTCAGCTTCAGTGACACCTGTGTGTGAGTAAATCGGAGGTAAATCGGACAAAAGGTTAGAAGACTTCCAACAATGTTAAAAAAATTAAAGCAAAAGTGTCAGATAATGTAAAAAGTACTATATTTTGGCCCCGCTAAGTTTGTTTTTTAACGAACGATAGGCTCACCCTAACGAGGTTGCCTTACTATTGGATAATTTTAGCGTGATAGAAACATTTAAACCATACAACACTTAGACTAAACATGAACCCAGTTAACTGTAAAATATTCATCAGAAAACATCTTCTTATTGGAATTTGAAAATAAATTCAAGTTTTAAAACCAACATTTAAATAAATTTCTAGTTTTGGTGAGACCTTTTAGAAACGATGTTTCTTTTGTTGGACTAATTTAGTTTTCCTACTTATTTCAAACCTTTTGAAAATGTCTATATTTTTCTTTGCAAACGTATGAATAGAATACTCAAAAAAAAATTATTAAAATTTAGAGCATTCAGATAAGTTAACGCTAACGTCCCAACAAGAGCTACTTTTAATGTGTATGAATGCAAAATTTTAGACACTTAATTGCCTACTTATGACGGTTGCATGACATGTATAAGTTTTACACAATAAAAGATTTATTTATTTATTATTTATTTACTACCAAGGATTACGTTTTAACTGGTGGATTGCGCATAGACACCACATGGCTGAGGCGGAAAAATCCACATAGTTCGGCAGCCCAAGCACAGATAGCGCTGCGAGGGAATTATTTTAAAACCTCAAGTAGAGCCACTGACGCACGCGCAAGTTTGTTCGTTCTCAAAAATCGCACGATTTGGTCACATTTAAGTCATTGACATTGGACAAACTCGGTATTAACGAAACATTATCTTTGCTACTACTCCCTTGGCGGTAACGGGGTCACAGTGCGCATGTCTGTTGCGCAGATACCTGACAGTTGCATCACAGCTGCTGGCAAGTGTGCAGAGAGATGTCAACAATGTGGTGATTTGTGTAGAGAATACGTCAGAAGGTAGTCACGACCTGTGTGTGCAGCGAGTGCGTACTGCTCATGTATTTGCATAAGACAATGTCTCTGAGTGAATGGGGTTGCACTAGGTTTAATATTGAAAAATAGTAATAAAATAAATAGAGATACACTTTTAACGAAAAAAAGACCCTTTTAATGTAAAAAAAGGTATTTTTGTACACTTTAACATCCCTATGATTTCCAAATTTAAAATAAATAGATAGATTGTTTGATGCGTCATCGGGCTATAAAAACGTAGCCTACATATAGTAGTACCAACCTGGTTAAAGAAAAAATTAACTTTGACGTATTTTCATTCGCTCGAATCATTCTAATAGCCCTATTCTCATCGGTCGAAGAATTCACGTTAGCCCTATCGTTTGCCACAAACTCGTTCAAACTATGAAAAGCTTCTACCATCGAAATGTTTCTGAGACGATATATGCCTTGGACATCATTGCGATCTTAATCAAATTCAGACTTATGTTGACAAATGACTCGTATTACCTGGCAAAAAAAATTCATAAACTACCGTTCTGTGTCTTCTATTTCGGTTGATCTTTCTGTCTCTAGTTTCATAAACGCACATGGCACCTCCTCTTATGAAAATGTCTATATTTTCTTTGCATGAATAGAATACTCAAAAAATTATTAAAATTTAGAGCATTCAGATAAGTTAACGCTAAACGTCCCAACAAGAGCTACTTTTAATGTGTATGAATGCAAAATTTTAGACACTTAATTGCCACTATGACGGTTGCATGACATGTATATAGTTTTACACAATAAAAGATTTATTTATTTATTATTTATTTACTACCAAGGATTACGTTTTAACAGGTGGATTGCGCATAGACACCACACGGCTGAGTCGGAAAATCCACATTCAGTTCGGCAGCCCAAGCACGAAAGCGCTGCGAGGGAATTATTTTTAAAAACCTCAAGTAGAGCCACTGACGCACGCGCAAGTTTGTTCGTTCTCAAAAATCGCACGATTTGGTCACATTTAAGTCATTGACATCGGACAAACTCGGTATTAACGAAACATTATCTTTGCTACTACTCCCTTGGCGGTAACGGGGTCACAGTGCGCATGTCTGTTGCGCAGATACCAGCTGACAGTTGCATCACAGCTGCTGGCAAGTGTGCAGATAGATGTCAACAATGTGGTGATTTGTGTAGAAGGTAGTCACGACCTGTGTGTGCAGCGAGTGCGTACTGCTCATGTATTTGCATAAGACAATGTCTCTGAGTGAATGGGGTTGCACTAGGTTTAATATTGAAAAAATAGTAATAAAATAAATAGAGATCTATTTTAACGAAAAAAACCCTTGATGGGTGTTTTATTGTAAAAATGTATTGTATACAATTTAACATCCCTTTGATTTTCAGATTCTTAAAATAAATAGATAGATTGTTTGATGCGTCATCGTGCTATAAAAACGTATCTACGCAGTAGCCTCTCAACCTGGTTAAGCTTTTTAAAATTTAACATTGAAGTATATTTCTTTCATTCATAAATACGCTCGAATCATTCCTGGGCTATTCTCATCAGATTCGTTGTCGTTCAGCTGTCCATTGTGCTTGTAAACTGTAACTGTCGGTAGTCAGGGGCAAATGCCTTGGGCATCGTGCGATCTTAAATAGTTTGGGTTGAATGGTGACTCATGTGCCAAGTTAGGTAATGGCTAGTTCATAAATGCTTCTGTTCTGGTTTGGAGTGTTTCCATTAGTTTGATGGCTTGCATGGCACCTCTCTTGATTTTTAATTGGTGCGTTGCGGTTGCATCATGGCCGGGTGCCGGTATTTTGAATATAGGAACGTTGGTGACTTTGGCTGGAGTGTTGACATCATGTATGAAAATTACTTCTAGACCTCCCACAAATTCTAGTAACACGTGTCTTACGCTAAGCCAAATATTTAACTAGGCTTCCTGGAAAAAGCTTCTGAGAATGTTTACTCGTGTAAACTCTGCCTCCACAGCTCACCCCAGCGCGGTTACTGGTGACTGGTTACGTGCAGAACGTGTGTTTGCTCAGCCCGATACACAAAGAGGTCATAAACCATCGGTCTGCAGCGTTCAAAACCGATTGCGTTCAAGGCTAATGAACCGGAACAATCCGGAACTCATGGCTTAGTTAGGCGTTTCAAGTGTAAGAAGCTGCTCGAGAACTCGTCTTGTTTCAGGATGGGGTCTTGATTGAATAAGGTCTTGAGGCAGTCCTTCAATCGCTCAAGAACTCATCTGAAAAACACCGACATTCGAAGTTAACTGTGATTTTCCACTAAGTCAGGATTCAACCTTGAGAAATTCAAAGTCAAATAAACGTGTTCAATCGATAAAAGAACTAATGGTTTCACAAGAATATCCTGAGACAAATTTGATGACGTCACTTAATCGTCAAATGATAGCTCCGTGTACGAAATATCAAGCACGTAAAATTATCTATGAAATCCATAAAAGTGCGGAAAATTTTCCTAACATGCAGTATTATAGTATTTATAGTATTACTAGTACTTAGTATTTGTTATCTGTGAAAGGAACATTTGCACTCGTAATCTGACATTTAGAAATGTGAATCTAAACCATTATTTACTCCAAATTATTGTAGTTTTATTTTTAAACTCGTTACTTATTTCAACACAATTTCACAACAAGAAGATCTATAACCACTGAAGAGAAAACTGACGGAAATGGAGGTAAAAACAATAACTATACAGTATCGTCCTCTTCAGAATCAGACTTTATAGGTTTGAGGAGGACAATTTGAGTTAACAACTTAAATTCTGTTGGAAAAACTTTTTCTTGTTTTTACCGTTTACATTAGAGGCATTTTAATCTGCCGTAATCTAGATTTGTGGGAACACGAAAACTATTTTTAGATAACTGTTCAAGCCCATTTGCCTGCGTTGGGAATCGAACCTCCCACCTTGGAGGCCGCAGCACTTCCACTGAGCTACAGACGCAGTGAATAGTCAGTAGTTAAAGATCTGAACTGACGTTGAAGCTAAAATAATTTGGGTACGCTATGCGGCTAACGTTTGCATCAAGTTTCCAATAGGAAGATACGTAACGAATGATTATACATCGACGACCTTCCAAACCCTTTAAAATGCTGTTAACTATTTTACAAACCTTATTTTTAGCGAGCCAAAAGATATTTTGACCTTCACGATTGAACTGGTTTTATGAGTTTGAACTTCAGCTCTTGGAGGTGAACTGCACACGTTCACACGGTCCTGACCTACAGTTACAGTGAAGTGACTGCACGAATGTCTCCGCAACCGGGGAATGTCACATATAACAGTACACACGGCCTAACATTTAATGAATGCTAATGCTGCATTGCGGCCAGGTGTGCGCACAGCCGCTTGCGCATGCGCAGTAAGCTGTCTGCGCAGTGCTGTCTGCGCAGTGTTTGCACTATTACCCGCTCACTTGCTCACTCAACGCGCAACTTTATCCCTTTCTTAACAAGCCTTGTTAAGAGCGGCGCATGCGCACACATTGACAGAGAAGGAGAATTAGTTCTTCAACTGTGTGGAGGAAATTATTAACGATATAATATTCCGTTGGAGCTGTGTCCAATGTCTTTATTTACTTTCGTTTTTCACTGCATGCAAATTGAAGATGCTTTCTAATTTGCATGAAAGTGGTTGTGATTTACTGTGCAGTCGTGGGTAATAAATGTACAGCTAATGCGTTTTCATGGGGTTAATGCGTCATTGACAACTCATATAACCCAGCCTTGCCCTCGATGTTTTCATCGAGAGGCTTGCAATGGATTAGTACTTGTAAAATATTTATTTAAATGACATTTACTGTATATGTAAGTAAAATACAGAGTAAATAGAGACGTAAGATGATCAAAACCACCTTTATATTTTTGTTCTCTTCCTAATCGTTGGACATGGGATTTGGTAGCTACACAAGTGAAAATAACCAAAAGGAAGTTTTTTCGCCCTAAACAAGTACAAGAGATAACAACATTATTAGAGTTTGATTCATGAACAGGTTAAAAGATCGAACAGTCAACTTACAACGGACAGACTTAGGCGTAGCAGCCACACAGAGGCGTGGGCAGAGATTATAGAGTTACCGGCTAAAGTGTATACACTTAAGTGGTTAAACCAATTAGAGTTTGATTCGTGAACAGGTTCAAGATCGAACAGTCAACTTACAACGGACAGACTCTAGGCGTAGCAGCCACACAGAGGCGTGGGCAGAGATTATAGAGTTACCGGCTAAAGTGTATACACTTAAGTGGTTAAACCAATTAGAGTTTGATTCGTGAACAGGTTCAAGATCGAACAGTCAACTTACAACGGACAGACTCTAGGCGTAGCAGCCACACAGAGGCGTGGGCAGAGATTATAGAGTTACCGGCTAAAGTGTATACACTTAAGTGGTTAAACCAATTAGAGTTTGATTCGTGAACAGGTTCAAGGATCGACCAGTCAACTTACAACGGACAGACTCTAGGCGTAGCAGCCACACAGAGGCGTGGGCAGAGATTATAGAGTTACCGGCTAAAGTGTATACACTTAAGTGGTTAAACCAATTAGAGTTTGATTCGTGAACAGGTTCAAGGACGAACAGTCAACACAACGGACAGACTCTAGGCGTAGCAGCCGCACAGAGGCGTGGGCAGAGATTATAGAGTTACCGGCTAAAGTGTATACACTTAAGTGGTTAAACCAATTAGAGTTTGATTCGTGAACAGGTTCAAGGACGAACAGTCAACACAACGGACAGACTCTAGGCGTAGCAGCCACACAGAGGCGTGGGCAGAGATTATAGAGTTACCGGCTAAAGTGTATACACTTAAGTGGTTAAACCAATTAGAGTTTGATTCGTGAACAGGTTCAGGACGACCAGTCAACTTACAACGGACAGACTCTAGGCGTAGCAGCCACACAGAGGCGTGGGCAGAGATTATAGAGTTACCGGCTAAAGTGTATACACTTAAGTGGTTAAACCAATTAGAGTTTGATTCGTGAACAGGTTCAAGATCGACCAGTCAACTTACAACGGACAGACTCTAGGCGTAGCAGCCACACAGAGGCGTGGGCAGAGATTATAGAGTTACCGGCTAAAGTGTATACACTTAAGTGGTTAAACCAATTAGAGTTTGATTCGTGAACAGGTTCAAGGACGACCAGTCAACTTACAACGGACAGACTCTAGGCGTAGCAGCCACACAGAGGCGTGGGCAGAGATTATAGAGTTACCGGCTAAAGTGTATACACTTAAGTGGTTAAACCAATTAGAGTTTGATTCGTGAACAGGTTCAAGATCGAACAGTCAACTTACAACGGACAGACTCTAGGCGTAGCAGCCACACAGAGGCGTGGGCAGAGATTATAGAGTTACCGGCTAAAGTGTATACACTTAAGTGGTTAAACCAATTAGAGTTTGATTCGTGAACAGGTTCAAGGTCGACCAGTCGTTGTTGTTTGAGGCATTTAATCCGCTTCCTTCGACTGAATCAAAACCGTGCTTCGATGTTGAATTGTGTACTAACAACAATAAGAGGTTTACCACAGCTTTGTTAAAATGGTCTTTAATAATAGCTTATATGTAGTTTTAAACAGTATTGGGTAGGTCAATAAATCTTGCGATTGACTGTTAACATTTTTAAAAGGATTTCGGTTGAATAAAAGTTTTCGTTACTATTATTTGTTCACCAACTTAAAAGTAACAACATATTTAACATAAAAATATTTTCAAATTTTGGAAAACATTGTGGCATTATTGTGCCAATAATATTTCAAACTCAGAGATCCGATTGATCATCATTTTTGTTTTAGATGTAAGGTTGAAATTTAAAAGACTTCCCGTCGCATAATGTTGAATATTTCTGAAAAAAAAAACGAAGTTGGTAGGTAGAAGGTGATATTTGAAGTAAACTAAAGTTCGTTTTAGGAGTTTGAAGTACCCAGGTTTCACAGGAATGTATTGGGGATGGGTTTGATGAGGAGGTTTCATGTACGATAACAATGTTATTGTACGCGGAAGATGTATCGGTTATTGATGGAGGTTTGGGCGTGAGTTTGAATATGAAACAGCGAGTCGACAGGATGTGTAGATGATCCAAACCCACACACAGACAAACAATCTCACACACACGCACATCCCCGCTCACACACATTCACAATATATAGCACACAAGGGAACTTAAGCTGAGGTGAACATTTAGGTGAGTATTTAGAGAACTTTGCATTTTCAAGATAGTTTGACCAGAGTGATCAGTGTTGGCTTCGTTAGGTTGAGGTTGAGAGCATAAAATGTGTACCATAGTTTTTATTTCAAAACTTGACGTTTAATAGCCTGATGTCAAGGTATCATTGAACGTCTAAAAATAAAATGATTCAAATCGTTTATCAGCGTGTCTTTAAAAACAAAGCAAAGATGTTAAACATCAAATAAACCACTGCCTCATGAACCTAAACATATTAGTTAGCAAAGTATGTCTTTCTGGTATACATTAAAACCAAACAGCTCAGCAAAAGAATTAGGGAAAATTTGAAATATCCAAAACAACGAAAACTGCTTAATATTTTTGCACACAACATCCGAAAGAATGATTAATCTTCAAGGTCGACAAACAAGTACAGAATAACACCACGAACGGACTCGTGGCGGGTTGGAATCGTACGCGACTCCGGAGTTCATCATTCCGCTGGCGCCTGTTCGATCCCTACCAATATAATATAACGATTTGTAAAAGTGACTATACACAGTTCCGGATAGAGCGGCCGCAGGTCTAACTCAAAGTACCGCTTATAACATGCCATCAAACTGTAAACTACGTTTTAGGCAAGTTAATTTACTTAATGTGAAAATGTTTTCTCGGGAAGCATAGATCTATTGATGCTACATCATATAAACACTATAACCTTTACTTTCGTCATCAAATTAATTATGTACTTCTGAATTTAAAACTGGATTATCCATAAGAACATAGCACTCGAAATTCAGTAGTTAAAATTATATTTTTAACCGAACTATTTTTTTCTTTTTTATATGCAGCAGCACGAATGACTATGATTCCCGAGAAAACCTTCCACGTTTTAGTTCATTAACCTACGTAAAACACAATTTGCACATTGTCCTATGTTAAATTCCCTGCCCCATTTGAACGCCGTTCGGGCTCTACCCGGCCCCTTCTTAAGGGACAGGGGTATCTTTTTTGAACTAACGTTGCTTCGTTAAACAAGACAAAACGTAACACTAAATACATTATTATAGGTTTTGAAGTCGATATTTTCCAAAAAATGGTGGGTTTACATCCTGAAGGCTCCTAGGCTGGTGATTACGTCAAACTGCAAAAAAGGTGTGAGCTTGATGGTTCAGCCGTACCAACCACACCGTACCTATTTAGTATTTCTTTTTTGTTTGTTATTCATAAGGTTATTTTCCGCTTTCATAAAACTAGCATAGTAATACCTAACCGAAATAGGCCCACAGTTCTTATCAGAGTAAGATGATAAGTCACAAATCATACCGAAGTAACGTTACTCTGCCGGTGTCAGTTTACTGACTGTCACAGTAACAGATCAGCTGGTCGGGCCCAAGTGTCGGGTTATGGGCCCAAATTTGGAGTGAGTGGGCCCTCGGCGAGACAGTGTGGGCCCGCACGTCTCAAGGCCTGCCTCTCCTCTTCGTGGTTGTCTGCGCTCTCGTCTCTTTCTTAACTTTCTTTTTAGTTGTCACATAATGGGTTCGATATTGAAATTCGATAAAAAATTAAAACTACAACTAGTACATTTCTTAAGGGGCATCGCGGTACTCTCTACACGTAATACTTTGTACTTTAAAAAGGTTTACAATTGTACTGCCGATTTAACTTAAGCAACAAGTATACAGTGACGACCCCATAAAACCAATGGTCGCAAGAACTAATAATTATTGTATTTCTTTAACGGTAAAATAGTATCCCGGACTGAATTTGACCAGATAACTGAGTTTTTTTAGTGGTATATGTATTAGGATGGACAAAGAGACAGTGATGGAAACCCAGTACACCCTGTATACAACTGAACCCGGGAACTACCTGGTCACGTCATTACTGAGCAGATTTGGGGTCCAGAGCACGACCAGTTGTATAAAACAAATATAAGGAGATAATATATTTCCATTTAATTTGCATCTCAAATAACAATGTTATTTGTCCAATGTTGAAACTAACTGTAACTTAAATTGGAAGACAAGCGAATAGAGAACAAAACAGCATCCACTAAGCCCTTTACCTTCTTAAAATAGCGATAACAGGTTTCATTGTTAGCTCGTCTGTGAACTGTTTATGGAATTGAAAGACAAAACCACATTTTGGTTAGGGGGTTTTCAATGCAAGACAAGAGAAGTAGTAGAGATAGAACATCGAGAGCTTCACCAAGAAGAAAGATCTAGTAACCTACAAGAGCTATGAAGAAACGGGACCAAGAAAAATTTTGGTTTACGCTCTTTAATCGCCCGATACCGCTATGACTTAATTATTTTCAACAAATACAACATCCAATAGTACTCTCTTGAAAAGCAAAACTCTGATACTCTGTGGTTTGAGCTAGCCAGCTGACAGAGAGAAAGACGCATTCCTAAAGCGCCCAGCTGATGCAAGTCATACTCTACAGTCTACTCTGTGGGGAAATGTCAGGGAGCAGCTGACTAACGGTGCCCGACATTAGCGAACCTATTGCCCACTTCCATAACCTTTACAATTCTTACCCGCTCCGAGATAATTAGAAACTAGAACTAATAAACTGCGCAGAGCAGAACTCTCTAATCTCTTGGTTTTATGATCTTTGCCGTGTCTTTGTCTCACTGGCGGTTTTCTCAAAGTGCTGTTTGGATTTAATTTGAAATTTTACCGAGTTAAGATGTAGGGAGCGGTGTGTAGTTCTATAAAACAAGAGATGTGCGTTTAAAACACAGCCTGAAAATTTCTGTTTTTTCGAAACACAATGAATGAAAATTGAGGAAGTCTTGGATTTGTCAGATCCTTACTTAATTATTCCACAATTATCTTGTCATTGAAGATTTAGCTTTCAGGAGACTTTTACGACGAAGATTTTAGTTTGATTTCCAAGAAACATCAGCAAATCTGATTGTACAAATGGTCAACCACTCCAAAATTTTAGACGTTCTAATCACTTGATGTTTTTCCTGTAAACTCCCAGAAGATTCCTTATTCGATGTTGCAACTTCAACTTGATCTTAATCGAACAAATACTAAAATCTTATTCCACCTTCATCGAAAACGTACTAGGTATTTACACCAATAAAGTGATCCTAGAGCACAAATGATTTCTACACAAAAGCAAAGAACATCATGAGTTCTATGAAAGTCTTGACGGAAGGAATTAATGGACACAGGACACAAAGACGACTAATCGCAGCTGATATATTAGAGGTTACCACTTTCACACGGCATGTCTTGAGCTGGTGATTTTATCTTCTGAACATATGACCATTACAGGATTTGTTTTGGTCCACAGTCACTCGTATACATATACAATTTCCAATATCACATTGAAACTAGAAGTCGCTTTACGACGAATCAATAATTTTAATATTCGGAACCACGTTTTCTTAACCTGAGTTCACAACATAAACATATTAATGTCGAACTTTCTCACGTGAGTAGCAAACTATCGAACAAGGCAAAACTCTTTCGATCGCAATTCTCATTTTCTTTTTGTTATAGCTTTTGCAACTGTGAGCTATTTATGATGTAAATACAACCTTTGTATCATTTAATTAAACCATATGGGATAATAGATCCATGACGTATCGTATGACATTTTGAGTTTTTGTTCCAGGCTCAAAACATATAAAAAATAATTCAAATTTAAAGTACACCAGTTGTTTTATTTTATATTTAATCCTATGATTATATGAGATTTTTTTATACATTTCAGTTTCTTTTTGACAAAGTTGGCAACACAGCAGCGGATTTGCAGAGCTCGTGCCGACTTCGTTACACGGTCCGCTGCGTGGACACCTGGGCATCCTGTTCCACCTTTCTGCATTCTCTTCGTGAATCTGAGCAGTTGACAACTTTCAACATTTCTTGCAAACACTCAAACATGACTTGAGAGTGGCATAGATCAAAGAATATGCATGGTCAGAGCAGAAAGAAACATGATTGGTCAAAGATGATCAACGACCAATGACAAATGTGACCTGTAATTTTCAACCAATAGGACAACAAGAAAGATATGCTTGGTCAGATGTGTTGTGTTTCCTTAAACCGTAATTCAACTATTAAAGTTAATTTACAAGAAACCCCTCTGGAGTTAGTAACTTTGGTAACTTGGACGAAAATAAGAGCCTGACTTTCTCGAGAGGATACCTGACCATAGTAGAATGAAATAGGATTGGTCAAAGGCAAGCAACACTCTAAAAATGAAGGAGTGAAGACCACTCAGAAAGAGTGAAATTTCGCTCATTTGGGTGATGAAACCCAGCCACTCTCATTAAAGAGTGGCTCGATTTTCAATCTTTTGGTAATTTCACTCTTTCATATTTTGCTGAATGAATGATAAATACTACGTTTTTGTATTCAATCAATAGGTAGACAAGGAATTAGTGAACATAAATTGTGAGCAACCAATAAACTAGCCATGTTATCTAGTCTGTTGAGATGGGATTATTCCTTTGATTATCTTATTTAAATTAAACTCTGCTTAGAAATGTACATAGTAGCAATAAGATTTCAGAGCACAGACACATTTTCAAAGCTACCTGCGCGGGTAGAGTAACGCCTTGCAAAACGTGAGGTCATTCGATTCCCAGCGCAGGCATATGGGTTTGCACCGCTTTCTCAAAACTCGTATCGTGATACCCAGAAACCCTATGTTAAGTCACTCATAAAAAATTCCACTGGCGTAGACAGTAAAAGAAAATGCTCAGACGGGAGTAGCAGCGGCAAATTATTTTATAGCCCCTGAAGACAAATTTGAAAGCCTTCTTTTGACCCTATCACTGTAGAAATAGCGAAAAAACAATCTAACAGATGTAATATTAAACTGTCTGAAGGTTAATTGAAAACACATTAGTGATAGTCAGTGAGATCCGCAAAGTTGGCAAAACCACGAAAGCGAAACACAACAACTGTAACACCTGAACAAACTGTTCGTGAACAGTGTTGCCAATGTTGGTGTTCGTGAACCGTGCAGCTGGCAAACACAACTGAGTTCTCAGTTCACTATGTACTCATATTCAAGTTAGTTTGCTATTTCAGTTAGACAGTTCTACTCAATGTTAATAGGTGCTTAGGTGTGTTCTTGACAAAATCTCAAAATGATTAATTTATTACAAAAATTCGAAAAAACAGGCATTACAAAGATTATACACACACAGCTAAGCGCAAAAGCGCCGCTGGCACGATTGAAACGAATTCACTTTTCAATTTGTTACTCTGATTAGTTTATTATAACTAGTTCGCTACGCTAACAGCCTCATTTGGGCCCACAGTATCAAGCTTACGTAGTCTTTTACTGCAAGTTTTACTATAAACCATAAAGGAAAAAGCATTTCAAATTTAACTATAATTGGACTATTCATTCGATGTTATGAAAATAATCCAGCCACAATTTTGAAACAACTCAATGGGTTTTTACATTTTGTTTGTTTATTGATCGGTAACGATAAAATACACATATACTGTATTTTGAATTTCGTTAAAATGGAATGGAATGTACTGGTTTTAGATAATTAAAACATTTTTTGGCAAAAGTTCTCTCCCAAAAGGGTACTTTCAGTTAGTACGATATTGCTGGCTTTCAAATTTGACCGAGATATGTACAAAAGGAACATTTGTACCAAATTGTATGAGCCAAACCCACCTAAATATAGCAACCCCGGCATTAAATCATTTTCTAGTAAAAATAGAGCTATTAATTTCATTTGAAATACAAGACGAAAAGTTGTAGTTGTTTTTTAAATCAATGTTTGGGCTTGCCAACACCTCCCGAAAAAGTGCCCTGATGTTATATTTACAACTGCACAATAAAAACACAGCTTTTTCGCGACCATCTTGGTCAGGCTGATTTATTGTTGTTATTTTAGGTACTCACACTTGCCAGGTACGGTAAAATAAATAAACAAATTTCATCGACATTTCATCATGAATGCAGTTTTATAGCAAAACATTCAATTTTAAGGGGCAACACTAAATTACTATTTGAGATGCCGACAACTCTCATGAGGGTATTTTAAGGCAAATATGTGGTGAAGGATGAGTGTGATGAGTGGTAGTAATGAGTAATGAGGTGTAGTCTTGTTACAAACTAAGGCCGACTCTTCCTTAGAATAGGTCATTAATTGATAGCCCAATGACCAATGGAAATACAAGGACCAATGGCTTAACGTGACTTCCGAACCACGCAGGTGATGGTCTGATACGTCTAAACGATGGTGGGAGTTGATGGGGGTATCATCAGATGATCACGGTGACTATCTGAGCCGCTTTAGTCCTATGTTCAGAACCGTTTCATTCGTTTGGTTGGTGTTCTACTGGGCTTTGACTACCGCACTGTTCCAATGCACGATCTTCAGCTTCAGTTGAACTTGATGCCACTTCATACGAGACGAAAAATCAATGAGGTACTGTTCCTGAGGAAGCTGGCCAACTCAGACATTGATGCACCTGATCTTCTCTTCAAGTTAGACTTCCGCACTTCTCGTCACTTGCGCCAAACCCATCTGTTCGCTAGACGTCAGTACCCAACCCAGTATTTGTTCCACAGCACTTTTCAATAAAGAAATTTGGAAACCATGTTTATGTTGACAATGTTTGGGGAGTCCCTTTTGATGACTAGAAACTAGAAAAATATTTGTAGTAACATTGTTGAATAGCAAAAATTAGACGATTTCTCACAGTCTACTTGTCATAAGAAATAACTACACACATTTTGTATAAAAAGTATGTATAATCCAAAAAGAGCGTTTTAAGCTAGACACTACAAACATATCTTTAAAGAAACATATTCCAGTGTTTTTAGATTCATCGCCCCCGGGTTCAGCACAGTGTTGAAGGTCCAGATTTCTGATTTAAGAAGAAGAATTTTCATTTGCGGTAGATTCATCCCTTCCGAGGACAGCAGGGTGAATTTGAAGGTGCAAACTAAAGATTTAGAGAAATAATTTTCATTTGCAGTAGATTCATCACTCCCGGAACAGCACAGTGAATTTGAAGGTCCAGACTGAAGATTTAAAGGAAAATTTTCATTTGCTGTAGATTTCTCTCTGTGTCATTATGTTTCCGAATGGAATACTGTAATATGAAACACATCTGAAAGGGTTGGAAGTGTTTAAAAATCGTTACTTTATAGTTTTTAATTTGTTTTTATCATTACATTGTGCATTTAATTTACCAATAAAACGTCCCGGACCAAAACAAATGCACTTTGCATCAGTTGAAATTATTATCTTTTTTAATTATTTCAATGGTTTTTGGATGACTCTTGGGTAATGATGTAAAATGTTTGCCAATATCTTATAGCTTTCTACTGCATGTTTCGTGTTGTACTATGGCAGCATTAAATATCACTCAGTTTCAGTTTTAGAGAATCAGTGACTGAAGATGGTGCTCCACAGCGATACTGAAATATCTCAAGCTAATTATTATGCGTGATTTTTGACGCGGTGTGAACCGGAAGAACTGGTATAGTTGATACCAGTCACGAAAGCTTAACGATACAGCGATTGAACAATTCTTGATCGAGGCTCAATTCTTTGACTTGGGATTTTTGCTTGTCGATTATAACGTCTTCAGAGGCACATTACTAAAAGTGGAGGAGCAGCTCGTTATCCATACAGCCACGATTTTCTTTTTACTTAAACAACATACATAACAGCCAATCCGGTGACAGGACCCCCTGGGTCGTAGTAGCCCTATTAAGTATCCGAATGTAAAATAAAATTTAAATGTGAAAGACAACTTTATTTCACTGAATAAACAACACCTTTGGCGGATCATTGGGGGTTGGTATCGCGCATGACTCCAGAACTTATCAACTCCGTGACGTAGGTTCGATCCCGCAGCTTGTACTGCGGTAGCGCTAGGTAAAGGTCGAGATTGCGTGGTACAAAGAATTTTGTAGTCCAATCTCCACCTCGTCAGACAAGACAAACTTCTTTTACCTTCTAGTTCACCTTGTACTTTTACAAGTATTTACTACTCTATCGACCTATTTCCTTGGTGCAGATTTTGCAAACTCTCACGTATCCGTAATGTATCAGCTGATCCCCGACCTCTGCTCCTACTCCGGGTTCGAGACTATTTTGCATCCATATACATACTGTATTTACTTTCCTGCAGCACCACACTAGGCATGTTCACTTATCTACGCAATTTACATACATTTTATATTCCTAGCTGTAAATCAAAATGACTCTTCGTACGGCGGAAGTTGAGAAGTTAAACAAGTTTGTTTTAGAGGTTTTCGTCTTCTCATAAATATTTTTTCATGCAATGAAAATGATTTTAAAACGTACTTCATACTTCAAAAATGAACCTTGAAGCAGGTTTAACAGGGACAATTATGTGAAGATCATGGATGGATTTTAAGAGATAAACCATTCGAAGCGTCACCTTCATTTTAAAAAATGTGACAATCTACAACTAAAGTCAGTTGTATTTTTCTTGAAAATCTTCCCGATTAGTGGGCTTTAGGATTAATATTATTGATGTATATTTCTTAGTTAATAGAATAGCTCTTAAATACACAGTTTTCAAATCATACTTAATTTGGGATTGAGGTTTACTAAAAGGTAACTAATAAAAACACTGGAATTATAATTTCAACTTACTTTGTTTTAATTCTGAATTTTAGTGAACTAGTATGTAAATATTTGCTTTAGTTATATAAAGAACACAATTATATTAAGAACACAACGTTTTGGAATCTACCTCTGATCCCGTCTTCAAGTAAAAAAACAACCTTCTCGTCGTCAGTAAGTTGGTAGATGCCACCGATCATGGATTTTATGAGTTTTTCTTGTTGGCACTGTTTGTTTCTTTGCGTTTTTGTGCATGTTGTTTTTATTTTCTAAACTAATTTTTAAAGACTTTCTCATTTGAATTGATTTTATTTTTGAGAGCTTTATGTTGTTTGTTGTATTTGACTAAACTATTATTGCGCACATTTTCTATCGTTAGTGAGCAAGATGATAACGGCGTTTAATAGTTTAAACTCTGAAATTCTCTCATCGTCAACAACAAACTTTAAACAAAGTATTTGACTAATTGGTCAGCTTTCGCTGATGACTTTAACTCATTTTTTTAATATCTAACAAATGAAAACTATTTCAGACTTTGTAATAAAAAAGATGTTTCAATTTCCACAACGGTTTTGACCATTTCTGGTCATTTTCAAATGGTAAAATGAAAATGTCCTAATGTGTTGTGTAATGTTTTAGGTAAATTTTCACCGTAAGAAGGAATCAGATTGTAGATTTTGAAACGTCGTGTTCTTTTTGCTCACTAACGATCCCATCATCAACAACAAACTTCCAACCAAGGAATTCAACGAGCTGTTAAATTATATATTGAAAGTTGTGTAAACTTAACACTGTTAAATACTTAACTAGGGTTTAGCCAACGTCCACCTAAGCTTGGAGTTAAAACACCTCCCAGAAAATATCCAACCCAAAACTTGTTTACCCAACTATGAACTACTTTCTAAACCAACTCCACCCACACCTTACAACCACAGTTACAAACTCCCCTGTATAAAACTAATATAAATCAAACTTGGCGAGGCAGGAGCTTCAAGAGCGATACATCAGTCTGATGTTGCAGAGGAAATGTTGGAGTAAACAAAAGGTAGACGGCCTCATCTTCGCTACTGGACTCGATTTATTAACCAGGAGAGAAATGTGGCAGTTCTGACGAAAGATAATAACCCCCTCGCCCCTTCCACCACCGCCAGGCCGAGACATTATAACCCATCCCTTGCTTGCTGGTGTTTTGAAAGTGTATTTATTGAGTTGGAACCGTTGAGGTAAAGCATAACTTGGTAATTAAATAAAATTAATTCAATAACTTGTCCTTCAAGAAGGTTTCGATTGATGTTTTTAACTAATACAAAGAACGATGTCATATAGACCTTCTGAAATTTAGAATTTGAATAAGTCAAGACAATTTCTTTGAGAGAGATCATGCAGGCTACTTTGAGATGAATAATTGACTAAATGAAATTACATATCAATCATAACTATTTCCAGTACGTGTATAATGTATATGCATGAGAACCAAAATGTTTATTACATATAATTAATTTTTATATTTTAGGATACAAAAGTATAAAACTTAAGTACTTAAAAGAAATCACGGTTAGGTCCAAACATTTTTGTCTTCAAATTTCTTTAGTAATAAATTAGCTTTTTAGCGTTTATAAAAATTAAGATCTATAATAAGTCATTTGACATAGTATTTAAATTCTGTTTGTAATATTTCCAGCTTGTTTATTTAAAGTCACTATTTGACAGTCACATGTTTCGGATAAACATTCAGATTTGAGTACTTCTCTAAATTTGAAGGCAGAAGTAGTTGGGCCGGATGGTGTAGTGGTGAGCATACCCGCCCGGCAACGAGAAGACCAATTACAAGTCGGTTCGGTCCAAATATTTTTGTCTTCAAATTTCTTTAGTAATAAAAGAAATAGCTATACAATAACGGATTAATGGTTTCATCAGTATTTACATTTTCCAACAGAACTACTAACATAGGCTATACTAGATGCATTACATGTTTTAAACCAAATAGGATACCTTTATCAAATAACTATTAAATAACCCTTTCTCACGTCATGTGGGTAAAAAAATAATCACGGTTAATACCCAGTGTTGTAAATTTGAAAATGATTTTTGTGGTCAAACATTATTATGAAAAATCTATTCATAATTACAAAAGTTTAATTTTCAACACAATAAATAAATAACAAATTAGTTTAGGCTTTTCAAAAATCAATATTCAACTACCTATAGTGGACAAGGCCTGTCAATATCCAAGATACTATACGGGTTCTCAACAATATACGTAATTCAACTGCATATGTTGAGGACCCGAGATAATATTCTGGATATTGAAAGGCCTCGTCCAATTAAAGTAACAAAACATTAGTTTTCAAATCTCCAAATCAGTTCATTTCAATTAAATCCAACACTTAGCCTCTATTCCACTAAAATAAATAGAAAACCCACAAGTAAAGCACCAAAAGCTAAAACACAAAACTCTCCCTCCGAAAGTAACATAAAGAGAGAATAAGAAACGAGCGGCCATTAGGGAAAGAGGATGCGGCCACAACAAATCACAACTAATGAAAATTCGATTCAAAAAGCGCCGCGACCAGATAACAACAAACACCCCTCGAGTAGTGGGCACAAAAACCGGCGTTCTGGGAGACCTGTCCTCGACTGTGTGGCCGGTCTGGGAGTGCAATGGATGGGGCTTTAATTGGACTGAAGAGGGTCATCCTCAAGTGCTAGTAAACATGCTTTATCTGGGATTTAGGAGTGAAAAAGTAAGTGTTTTGGTAACTTACGACGTTTGTGTGGTGGGAGTTCGTTTGTGTGTGTGTGTGTGTGGGGGGATAGTTCAGGCCGAGGTAGGTTTAAATTCAGTTATGGGGAGGTCAAATTATGGATGTAAACCTTTTAAGGTGTTTGAAAAATTAACTTTACATGTAAGCCTTGTAAATGTACACCAGAGAAACGATGATTTAAAAATACGTAAATCTAATCTTCAAGTATCGCATTGAAAATATTTCCGGGAGCTTAAAATTAATTTGCATAGATGATCATACAATACGAAGAGTGCCATAAAACTAGTTTGAAAAGTGTAGAAAATACCTTACGAAATAACTGTGATTATCCTAATTGTTCTTCTAAAATTAAAACAACCATGGTGTAGTTGTCACGGAGTGTTCGACTGTAATTAGTACAACAGAAACTATAATTAAGCTGGCTGTTAGAAGCTCTAAAGCGCTTGAGTGGTTGTAACTATTTCACCTGAACTTATTAAGGATAGAGTTCGTAGAAACAATTTGAGTTGGTTTGGCAATAGTTTAAACCTAGACTATTAAACCTGGATAAGTTGAGTGAATTACAAACAAATAAGAAAATGATAAAATGACGATATATCTGAGGCTGATGGGCAATCTTCTAGACACACTTTTAAACGTCTTTTCGACTTGTCATGCTAGGTGCTGTAACACCTAAAGAGGCTGAAATAAACGTTGAGAATCTCTGTAAGCTTGTTTCACCCAAGACTTATATTCCTTTAACATCTGGACACTTTTGACTTATTGTGGTAGCTAGTTGACAAAATGTACTATAGCCTGAGAATCTGCGGGGTCTACCATCCTGTCACTCACACTTTGGTAGTTGTCCCTGCCTCTGGTACCAAAGAAATGTATGCAGCTAACTGTTTGATGGTTTTGAATTTTGATAAAAATATGTGTTTCTAAAATTTAGAGGCAAGGTAATGTCAACGTTGACAATTTTTGAATCCTTACTTGCATGATTCTCCCCTTGCAGTTTTGACTGCTCTCTTTGAGAGAATGATCCTTCCTGAAATGTTTGCGTTTGAGCAACCTCCCCACAGCACTCATGAATGGCACCTCGAAGAGAAACTGCCGATATATAAGTTGGATTAATATGAAACTGATAACTTGATTTTTGAAATTTCCACCACATTGCCTCCCCGAAAGACTCAATTACAAACCTCTCATGTCCACTTAAGCTGTACATCAATCATGTACTTTTAGTTTCTCAGTCCCCGCTCCTCACGGGCAGCAGCACTGTCTCCACGAAGACAATAAGTCACCGGTCGATGTTGATTGATCTCACTCATAAACAAGGTGGCTGGAGAAATCGATTTCTGTGTTTTTGTGCGCATGCCCGGGACTAGCGTGTTTAATTAGGACATTAGGGTCGTGAGTGCGGTGTGCGGTCACCACCGGTTGGCCCCCTTGTCCTTTTTTGTCGGGCTGCGCTGTGCGCGCTTGTTCCTCGCCGCTCGAAATGTCTCCTGGAGAAAAGGACCGCCGTCGACGTGGGGTTTGTTTGTAAGAGCGAGCCGGCACGGTGGTTAATAATAAATTGTTGTTAGATGTGATCCGCTGTAGCATTTTTAACTTTATTTAAAATCAATAAATGGCTGATTCATGTTTATATTATTGGATGCAGTTGAGAATAGGGGAGATGTAACAGATTGACCTTTTGTTAAATTCTCAATTAAGTGTTTAGTACGTTTCCATTCGGAGGTTATATTTTCAATTGTTAAAAAATTCAAGGAACTAATGGGCTGCAGTATGAATTTGAGAGTTTCAAGGTGTTTATACTGATTTCAAGCTTACGCCTTTTCTTGTATTAAAACCATTCGCTATTAAATAAAATTGGCAGTATTTTCTGATTTCGTTGTGAATATTGGAGATTTTACATAATCTGATTTGAAAGCTAAGAGTCCTGTGAGGCTCTAGTCTTTTCACTTTGAAGAAAAATTATAAGACTACAATGATATATTTAGGGGCAAATCTTGAGTGGGGGCAAATCTTGAGCCCCTATTTACTCTATATGAGTATAAGGGGCTTACCAAGGTTCCGCCGGTGTCCCCTCCAAAATATTTGGAAATTCAATGACCATTTCAAGTGTTCTAGACCACAAAATGACCATCTCTCTTTGGTAACAAACACACAAGCCGGCTACACTGAAAACATTTTTAGTTTAATGTTTTGGCAACGTAATTGGAGTTGGAATAGGCGTGTAATTTTAGCACTCTAAACCTATGACTATGGAATTAAATAGATTTGTTGGCAAACACATTGAAATTGTCCGTACCTAACCTAAAACTAAACTAGCTACCCTAAACCTAATAGACCTGCAAACTGATATTTTTTAGCAACTTATCAATTTTGGGATGTCACTTCGTAGAATTTCGTCAACCCTAAAATTTAGAATAAATACTTATAAAATATTTCAACCGTGTGCTTCAGACCCCTGACCAAACCCTGAGTGAGAGAGGGTCTGAAATGTTTTGACAGGCGGAGTGGAGAGATAGACCAGTCACGCTGCACTTGAGATAAACTGCATATCATCCCCCAATATACACTTGTACACCCATCAGTCTCACACCGTGTCCATCATGTCTTACATCACATCGTACAGTACTGACATTCCCTTCAACTCTTACTTGTCGACGTGATGAGTGTCTAGTCGAAACTTTCATTTAGGATCAAGTTGTTTTTCTTGGTGAACCCGAATCATGGTTTTTTGCAGTTTAAGAGGCGAATTTTGTCAGCCAATGTTTGAAATTTCGTGACTTATTTGTCTAGTTTTAAAATAGGTAAATCAATAGATTTTGAAACTATTTGGACACAATTTTTAACCGAGCGTGGTTTAAAGATCTGTCAATTACAATTATACAGAATTACGCCACAAGAGAAATGCTTCAAAGATTATCCTCCGTAATTCATTAACCAGTTAATCGCCAGGGGCTTGATATTCAATCAAAGCTTTACTGTGACAGCTTGATTTTATTTCATCAAAGATTAAATGATTTATTAAATTATCTTGACTGTTATTACCAACGTTAAGTTGTGTCTTTCTACACCCATCAATTTTTATTAGACCTAAATAAATTCTAGGAAATAAATTTAAGAGGATTGATCACCCCAGAAAAGTTGCTCAAAACATCCTCTCGGAGTTCCTCGTGTTGGACGCTATTTTTTGTGTAGAGATTAGAAAAGTTGTTTTCCATGTCCTCAAAGGTTGTCTCTAGGTTTGTATAACCTGGTTTTTAAAATATATTACGCCAATATTAGCAAACAAATGTTTAAGCTGGCCAAAGATAAACCCACATTTTACTTTCTTTTTTGTTCATAAACGGCGTCGGAAACAGGGGACTAAGAAACCATGTTGCCATTTTAGTGAGCGGAGCAAAGTTGGAATATCGCTACTACAATTTTTGGGAAGGTTTGGCGGCACGCGCGACTCTTCAAAGAACTGGGCCAGACAAGACAACACTACTAGAGCCGATGTTTTAAAACAAGAGATAAACTCGGATTTCCACCTACCCTCGTTCACAGGAGAGAAATATTCATTACCCCGTTATTTCAGTGGTAAACACAGGTTCTTGCTTGGTTGACTAATCCTCTTAAAACCCCCACTGGGTATCTTTAGACGAATCACTTATGACAACTTCCACAGCGGTCAATGATGACTGACCCAGCACCAAAGTGGTCAGCAAAGAATGAAATGCACATTCAACTTGCTCTTATCTGAATGTCGTCCAGTTGAGAGTCTATTGTTGTCTAAAGTACCATTCTGTAACCACATGGACACCTGGCACGCCCTGGACACACGCTGCGTAATGCCCTCGCTCGTCCAACGCCCTCGACATTCGTGTCACTGGTCGACTACTGTGCGCCGATTTGCATAACGAGATCACATGGTATTGTTATTTTATGCGTTTTATCGCGTGGATAATATTGTGTTTTGTGCTATTGCAAGTCCAGGAAAGTGCGTGGTCCTTATTGAAAATTGCTGTTGTACCATTAGTACCATGTAGTTTATGTGAGCAGAACGTGTAGTGTGAGGCAGGGGTGTACTTAATAAGGTGTTTATTATTTTTAGCAGTCAACCTAAAACTGTCTTTAACAAATTAACAAAATTCACATGTTTTTATTAAGTTTTGGGGAAAGACATGGGGATCGTTTTAAGGAGGGATGAGGAATAACTCAAGATACAAAGGGTTGATCGAAGGATAAAAATTGTTGTGAACTGTAGAGAAAATACAAGATGACCTAAGGGGACAAGGTGAGGGATCCTAAGGATAAAAATCGAAAGGAAAAATGGGGAGATCCAAATGGAAGCAAAGGGGAAATTTAAAGGCAGGGATTGAGTGAGAACCCTAAGGAGTTGAATTGATGTAATGGGGACTTCTATTTAATATAAAGACAAACACCAAACACTCGACAACGTCAAACAGTACTTTATAGCACCACAAAATCATGTTCCAAAACACGTTTGAAAATGTTCATGTTTTGATGGAAAGGCTTTTTAACACCTATATTAATCTAGATGTGGATGAATGATCGTGCTTAAACCTAAACCTATGTTCACATGATCGTGCAGAGGCAATTTGGATGTCAAGTTTGAATGTACGCGGCTGCTCACACAAAACATGTTCGAGATCAAAATGATCTTCACAGAGTTGATTCACCGAGCCGCCTGGACGAAGCAGGAGAGGCCACCGGGGAAGCTACCTGATAGCACAGTTTCCGCGTCAGTGGAGTGCAGGAGTTTGAGAGATGGTCGCAACACAACACCGCGCTAACTTGCCCTTCCTCGCTCAGTTGGCAACTCACATACTCGTCAAGAAGAGCAACTCAAGCAGGTGCGAGATGTGGGGAAGCTAGGGAGGAGGGGGAAAACAGGTGGATTGATAGAAGAAGGGTAGGTGGTTATCTCAAGACATAAATGGTTGTTCTTAGGATAAAAATGTGGTGATCCACGGAGAAGATATAAGATCTAGTTCTTCCGGTTCACAACGTCAAAAATCAATAAATAGCTTGAAATATTTCGGTCTCGCTGTGACAGAAGTGGTATCTCCAGTGAGACTGAAATATTGCGAGCTAATTATTATGATGCTTTGACGCAAAGTGAACCGGGAGAGCTATATTGGAGTTGTGACTCCGGCTGCGAAAGCCTACACTTTAAATATGATAAATCACTATTTGAGATGCCGACCACTCTCATGAGGGTATTTTAAGGCAAATATGTGGTGAAGGATGAGTGATGAGGTAGTAATGAGCTATGTGTAGTCTTGTTACAAACTAAGGCCGACTCTTCCTAGAATGGGTCATAATTAATAGCCCAATGACCAATGGAAATACAAGGACCAACGGCTTAACGTGACTTCCGAACCACGCAGGTGATGGTCTGATATGTCTAAACGATGGTGGAAGTTGATGCGGGTATCATCAGATGATCACTGAGACTATCTGAGCCGCTTTAGTGAAAACGACTTCTAAAAGAGTGAAAATCGAGCCACCCTTTAATGAAATGGCTGGGTTTCAACACCCAAGGCGCAGAATTTCACTCTTTCTGAGTGGCCTTCACTCCTTCATTTTTAGAGTGTAAGATTTAAGTTAATATAGTGTGGCCTTAGGTGACAAAGTGAGGTGTCCTCTTAAGCATACAACTCGAAGGGAAGAGCAGGAGCTGATCTTTCCAATACGAACTCTCCAAGAAAATCGTTATGAACAGCATACATATTATAAAAATTCGGTGCCTACTGATTGTGATGAAGACTCTGATGAAGAAAATTCAAACGTTGTGGTGGATGTTAATCAAAACTTGCTAACACCTGTGACTTATAAGAAAGGTTTTCTCAGACCTTACAGATATTTTATTTGCGTATCTGAATTCCTTTATTTGTGTATCTACACACATTAATTTACTAAAATGAATGTTTGACAACGAATCCCGAGTATTTAAGGTATTCCTCCCCAACCCCTCGAGCGCCCCGGGTGACTGACTGCTCGTTAAAACACGACCAGTGTCTAGAGCACCACGCCCTCTCTACGTGACTCTCACGACGTGACGTCGAGGCACGTGTTGTGCACCAGTACGTGCTTGATGGTGCTGTTTACAATACTCCCGACGTGTTTAGGCTCATACCTCCCCATCTCCCACTCCCTCTCTTTGTTGTCGTCACGACATTCCACGCTTTATGGGGAACAAGTTATGTGTTTAGTGAACCCTTGCCGCCCGCCCACCGCCGGCCCGGACGTAGATCACGTCTGAGTTGTGTGGTGGTTGGTCAGTAAACGCTGATTAATTGGTTTTTGTAATCTTTTACTCGAGACTGATGATTTTGAACAACGGGGTTACTTTAAGGAGGGATTCCTAAAGAGATCTTTAATATGCTTTCTGTTTATTTTGTTTGGTATATTAGTGTCCATTTTATAGAAATACATGAAGATGTAAGCGTAAAGAAAAGTCATGAGATTTCAAAAGGTGAGGAGGAGGGTTAATTTGTACGTGTTTAATGTCCCTGCGCATAAATATAGAAAAACTACATTAAACGTACGTAATATATATCGTATTGTTGTTCCATCAAACCTACTGATAATAAGACCAAGCATTATTTTGACGGCCGATTTTGGTGTTAAGTTTTAGTAAAAATACACATTATTAGAATAATAACATAAGTTTCGAGTAATAAGTAAAATACGACGCTGATTAAAAACAAAACAATATGTCTAAAACAAAGTTGAGACTTGAAGCCTTGTCAAAAGCCATCCATGGTTTTTTATATTTAACCGAGGAAACAAAAATATGCACTTGTCATAAAAGTACAAAAAGGGGATATTTCTTAAATACTCGTATCTACAAAAAATAAAACTCGAAGTAAACGTAAATTGCAAACACATCATTAGCAATGCCCACTAACAGTCGGTCTTGTAGTGGAAGACCATTAACAGTTTATCACCCAGGAGAAGAACACGACCTTTCCCGCAGCGCGCAGAGCGCCCAGACGCTAACTCCACTTTTTGCTTATAATCGCGGAAAATATTGCTCCATATAAGCACTGCACAGAGCGCCAGCAAGTTGATTAGTCTGATTGCTTCTTTGATCTGGTATACGCCGTTGTTTACGATACTGCACTTTAAATGACAAGCAATCTGTAGCGGATAGAGCGGCCGGAACTGGTTCCAGAGGTAATAAAACCTGCAACGAGAGAAAGTCGCGAGGGCTTTAAGAAATGTCAGTAGAAATGTCAGAGGTGTGCTGTCTCGGCTGATGTGTCTGGCTGATGGTGACTGATAACACGTAGGTGCTGATAAGGTGATGGCTGCTAAATGATGATGCAATTCGATATTTTAGAGGTAGGCTACTATTGAGGAAGTGTTAGAAGTGTGATGTTTGGGATGCTATACCTCTCTGATAATGACTGATAACACGTAGGTGCTGATAAGGTAATGGCTGATAAATGATAATGCACTTCGATATTTCAGAACTACTGTAGAGGGTAGAGGAGTGTTAGAGAAGTGTTCTGAGTTGATGTATCTGACTGATGAGGCTGATAACGCATAGGTGCTGATAAGTAATATCTGATCAATTATGGTGCAATTCGATATGTTAGAGGTACTGTAAAGGAAGTGTAGTTTGGGATGATGTACCTGGCTGATAATGACTGAACACGTATAGGTGCTGATAAGGTATAGCTGATAAATGTTAGTGGCATAAATATTTTAGAGGAATTATTAAAGGATTGTTATCTGAGTTGATGTACCTGGCTGAGGTGACTGATAACGCGTAGATGCTGATAAGATAATAGCTGATAAATTATGATGTAATTCGATATTTTAGAGGTACTGAACTATAGCTCTCCAAAGTGTAAGCAGTGTTACTGAAAACTTTTAAGTAAGATACTTCGGAAATATCTTATGTACTGCGATATGAGAAGAGAAACCTTCCCACCCCTACTCTGCTGGACTGAGACCTCTCGAGGGATGACAGGTGTGAACGCTTTATTGCTGCAGTTTCAAAGTGCTTCTGATTTGTTTACAAACCGTTAGGTTTTTCTCAAACCTTTTTTTTAGGTAACGTATCTGAATTCCTTTGTTAAATTGACCACTTTAAACATAATTCACTAAAGTGTGTTTCAAAACAATTCCAGTATTTAAGGTATTCCTCCTCTGGGACAAAAGGTGACAAAACACCTGAACCTAAAGGTTTTGTTTAAAAATTGACAAAACTGAAAATACCGTCCGATCTCAATTGTACCTATTTTTTCCAAATTATTTGAATCTCTAATCAGTAAACAAATTACAAACCACTTTAATTCTCAAAACTTGTTTTCTGACTCTCAGTTTGGTTTTAGGGGCAGATCAACAACTGATGCAGTGATGGAAGTAGTTGATAAGACATTACATGCTTTGAAAATAAAGAAACAATGTCATTAGCTCTTTTCGATTTGAGTAAAGCATTTGATCTCGTTCCTTTGAAAGTATTACAAAAAAATTAAAATTTTTATGGCTTTACTGATGTGTCCTTAAAATCATAACATCTTACTTAGAGAACCGTAAACAATATGTTGTAGTAAAAGGTAAACAATCCTCTTTGCTTGATGTGGAGATGGGTGTTCCTCAGGGTTCCATTCTTGGACCTCTGTTTTTTATTATTGTCATAAATGATTTGCCTGCTAATGTCAATTCACATTCCGTAATTTACGCAGATGATACTACCCTATTCAACTCTTCTAAAAATCTTTTAGATTTACAAGAATATATGCGGTTAGCACAAATAAATGCTTTGGAATGGTTTTCTAGTAATAAACTACTTTGCAATGAAGAAAAAAAAAATCAATACCTTAATTTGTCTACAAATAATACAAATAAACTTGAACATGTAAAATTATTGGGAATTTTTCTGATTCAAAACTTAACTGGAGCGTACATTGAAATGTATGTAAAAAAATCTCTAGAGTTAACTATTTGTTTTGGAAACTCAAAGACTTTGTCTCAATAGATTACCTCAGAACAGCCTATTTTGGGCTTTTTCAATCCCATATCTCATATGGATTAATTCTCTGGGGACACTCATCTCTCACTCATGATGTGCTTTTAATTCAAAAAAAAGTTATTCGAACCATTTCTCAGGCTAATTACCTTGATCACTGTAGACCTCTTTTTATTGAACTCAAAATATTAACTGTAATTAATCTTTATATTTTGCACATTTTGCTATATACAAAGAAAAATCTCCATGCATTTCAAACACGACAAAATATCCATTCCTATAGCACTAGATATAATAATAAGCTTGATTTGCCTCAACATAGACTTTCAAAAACTTGCAACTCACATCTAATTAACTGTATTAAATTTTTTAATAAACTCCCAAGCTCTGCGCATACCGTCTCATTTAAAACTTTTAAAGCTAAATCAAACTATCTTTTGAAAATCCTTTACAATATATCTGAATTTTTATGTATTAGTGAAGTTAACATAGATTTTGAAAACTGAATTTTAATCATTGTAATAATTGTTAATTAGTCTCTATTTTATTTTAAGTCTAAGTCATATATGATTTATGTGTACTGTTGACAATGCCTTATATCATGTATTGTGCTGATCACTGGCAATAAAGTTCTTGATTCTTGATTCTTGATTCTTGAACGCCTCGAGAGACCCGGGTGATTGACTGCTCGTTAAAACATGACCAGTCTAGAGCACCGCATATCTCACCGTGACTCTAACGACGTGACTTCGAGGCACGTGTTGTGCACAGTACGTGCTTGATATTTCTCCCCGACGTGTTTGGGCTAATACGTCCCCATCTCCGCTCCCTCACTTTGTTGTCGTCACGACATTCGGCTGTTCCAGCTCCACTCTAAAGGAGTTCAGGCGATGCGGATTCATACCCCATGAAGATCGGTGAGCAATTATTGTAAGCTTCACCTGACCTTTAATAGGTGGTTCCTGACAGCTATCCGGTGCCTGACTAGGGGGTGACCAACTCGAGGGATGACAGGTGTGAACGCTTTATTGCTGCAGTTTCAAAGTGCTTCTGATTTGTTTACAAACCGTTAGGTTTTCACAGACAGGTGTGAAAACTGCTTTCGTCAACCGTTCCTTATTTGGACTGAAGCAACGCGGTAAAAACACAGGCGGAGTTCTCTGAATGCTTTCACAAGACGAGCTGGGGTATTTTTATCTTTTCCTTGCTGTTTTTAGTGTTATTTGTGTTGTTTTTCTCTTTTAGATTGGACGGTTTTGCCTAAACAATAAATTAAGAAGTCTGATACAGTAGACTTTAGTTGTACGGTGTGGAAAATTTACCGATAACATACGTATAAAATACATGTTGAGGTATTTTTATCTGTTTCTTGTTATTTTTAGTGTTAGCTCTTTTTTATAAGACAGTTTTTATGGGACGTTTAAAACTAAAACATTACAAGAAATGTGTTTTAAAGAGGAACAAAACAAAAATTAGGAAGTCTTTAGTTGGGTGGCGTGGAAAATTTACCGATACCATACGTACATTTCTTTGTCGTCCTATATACATCATTAAATATAGAACTAAAACTGTAATGCACAGAAAACATCAGTAAGTACTAGATGAGAAATGGATCTTTAATTAAATCAAATTTTCAGTTAAAAGGGTCTCCTTACTCCCCTCTCGGGGCCCTACACTGGCAAAGCGACACCAAAGGTTCAAAGAAATGCAATACGCTGATGACATTATGAGTTATTTACTAACTCAAAGGTAAACTCGACTTATTAACCTGTCACCAGGATAAATGAGGGAATAAATAGCTTGCTGACAGCGGCCGCAATCACACAAGACTGGCTGGAAACGTGTGAGCTTGTTGTGTTGGTTTGTTGGGCAGAAGGAAATTACTAACAATACAATCGTGTAGAAGCGAATTTCCATAAAACATTGCCTATTGAGATATTCAAAAAATAAAAATGATCGTAGAACAAAATGGTTTGCAGATTTTAGCTTCTCAACACCTCCTGAGTCAAACGACAAAACTTTATACATCAATTTGAGGGGCAATTTCTTCAAAAATGAGGGTTTAAGCTGTAAAAATGTATTTTTGATCCGATTGCAGCCACACTTGTTATAAGCAACTAAGGCCCTGTAGTTAACATGTGTTCTAAAAATAGTTTTACCGCCATTTTGGTCTGGCTGATTGGATTTTGTTGATTTTAGAATTGTAGGCACGGTGGTATAACTTTTTATGACAAGTTTATTCGGAATCGGATCGTGAAAAAATTAAATAAAACTCCAAACTCACATACTATTAAAAAATAGTATTTCCAAATATTAAAAACGAAGGATCAATAACGTTATTTTATCAAACAGCAAGAGATGATCACTTAGCAAGAAGGACAAAACAAACTGATTTGTTTTGAAGGAAATTATTTCCTTTTGAAGGAGAACCGGAAAAACGTAGAGCAAAGAGTTATTCCAGAAACATATTGAAATTTCTGCCAACAAAAAAAAGCTTCAAATGTTTTAAGCTGTCAAACACAAATCCACAAAACAACCTCAACAAACCAAATTTAGTAAAAATTTTGAAACTCACTTGAGTCCGAGTACCAGGGTGTTAATCCATCCCACTTGGCAGCCGGGGAGGAACTCAGGTGCAACACCAACACCAACACAGTCCGACACAACACCAACACCAGTGACGTCATCGTTCAACACAACACTAACACCAGCACTGGCACACTTCAATCACTTGGTACATGTCACTCACTAGACGCGTTGTCTTGAGGCACCATAGTTCAAGGTAAACATTGTTGATGTGACTGTTAAAAGTTCAAAGGCCTAAAACGTCCTTCTCCAAATTTAGAATTTATTAGCCGAATTGGCAGTAAATTTAGGTGAGAATCTCCCTACTGAAATACTTTTTTGTTGTAGTTAAAACTGTGAAAAGGCAAACTTTTGGGGAGTTTTAAAGCCAAATTGGCGTGTAACTTTAAGCGAAAGTCTGCCTACTGAATACTTTTCGCTAAGATCTCGGAGCTAGAAGAATGTGAGGTCCTTTATTCCTACAATTTATAGTAAAACCGTGTTCCGTAAAAGATGTTGTCCAAGCTCTAAACACTGAATAGTCTTTTATTTTCAATCATATTTTCATCTACGGTTGGCTTACGAATACACTCAAACACTCTTACACGGTTTTTTTTCCTATGTTCCAGGCTAACACTTTAAAGTCAATATTCACAAATAAATTTAAACCAAATAATTTTCAACCTTTTTACCGCACGGGAAAAACATCAAGTTAACATTATAATAAATTAAAACCTACTTCTTCACCCATTCACACACTTAAAAAATCCAAAATTCATAAACACAAAAAAATTAAAACTTTAGCACACGTACGCGAGGAGGAGCGCGAGCGCGCGACACAGACCTGCCCGTAGCGAAGCGAGTGCGCGACTGAGCGGTGAGCGGTGACTCAGCTACGGCTAGCCGCGGCGGCACAGGTACTACGTACAGGTAGTGCTAGCAGCTAGCCGCACCCCGGGCCCATTGTGCATCGCTAATTTACGATATAGTTCCGGGCACTCGGTGTGAATCTGGCGGGCTTTCACTTTTGATGGTGTCCAACTTTGAGCTTGCAAGGGGTTTGAGGGTCTTGAGATAGATAGTTTGAGACAGTGGCCACTCCTAGAGGGGTATTTTGAGGTGTATAGGGGATGGATGTTGAGTGTGATGAGAATTTTTATGGATGATGAGGTGTAGACTAGAGCTGACTGTTCCCCAGATTTCCAATGACCAATGGAATAGACAATAGTCTGTGGAAGTGTTGTTGGTGCACTCCAAATATGAAAGAGAATCGAATCACTCCAAAAGAGTGAAAATTGAGCAACTTTTTATTGAGAGTGGCTGGGTTTCAACACCCAAAGGAGCGGAATTTCACTCTTTCTGAGTGGTTTTCACTCTTTCATATTAGAGTGTAAGGTTTTAAAATCTGTGGATTTGGGTGGTGTCAAATAATTTGAACATTCATTGATGGTTCCAATTGCCAAAATTGATCATTTTGACATATTTTGCCAAGCTTTAACGGGGAAGCTAGTCGAGAGATAAGATTGGCTTGAACAAAAAGAGTATTCGGGAGAACGAAAGGACTAACATGTATTGAACATGCGACTTGAACAAGTTGCCTACTTAATCTGTTTTAAAAATTCAAATATTCCTGAAAACTCTTTCATTTTTTGATTGACATATTCCGTGAATTGAAGTTTTACACCCACTCATACGAGTATAAAAGCCAAGGTTTCAAAAGAAGTTCTGAGAATTCTTTTCTGAGAAAACCCTTTTCAACGAGAGCGAGCGCGAGCCACAATTATAGCGTCAATTCTTGCTACCAGCCATGAAAGATTATATTACTGTATAAACTAAATTACTCGCAACTTTTGTCGGAAATTTGTGGCTGAAAAGAAAATGGTGGTGATGTTATTATTACTAATGGAATACATAAAAATAACAGCTGTAATAAAGGTTCATATGCAAAATCCAAAACTTAAGCTTTGACCGAAAATTACTATTGAAATACATTATGTTATTATGCAAAGTTTGACAAATTATTTTGAACGTTTTCATCGTTAGTGAACAAAGTGAACATTCCGTTTGAAACCTGCAATCGGATCCCTTCTTCAAGTGAACAGTAACCTAATACAAAACTCATAAACAATTATAAAATGAGCTACGTACAGTAATCAGCGTAGCTGACCAGGCAAGTTACGCTGATTACTTTGGGCTAGCTCATTTCCCAATATTTTGTGTTATGTTTTAGAAACTTTTCACCTGAAGACGAGATCAAATTGCAGATCTCGAAACGTCGTGTTCATTTTGTTCACTAACGATGGAAAACTGCCGCAATTACATTTTAAACTCTGAAGTACCCCCATCAACAACAAAGGATGTACACTCAATACATGATTTATTTAATTTATTATGTATGTAAGGACAAATAAAAACTAATAACCTTGTGTCTTGACTTTATCAGGTTGCAGGCACACTTCAGCATTCTACTCAGCACTACAACACAAACAGCTGTTTACCTCCAAACTCCACACTCCTATCTCCAGTACCTTCACCAGACAAGGAATACATTACGCACAATACACTAGAGGTGAAATAAATACAACCTGACAACGCACGGAAAGCAAAACCAAAAGCGAACCGATCAGCCATTAAATTACAATGGCACTTTGTTAGTTTGCGGACAATAGCGACGACTTCCTTAGACGGCACAGTCAGTGACACCGTGAGAAGACGTCCTTGAGGTCGTCTGAGGCTGTAGCGGAGCTGACGACTCTATATGGATGTCCAGGGGGCAATGCGCTCCGCTCTTAGCAGCTGGATTAATTAATAATGATTTGTCATTTCAATGGGGTCGACTATAGTCGGCGCGTTGAAAGATGTCGGAGAACTCGGGAGGTTTTGGTGTTGGCGTAGTTTTCAGTACAATCTTGATTTGTCTATTTAAATATTTGTTTTTCTTTTTAGTTTGCTATTTTATTAAACACAAGTTTTAGTTTAGAGTGCTTTTACTCTACCAGATAGCTACAATAGACTCCAAAGGTCATTTTGCTTTCAAGGGAAACGTAACATTTAGAATACTTGAACAAAGTTCAAAGTTGTGTATTAGAAAATGTATGATTTAAAAGTAGTAAGAACCGCGCTGTTCGAGTTTAAAATTCGTTTCGACAAAATATCTATACGATTTTTTGTATGGAAATAAAGTGCTATTTAGCGCTTGGTAAATTGTAAAACGCGTACTAAATTGCCACCAAAAGCTAGCTACAGTATATAGGCTCAAAGAGAGGTTTTGTATACACTCATAAATTTCATTAAGTTCAAAAACCAATATTCTTTGTTAGTCTCTAGGTTTGTCCGTCCCCAAAAGTTATATACTACAAAACTACATATAAGTTGAACGAAGCTCATATTAAACAACGTGATTTATATTTCACTAAAAACTGAATTACTGAAAGAATATCTCATCCAAGCAAAAGCCAACTTGTACATCCAACATCAAATAATTTAAAACTAATTTGTTTAGTATAGTAAACATTGGCCCAAGATCAATACCGATTTACAAATGTACAGTATTACGAAGTCGTGGTTTGGTCCAAACGCTTTGTTAATTTTCTTTATTAAATCATTAAATCACTATTTGAGATGCCGACCACTCTCATGAGGGTAATTTAAGGAAATATGTGGTGAAGGATGAGTGCGATGAGTGGTAGTAATGAGTTATGAGGTGTAGTCTTGTTACAAACTAAGACCGACTCTTCCTTAGAATGGGTCATTAATTAATAGCCCAATGACCAATTGAAATAAAAGGACCAACGGCTTATTTTTAGGGTGGATATTTGAAAATTAATAGCCAAAACTCATTCTAAAGCAAAATCAGCATATAAACTTCATTTTCCAAAGCAATTACCAAATGGATCCAAACAAAGTGACTACAATTTAACGGCAGTTAAGCAACATCTGTTTGGGAGTAAAGCTTAAACGTGATTCATTACTTGCTGAAAACTTCGGCTCTTAAAGTGAGGAAGAGAAAAACAAAGCAGTAAAGCCGGTCTATAATGTAGACGAGTCGCAGAACTTTGTAAACTCCCTGCCTCAGCACATGTAACTACGTCAGCACCTTGCTGACTTCGATCTTGTTAAGTTATCAGCATTGGGTCACGTGCTGGTCACTTTGCAACGGATTGAAGTAATTATTTGTGTGCTTTTTGTTCTAAAAGATCTGTTTATGACAATAACATGCTAAATTTGTACTTTTCCTAAGAATAAAAGGTTTATTTTAATCATATTTTTTCCAAGACTTTTGATATTTTTATTCATTATATTTACGTCAGCTGTCCATAGGTTTTGACTGATCTGCCATATCCTTTGGTCCTGTTGGTCTATACTGCAACCGGCTTCTGCGATAAAACAATTGTTCAGACGAACTTAAAATGCATTAGTAATGGGGACATTTTAGTAGAATTCTTTTATAGAAGTCAGCCTGAGTTGACCTATGATTTCGTCTATATCCCTTACAATATCGCCTATTCCCTAAAAAAAGACCTTTTTTCTCAAATATAAAGATAGGACACTGTCAACAGTCTCAAACCTTTTTGATATTGGTCTGCACGATCCTCTGTTTTTGGTTTTGGAACTGTCCATTAACAGTCTGAAAAACGTGTGAGCAACCCCACCACACTAATCCGTACAGTAAACATGGGTAGATTAGGTCAAATTGTCAGTACTTGAGTTGCAATACTGATGCAGTATTTGGAAAGCTCATGACATAAATTCCCGAGGATAATTTGGAGCAGACGTTGCCTACATGACAACCCCACGTCAATCCTCGATCGAAGTGAATTCCGACTGGTTTTCTTGAATAAACCTTTTCAACCTCAGTCTTATCGAGCAGAACTGTTGGCTTTGCAACCGTGAAACGATGATTTCTTTGGGTTTTCTTGGGATTGAGCTCATTGAAAATTTGGATTGAAATGTTAAGCTGCATACGGGAGCTGTTGTGTCATCTGCATACTGGACAAATCGTCCATAATGTATTGATGAACCAACATTATTGATATAACATTACTTAGTCACTACAAGAACTAAGGATGGAGCCCTGAAGTCCTTTTTTATATAAGATCTGAAACACCTAAAAATTGTTTTCTATTACAACGGTATGGAAAAATGGAGTTCCACGGGTTTGAAAACTTCTTTCTAAACAAAACTAACTTATGAGAAAATCGACAACAAAAGTTGCTTGGCTCAAGAGTTTCTTGCATTGTCCAAAATTACTTTGAGCCGAGAAGACAGGAGAAGTTTTAAGATCTAGAGTCAAACTTTGAGTAGTACTCCATGTCATTTGAGTCGAGACGTGTTTCCTCAAGTCCAACGACTTTCCCACAAAATCAATAAAACCAGTCCACATTTCCCGTAGCAGTGACAAGTTTCGTAGAAGATTGTGGTTACTTTTGCCGCCATTACGCTGAGTTGTACTGTCCTTCATTCCATCCGACTGACAATGGGTGATTCTACTGTGTTCTCGGTAGAACTGTGCCGCCGTCAGTTGGACCGCGCTCAACTCTCTTTTTGTCTCTCGGTATATAAAATATCTGCGCAATTAGCGGGGATAACAATCCTCGCATTCTTTCTGCTCTGAGAGCGGCGCTCGTTTCTATCCGGGTCAAGCGTATGTTTAGCCAGTTTGGTTGGTTGATTGGTTATTGTGTGGATTTTCAAAGTTTGTTTCAGACATGGGTTGTAGAACGTGTGGTTAGTGGAAAGAGCAAATGGTTTAATTTTGATTTTCGTGTTACATTCTAAAGCAAAATCAGCATATAAACTTCATTTTCCAAAGCAATTACCAAATGGATCCAAACAAAGTGACTACAATTTAACGGCAGTTAAGCAACATCTGTTTGGGAGTAAAGCTTAAACGTGATTCATTACTTGCTGAAAACTTCGGCTCTTAAAGTGAGGAAGAGAAAAACAAAGCAGTAAAGCCGGTCTATAATGTAGACGAGTCGCAGAACTTTGTAAACTCCCCTGCCTCAGCACATGTAACTACGTCAGCACCTTGCTGACTTCGATCTTGTTAAGTTATCAGCATTGGGTCACGTGCTGGTCACTTTGCAACGGTTGAAGTAATTATTTGTGTGCTCTTTTGTTCTAAAAACATCTGTTTTTGACAATAACATGCTAAATTTGTACTTTTTCCTAAGAATAAAAGGTTTGTTTAATCTTATTTTTCTCCAAGACCTTTGATATTTTTTATTCATTATATTTACGTCAGCTGTCCATAGGTTTTGACTGATCTGCCATATCCTTTGGTCCTATTGGTCTATACTGCAACCGGCTTCTGCGATAAAACAATTGTTCAGACGAACTTAAAATGCATTAGTAATGGGGACATTTTAGTAGAATTCTTTTATAGAAGTCAGCCTGAGTTGACCTATGATTTCGTCTATATCCCTTACAATATCGCCTATTCCCTAAAAAAAGACCTTTTTTCTCAAATATAAAGATAGGACACTGTCAACAGTCTCAAACCTTTTTGATATTGGTCTGCACGATCCTCTGTTTTGGTTTTGGAACTGTCCATTAACAGTCTGAAAACGTGTGAGTAACCCACCACACTAATCCGTACAGTAAACATGGGAAGATTAGGTCAGATTGTCAGTACTTGAGTTGCAATACTGATGCAGTATTTGGAAAGCTCATGACATAAATTCCCGAGGATAATTTGGAGCAGACGTTGCCTACATGACAACCCCACGTCAATCCTCGATCGAAGTGAATTCCGACTGGTTTTCTTGAATAAACCTTTTCAACCTCAGTCTTATCGAGCAGAACTGTTGGCTTTGCAACCGTGAAACGATGATTTCTTTGGGTTTTCTTGGGATTGAGCTCATTGAAAATTTGGATTGAAATGTTAAGATGCATACGGGAGCTGGTGTGTCATATCCATACTGGACAAATCGTCCATAATGTATTGATGAACCAACATTATTGATATAACATTACTTAGTCACTACAAGAACTAAGGATGGAGCCCTGAAGTCCTTTTTTTATATAAGATCTGAAACACCTAAAAATTGTTTTCTATTACAACGGTATGGAAAAATGGAGTTCCATGGGTTTGAAAACTTCTTTCTAAACAAAACTAACTTATGAGAAAATCGACAACAAAAATTGCTTGGCTCAAGAGTTTCTTGCATTGTCCAAAATTACTTTGAGCCAAGAAGACAGGAGAAGTTTTAAGATCTAGAGTAAAACTTTGAGTAGTACTCCATGTCATTTGAGTCGAGACGTGTTTCCTCAAGTCCAACGACTTTCCCACAAAATCAATAAAACCAGTCCACATTTCCCGTAGCAGTGACAAGTTTCGTAGAAGATTGTGGTTACTTTTTGCCGCCATTACTCTGAGTTGTACTGTCCTTCATTCCATCCGACTGACAATGGGTGATTCTACTGTGTTCTCGGTAGAACTGTGCCGCCGTCAGTTGGACCGCGCTCTCAACTCTCTTTTTGTCTCTCGGTATATAAAATATCTGCGCAATTAGCGGGGATAACAATCCTCGCATTCTTTCTGCTCTGAGAGCGGCGCTCGTTTCTATCCGGGTCAAGCGTATGTTTAGCCAGTTTGGTTGGTTGATTGGTTATTGTGTGGATTTTCAAAGTTTGTTTCAGACATGGGTTGAAGAACGTGTGGTTAGTGGGAAAGAGCAAATGGTTTAATTTTGATTTTCGTGTTACAATGTAACTTGGCGAAATGACTTTCTTGGTGGTGAAGATGAAATCATTGTACACTTGTATCATTTACCTTCTCCTATTGGTTGTGCACTATTAGGGATGTTTGTGTTTCTCTGTTCCAATTGGCCAGCCTGCTGTTCACGTCATTGGTGCTTCCACCCCCGGCCTAACCAATCACTTTGCCGAGATCCTCCACCGAGTGCCGACGTGTTTCTTGTTGCTAAGTTTTAGTGTGTCTTATGCTTGTGGTTTTGTTTTCTAGGCTAGTTTTTTAAGTTTTAGTATTTTGACTTCAACAGCTATATGTTGTTTGGTTGTGTTTGATTGGTCAGCTTATGCTGATCACTTAAGGCTAGCTCGTTTTCTAATGTTCTGTGTTATGTGTTAGGTTACCGTTTAGGTCTCCTGAAGGCAGGATCAGATTGAAGATCCCGAACGACGTGATCATCTTGATCACTAACGATGGAAAAGGTCCGCAATAATAGTTTAAACTCTGTATTATTTACTCATATTAAAACTCACGGTATTATTGATCTGAAGAAGATAATTGTTAAGATATTAACTATGATCTTAATCTTTTAATAAGATATATCTTTTAAAATATATTACTTTCTAAAAGAAGTCAAGCTGCCAAAAACCATTAATACAATATTAGAAATTGAATATTTCAGGTAAGATTTTTAATTTTAAATATGTCGATTTAAATATGTAAAACCGTACTTTGTTATACAAGTCATATCTACAGTTACATTTCAATAGAGTAATTGAGTTCTACCATATAAATTTTAAATACTTTTAACCTTCAGACGAGAGATAAAAAACAACCTTCATCTATCAAGGAACATTTCAATGAAACTCTCTGTTTTCCAGTAAAAATTACACCCGATTCAAGCGACATTATATTATCTAATTATGAGGTCTATGTGCGTTGACACTGAGAGAGATATGTAAATCCAATTATCGCCAGTGAAATCCATTTGTAGGCTCGGTGACAATTAATATCCAGTTTGTGCGAATGGGTAAACAAACACACAGAGTATGAGCTTATGTTAGTGAACATGATACAAGGTTTGTTGTTGTCAGGTCTAGCCTGCTGTTGATAATTGTGATTGGATTTGTGATTAATAATTTGATAGAAAAATAGATACAACACTATTTAACCCTTTTTAAGGTTAGCTGTAAGTTACAACGTTAAATTTAAAGTTATAAAAGCCAAAGACTAATACATGTCATGTTTCTTTTAAAAGGTAAAGGTAGAGTTTGTCTTGTTTAACGAAGCGAAGTTAGGACTACAAAGTCCTCTCTACCACTAAACCTCGACCTTTACCTAGCGTCACCGTATTAGTCACATTACAAATGTAAGTGGTGACTGCGGGGATCGAACCCGCGCCACCGGAGTGATGAGCTCCGGAGTCGCGTACGATACCAATCCGCCACGGATCCGGTAAAGGATTCTTTTAGTTCAGGATTGACGCATGAATGTGCACCAGTTGTTTATTTTGGACAACTGGCCATTTTAATACGTATACACTTTTCTGTATTTACCAAATATTTAAAGGCTTCTTGGCTTGACGTCGACATGTTTGGACAAAACTCAGTGCGCAGGAGTTTGATATGAATCGGTTCTCTAAAACGAATGGAGAATGGTTACAAGAATAATTTCATCATCCTCCACCAAGTTTTCAAAGTTTTAGTTTCACAAAAGCTAAATTCCGCGCACATTTTCCGTTACTTTTCCACCTATTTCGTGTTTAAACCCAAAACCTACATAGTTTTAATTTGAAAAAAAAACATCATGAGCAATTGTGTTTTTCTTGATAATGAAATAGTTTACATCCATACTAAACGGAAAATGGTATTTCGAATAGGTTTAAACATTCATTTTTACTATACCATGTGTTTTGTATCTTTAGAAACTTTAAGCGTGAAAGGGCCACAGAGATTACGTGAAAGGTCTTTTTTAATAGCTCAAGTTAACCTTTGTTCTATAAGTATCAGCATAAGTATACTCCTTTCAATATCTGTTTCTTCTGTTTGTATCATGTAGATGGTGATAAGGACCAAGAATATTTAGACTCCCATCACTTATTTAGATAGCCAAAATTATTTCTAATATTACCTTTCTCTTGAACAAATCTGCTTCAATCTTGATTATCTTCATCACATATTCCCACCTCATATAAAGTACCATTTAGCCCGTGTAAAACTACTACTACTAAGTACTAAATCCCGTGTAATGAATGAAAGCAAAGATAATGTTATGGCAAGTAGATTGCGCATAGATGGTTGAGGCAGAAAAATCAACATAGTTGCGGCAGACCAAGCACACACAGAGTGCTACCGTCTCTCGCCGTCTTTCTTCCCTGTCGGTTCAACATGCTCGAGTTTGTCCGATGTCAATTTCTTAAATTGTGACAAAATCGTGCGATTTTCTAGAACAAACTAACTTGCACGTAGCTCTACTTGAGACTCACAACACAAAATTCCCTCGCAGCGCTACATGTGCTTGGGCTGCCGCAAAAGGTGGATTTTCCTGCCTCAGCCATTCAGCAACTATGCGCCATCTATCTTTATAACATTATATTTGATGGAAGTGATCACCCTCCAACCAGCCCGACTACAGACACCTCGCCAGTGACCGTGTCAAGATTGCTAGGCTGACAGTAAAAGCCGTCCTCTTTTTGATTCTTCACGGTTCAAACCCACGTTTAGCGGCGGCGAAACGTCCTTCTTTTATTATTTTCTTAACAACTCTACTGAAATTAGATTCTGTGGGGTCCAGTGAAGCCTGTGAACCAAATCATTGTTGTAAAACGTCTATTGCTTTTTTATGAGTGTTCGGGTTATATCTTGCTAGAGTTAAGGACAAAGCTTAGTTAGATGACTTTGAAATTTAATGGGTTATTCGTTGTGTCAGAACTAAACGTATGAAGCAATATAAACGTACCTTTGTCTTGTATTAAATGTCAAAACTCCTTTCTCTGTTTGGGAGAACTGTTGTGAAAATGGGCGAGTTAATTATTTAAATTATAGTATTGCTATCAGTCTAAAACTGATAATTAGCAAAACAATGGCAGGTTGGTATCACACGCGACTCTTGAGCTAATCACTCTGGTGGCGTGAGTTCGATCTCGCAATCACCTCAAATAGTTTGTTAAGTGACTTTGCGGTAACGCTAGGTAAAGGTCAATGTTGAGTGAAATTTGTAGTCCTACCTCCGCCTTGTAAGACAAGACCAGCTTTATATTAAATAGACGTTTCAAAAACTTACCAAATGTTCAGAAACTATTTCAAGTCAAGAAATTACTGTCATTTACCTGAAACAAAAGACAATGAGTTAGCGTAATTTTATTTGAAATCTTAAAACAAAATAAATATATGAGAACATTAATTTTACTGCTATATTGAAGCTCCAAATTATGTCGGTACCTAATAAAACTGTCGTGATCTAGTATTTCTAGATCAGTTTATTTCTTATTAAATCCAATATTAAGGCTATATTCTACAGTTCTAATTTTAAGTATCTATAACTTTAACGTTACACGAGGAACTACCCCTAAAAATAACATTCGATGTAAACAATTGGCAAAAAAACAAATCTGTAAATCTATCCTAAGAAGAAATAACACATCAAAATACGAGTATAACTTACTCTCCTTACAAGTAATAATTGATTAGTAACTTTTAATTTCAAATAAGTTTTTTATTTTCAAATAAAACATTAAATTACTATTTTACAATTTATCCTAGATTAAAGTAGTTACAACCTTTACTCAGCACCAAAATCCCTTAAAACTAATATTTGATGTACATAATTGACAACAAACACCATAACTATTAAACAGAACCTATAAATCTATACAGAACAGAAATAGCACACGAGAATAGATAAAATAATACAAGCACACGACGTAGAGATAGCAATAACTGTTATCTACATGAATTTATCCACTCATAAACCGAGCGCAATTGAGTTCTTAGTCTGCGAAAGGATGCAGGATTTCATACAGTCGTTGTCCTCATTACTTTATACGGCTGTTCTCTTCTCTTCGCTTCTCTTTATAGACTATAAACACTGGGCGACGTTTTATGAACAATTAGCACTATTTTTTATAGAAACTAGACCATAAGAAAGCCAGTTCGGAAATTGTTTGTTAAGTCTGAAAGGTCTTTTAACTTATTTTAATGTAATTGGGTTAAATATGAGAGGGTAATTGTTGATTGAAAAGCCATTTAACTTGTGGATCGTTGTATATTTTAACTATAAATTGAACTATGAATTTATTTCATCAAGGGATAAATTAAAAATAATTATATTAGAACACAGTACCCTTTAAGCAGTTTATTGCACAACTAGTTTCGGTGGTCAAGCTATTTTTTTGCGATCGATACAAATTAATGTTAAAAGGTAAAGTTTGTCTTGTTTAACGAGGCGAAGTTAGGACTACAAAGTCCTCTCTACCACTCAACCTCGACCTTTACCTAGCCTTACCTTATAGTCACATTACAAAATATGTAAGTGGTGACTGCAGGGGATCGAACCCACGCCAGCGGAGTGATCAGCACGAATCCAACCCGCCACGGGTCCGCTAATGTTAAAATAATTAATATTGTTTCGAAAGGGATTTACGAGTATAATGTGAAATCTAACGAATAGAACGATCAATTCAGGGATGAAATGCGAATGTAAGAATTAATATTACAGAACACTCGTATGGGCCAATGATAAACCATTATCAAATTCTACATCATTAAACAAAACGCCGATAGCAACTAACAAACTAAAAAAGCTAACTGAGAATATTGTTTGGAGATTTTTTTATGTATATTTTTCCAACAATATGTAGTTAGGCTGCAGATAAAGCCTAACTAAAATAGCAAACTAAATAAACTTAGAATAGATTCATGATGTTTAATACGGTTGGTTTTGTGATAAATTAAGAGATAAAATGGGATGTAATTCATACATTAATTATAGTGCACTCGTGTTTACCAACGAGATAAACAATCATCAAACACAACATCATTAAATAAACCGTCGATAGGCTGTGGGCGTTTGCGGTTTAGATGCGGTCTACATTTTATCGCTAAATAACTTAAACGTGCTCCTGTAATGAAATTGGGCGACTCACTATACCTAAATCTATTTTTGGGGAATTATTCAAAAATAAAATACTGAGAGCTTTTCTAGGAAAGTTTGTGATAAGAATGGTTTGTCGTCTAGGTGTCTGAGAATCTTGCAAAATTGCCTTTGAAGCCCTAAAAATGTTGACCCTACCATCTCTGTACATTTATGAAGCAAAAACGTACTATCTTTCAAAATGCCATACGTACGGTTCAAGATAGTGAAATTCATTTTCATAAGGCAAAATTTTAAAAGTCCTTTATGTCAAAATAGCTTGTAAGGTGAAAACTGTAGCTATTGTATAAATGAATCAAATAAATAAATAAATCAACCAACAGAGATCTGAACAATATTCTCTGCTACCTTCCTAGACGGTTGCCATGTTACTTAATAAACTATTAGTTGAACTACAAAATTATGAAAGCTTCAACTTGTTTAAAATTAAATTATAAAAGCCTATCCTATTTCAAAAGGATTCAAAGGATCAACATTTATTGATTATTCTTGAAAAGTTAGTATTTGAATTTTTGTGAATAAAGTGCAGTTATTGGTGGCTCCACACAATTTTTGTTTAAAGTTGTGTTATTTTCAAATCAAATAAATAACCATGATAATTATTTCCAAAGTGTATATTTTTATCTTGTTTTCTACCCAAAACCATTTCTTTTGTAAAATTAAAAGAATTATTGCCACTTTTTTAAGGAAAACTACGAAACGAGCTCTTAAATGATTGGGTTTAGTGCGGTAACAATAATTGCAGCGCCAACCACCGGGGTGCCGACTGTCAAACATTGATTGGACAAACTGACGCTATGATTGGACCACGTGATTAAGTTGTCACAGCCTCCCACTCCAGCACAGAGAGAACAGCATGGGTTGGATAAAAGACTATACGAGTATTTCTGGCCTTAAGTTGAACATTTTCTTACAATTAAAAAGGCTTAAAAGTGCGCACAAGTTTAGACTTACATTATATGCAAATCAGGCTTTAAAACTATTTAGCAAAAATCTAAATAACTTCAGTACCGTCATTTATATCAACAGTATCATCACAATTCTTAATAACTATAAATGAAACTAAATTTATAGTTGCGGGTCACTTGAATGCCAGTCGGGCCTTATTTGAAAATGCACTAGCATTACTATAATCCAGTTCTTCCGGTTCTTACTGCGTCAAAATATCATAATGATTAGTTTTAACATTTTGGTTTCATTGTGGAGTACCATCTTCAGTCACTGATTGGCAGACACTAAAACTGGCAATATTGAAGATTTTCAATTTTATTCAATTTTAAATTGATGTGTTTTTCATAATAATTACTTAAAACAAACCCTATACGGGTGAATAGCAAAACATTGTGTGTATCAAAACACAAACACCAAGCGTTGCCTAAAAGTAAACAAATGTTTAATTAAATATTTTTACCGTCTACTTAAAAAAACAACCAACTGTTCGAAAACTTGCAGCACCGTACCAAAATGTTGTTTCTTTTCAGTATGACGAGGTTGTTGATGGATTTCTCTAGGTTTCTTTTTACCTTTAATGACAGTTTTGTGTATTTATGCCATTGAACTGAAAATGAACTTCATCAGACATGGTTAAATCTCGCAAAATATGTTCACGATTAATCTATTACATTAAGTTTAGGCACAGAATAGGTCGTCGTTGAGAATCAGTATAAAATGGAATGTCGAAAAATGTTTTTAAAGTAAACCACGATATTGCGATGTCCACTGCTCCTATTTACTAAAATGTCATCAGCTGACTCAATCAACAGTGTAGAGAGTTTTAGTTTCCCAACCTGACCTATCGAATGAAACAAATGCACCTGAACAAACGAATACAACAAATGGAGGTTTTGACAAATGTTTTTGAAGTAAATAAGGTGCTGCGATGCCCACTGCTCCGTATTTACTAAAACAACATCAGCTGATTCAACCAACGGTTTAAACAAACTAATAACTGAGAAACAGCTGTTTAAAAAGTTTTAGTTTCCAACCTGACCTCTCGGATGAGAAAAATGCACCTGAACAAACGAGTACAACAAACGCAGCAAAACAAAAGACCGGTGCACCGCTAAGTCCCCAGAGGTCTTCGGATCCAGTTTTTGCCCTGCATCCATATTGATACCCAGGTCCACCACCAGGTTGCAGCAGTGCTGTCAACGCACAAGCGAGATTTATAGCCGTGAAACCGTCACTTTTAAATATTTAAGGCATTCGTTAAGAATTGAATTACCATTGATTAGAGTTTGCAGCGGCCGCAAGAAGGTGATGTGTCTTCGGGTGTTTTTGCAGATTGCGGAGATCCCAAAGAGTAAGGTGCTCGTGGAGAATTCTTTAGAGGGTTTTTCTCGTTTGTTAATTCCCGGAGTGCTTTTGAGATGAGATCGTGCCCGGCCATGGTTTGAAAATGGATTAGGGCTAATTGGTCAGGAGCTGAATTAAAGTGGTTTTTAACCTGTTCAATTAAATGTACATAACTTGTCCTGTTTTCTTACTCGTGAGTTCAGAATTTCAGATTTTGCTCTGGTACTAATTTAGTGATTAATTCGGTTACTTTGTTTTGTTTGAAGTGCTTAATATTAATTTTGCGGCGATGTACTGTAAGAAAACGTTCTTTGAGGAGTGAGTGGATTCATTCACCTGTAACTTTGGGCAGAGCAGCAGTTTTCTGTAGAACAGTCGGCCCTAGTTTATAGCAAGACTACACCTCTTCATCTATCAGAACACTCAACACACTCACTAACCATGTTTGCCTTAAAATACCTCTAGAAGTGGTCGGTGTCCCGAATCAAAGTATCAAAACATACACAGGGTGAGTTTTAAACGTACCTCCCACCACAACTTTTGAAAAAGAAAATATTTTCTAAACCCTTTGAGGAATGGTTTTGTATAATTTTTGTACCTTTCGTCCCTCACCCCCACTCAAAAACTTGGGGAGGGCCCCAATTTTTAATACAACCCCCCTTGTGGCACCTTAAAAGAAAGGTAATCTTAATACAAATTCAACGACGCAAAGAAAAGCTTTTATCTTGGCTCTTTTTTTTAATACCCATTTTAAAGATTACAAGAAGTCAGGTTAAAAGTACCACATTACACATAAAATTGTGTAAGACACATTTTTCTTCAAAATAATCTATGTCATTATGTTATAGGATTTTAATGTGTCCCTCAGAGGATTTTAAAGACAAATTTGTCATTAAAACAAACGTTATGATAATATAAAACCTTCCCTTAAGGTGCTTTAAAAATATTTCCTTTTTCAAAAGTTAACGTGTAAGGGGGCCATTTAAAACTCACCCTGTATAAGTATGCAAATATCTGACATACTTTTACTAGAGATTTTTACGGATACTGTTTATGCTACCAATCAATATCCATTAATATCAAATTAATTTGTCTCCTATTTTACATGGTACTTATATCATTTACGCTCTGCACTGAGTCAAGAAGTCAAAGCCTCATCATTTATGTTAAACACCAGAGCCATCTAGCGCCAGGACGTGCTACCAAACCCCCTCCCCTTCCACACCACTTCCTTCAACCCAATCCCAAACTCCTTTGCTGTAATAACCTTCATCAATCCAAATTATCCCAATCAACGGCTAAATTATGCCCGACTTAACACATTTTTATATCGCAGGAAGTGCTTAGTGGCCAATTTCTGGCGCTATTAACGACGAATTAAACTGTTGGCCTGCAAGCAGACGCTAACTAATATTTTGGTTATGTTGTTGGATAGAGGTTTTCGCTATAAACATTTTATCTTTATGGACACCGCGACAGAACCAAATGACTTATTGCTAATTTAGGGGAAATTATCTTTTATTTGGACCATTATGAAATTATGAAAAGTGATTTTTGATAACACTTCGCACCATAGAGATGAAAACCGAGGAATCCACTCCCTAAAATCGATAGGACATCTAGTCCTCTTAAAGCTACCGCAATTCACTCACGTGTTTTTCCTTTATACTGTTTCGACTAAATTGCTTTATTGTTGACCTATGAACACCAATAAAACACACACAAAATTAAAAGAAAACCTATCAACAAAGCGTTTTTAAAAATCAAAACCTTATAGTTATCATAATTTTGAAAACGGCTACGAACAACAAAACATCGTGTTAAGTTATTTTAGAACCAACTTAACTTTGGCTTAAACAACGTAAAATATACAACTCATAACCTTCGAAGTACCAAAGATACGTAACAAAACTAAACCTATTCCGAACAATCTATACTAAAAAGGATCAAACAAACCAATCTACAAAACATCTACTCGAGCTCTAATGAGATTATAGTACGATCAAACGTGCACTGGCACAATTAGGCATTTAATGAACGGATACCATTGACAATGCAGGAGCTTAAATGACCTGATGAGTCAGAATCATTTGCTTTGTACAACTGGACAATGTAATCAGCGAGCCAATGGTGCTGGATATAGAGTTAATTGTGTGTCCACCGGTTCGGCTTTGGCCATTATATTGCTTACTGTATACGAGTTGCTGATGGTGTGCCACAAGGTTCAGTATTGGGGCCGGTTATATTTGCATTTGGCGGCTGTTGTTTTTAAATCAACACTTTATATACACATGTCTGTCTATAAAAGTCGCCTTGTTCATATAATTTGGTACAAAATTTTCTTTTTGTAATTATCTCTGTCTAGTACGTAGATTAGCTAGCAGAATCGGACTAACAGAAATACTTTTTTGAAGGGCAGTTTTCACCACAGAACTGCTTTTAATTACCTACGTCAGTCAATTTCATTCGATTTTGAAAACACTTGAAATATACAGTACATACAGTACACATATTTCAATGTTTCCAAGCAATAAACTTAAATTATAAAAATCCATTAGTCGTTTTAAAAGGTCAGAGTAAGGCTGTGAGTTATGCAAACTAAATATAGTTAGTGAATTAGAGTAACAAATCGCAAAGAATATCCTCATCAATCGCGCCAGCGGCGCTTTAGCGCTTAGTTTCGTGTCGGCCTGGTTTTTAGATGTGCTGTTTGCATATTTTTGAAACCAAATGTGGCTAAGGGATCAACATAATTGACAATCCAGTGGAAAAGATTTGCCGTTTGCACTTAAGCAATTGATGGAGGTACGGCCTTCAACTAAATCATCTAAGAAACGTTTAGTAATAATCCCCAAATTATTACCAATATCACTTAACCACGTTCATTTCAAAGACAAAAATGAAACAAACAGTTCAATGAAACAAATCGTTCTAAAAATAGCGAATGTGTCATAAATTAATCTCAATAATACGCAGCAGAGTCTGTTTGACTAACTGATGTTGTTCTTATCCGAGCAAACTCAATTAGCTAATAGATTAGCTGAGGAGCAAATCCAATCAGCAAAAGTGTGGCTCCATTTGTTAGGCCAATGATAAACATCAGCTGGTCGTAGGCTCACTTGTGAAGGCGTGCGTTCATCATCGGAGATCTCTGGGCTGATAAATGAGTCACATACTAGATGAAGTACTAGGCGTTTAATATTAAAGGACGGTTATTTGTATTAATTTTAGATCATGGACGGAAGATTGAAATACAACGATGATTTCTGTGTTCAAAACTTTTGTTTTTTTTTCAATAGGGTTTCGATTTGGGATAAAATCAACTCGGAATTAAACACTGACACAATAAATGGTAAAAACAACTAATTGTCGAGTACATAAGTATTAGTGATTGTCCACATACTTAAGTACTTTGAAATTTTCTTGAAATATAAATAACATTTGGAAAGTCAGCTTTTACTTCCCCCCTCTTAAAGAATATATTTAACGTTACCTGAAAAGAAACCTCATGGTACCAATATTTATATCGGCGGCGTAGTTTAGACTGCAACCGCTACATCGTCACTTTTTCCACCAGTAATGCGTAGTCTGTGGACCCGTGGCGGGTTGGAATCGTGCGCGACTCCGGAGCTGATCACTCCATTGGCACGGGTTCGATCCCCGCAGTCACCACTTACATTTGTAATGTGACTATACGGTAACTATGTAAAGGTCGAAGTTGAGTGGTAGAGAGGACTTTGTAGTCCTAACTTCACCTCGTTAAACAAGACAAACTTTACCTTGACCTTTTTAGCCTGAACGTTTCATGATGAACTTGCTGTTTTAATCGGAGATGTTCATCAAGTTTTGAATATCCCTTATAAATATCGAACTCACACGTCAAGACGATTAAAAACAAGACACTACCATTCAATATTCAGTAAGCATGATATAATACGTGATTTGGATGTTCTAAAAAATTGCCTCCTTTGAAGTAAATCCAGGAAATAGCCAGCAAAATAGGAGCAAGCATATTAAAACGGGCATAAAACACTTTGATATCTCTTGGGCTAATCTAAGATGTATTAAGTTCACCAACAAAATACACGCAAACTTACTGCATTGTGGTTTAAAACCCGATGGTTCGAAACAGTGAGGCGATTAAAACCTGCGTCTCATGCCCGAGTATTCATCATTGATTCTGAGAGCGGGCCAACTCCCAAATTTGGACATGGCGCCAGCCCCGCTGATTTAGAACACGTCTTGCACAGGACGGCATTTGTATACTCGATAACCGTTGTAGATTTGAGCTAAGCAGAGTCTTATCTTGAGTGCTTATCAGCTGTGTGAATTTACATACAATATATTTAGTACATAAACTAGTTTGTTTTGTTAAGTGAGGGTTTTCAGTTAGTAATACTTTTAAGGAAGATTTTCAAGACGCAAGACCATATAAATTAGCTTTCCAGCAAGAATTCTTTTGACCTATCGATACACTAAATTTCTAACAAATCAGGTATGTTGGATTGAAAGTTTAAAATTTTCTTTTAATACGTCTTGGGTTAAGTATTCACTATAATACAGTGCAAGGTTAGGTTAGGCCCTTGAAAACGGATGGAGTTTCCCAATTCCCGAAACAGTTGAATAGTCAGGGAATAGTTTTTGTCCTGAAGTGGCCAGAAAAGTGTGAAATAAAAATTGTGTAATAAATCACGGATCTAAACTAATCATTTCACTTTATATGGTTTAACCATGCTTGCTTTTAGATAAGAATTGAATACGAGTTTTCTATGAACGTATCTAAAATAATAACTATTGATATTTTGCCATGTTCTAGTATTGCATAGTTTCTACAATTTTGTGCGTTGCATTTAAAATATTAGAAATTTTCTAGTATTGTAAATGCAACGCATAAAATTGAACCTCAGAAATTCTCAAACCCTAAAAAACTTATAAAGCTTAAGTCAAAAACTAGTAAAAGTCGCAGTGTTTCAACTATTTCTGAATTGTAACGTATGATGAAGATAATAAGCAGTTTTACCGAGCTTAGTGGTTCCATTAGCAACTAAAACATGACGTTTACATAATCAAGCACCATTTCACCCACTAAGTCCCCGACGTCGCGTCAAGCACGGGAGGGGAGGGGATGGTTGAGGGGGATGATGGATTGGACTAAGTTTTTCAACTCAGTGTCGCCCCGGGTAGAGAGCGCCACGAGAGTTTAAACTGACAAATAATCCGCAGATGATTAATGACCATCTTTACACCGTGGAATGGACGACTTTACATCGGGGACAACACGGGCAAGGACGTTTAGTTGAAGGAGTTGAGCGGATCCGTGGCGGATTGGTATCGCGCGCGACTCCGGAGCTCATCACTCCGGTGACGCGGGTTCGATCCGCGCAGTAATGTGACTACTGTAATGTACGATTTGTAGTGTGACTATACATTGACGCTAGGTAAAGGTCGAGGTTGAGTGTTAGAGAGGACTTTGTAACCCTAACTTCGCCGTTGACGTTAAACAAGACAAAATTGACCCTTATTTTTAGACATGTGTTAACTTTAACTTATTGATGATTGGACTTATGGAAGGATGTTTTAACGTGATTTTGCAGTGAGATCTTTTCTAGAAGTCTGGAACCAAAGTCAAAGAGTACCTTTTTTGGGTTGAAAAGAACGCTGTAGCTTCAACGTGACTTTAAGGTCGTGTCCTATACGTAGATTTTAAATGGTGTATATTTTCTTGCAAGGTGAAATTTGAATGTGGACTTATTATTTGGAGTTGTATTCTCTACAGGGCTCAAGAGGTCCCCTGGCTTCCCTCTCTTAATATTTTGTGGCCATGTGGTCACAGGTCATATCCGGAAAGCATCTACTTGAATACACCATCTTCTTTAGCTTTATTTAGAGGCTTGGCTTTATTTGTCAAGTGACGTTGCGGTACCGCTAGGTAAAGGTGGTAGAAAGGATCCTGTAGTCCTAATCTCGCCTCAGTAAACCAAACTCTTTTTACGTTTTAAACTTTCTCAAGGTGCACAAAATGTCTCCTATACACTCACGGAGACTTTCTTTTCTAGAACATAATGTCTTTTTATCCATACATCGCATTTCAAACACTTTCAAAAATTCAAAACACAATTTCAGTCGGTCCTTTTTTGAATATCTTTGGCTTCACGAACGTTGAGACTCAGTTAAGGGACACGATTTACCGAGTTCAGAGCCGCATTGTCGGCCGGCTACCAGAAGACAGAACGGCAGGACGGCAGGATGGCAGGACAGGGCTCCCAGTAAGGAAGTGCGACGTTGCGTACATTCCTGGCAGACAAGTCGAGACACATTCCCAGCCTCATGTCCTGTCCTCAATGTTATCAACATCGCTGACAACTCGCAGTTCAACAATTCTGAGAATTCCACGCACGTAAATTTGTTTAATTTGCTCTTACCCGCGGTATCTCCTGTCGGGACAGTTTTATTACGACTTTGCATTCCGGCACCCTTCAGTGGAACCTAGTTATTTTCCTGAAACAGCTTTCTACCAAACGTAAGGAAGAAAGTCCAAAATCTTTCAAAAGTATGAACAGTGACAGGCCAGATAGATAAAACAAAAAGTAAAGCGCCAAGAACTGATCCTTGAGGAAACCGACAAACTTGTCCACTAATAACGGGTGTACTCTTTTATCCGCGACATCTCCTGTCGAAAGCATTTTATTTATCTATTTCGCATAACCTTCCGCCGAAGCAAGGTACTTTCATAAAACCACTTTCTACCAAACGTAAGGAAGAACATCCAAAATCCCTAAAAAATCAACTGTGAAAGGTCAGATAGATAATAAAAAAGGAAACAACCAAGAACTGATCTTTGAGGAATACCGAAAAATGTGTCAACTGATAACGGGTGTACTCTAAAACCATTTTATTGTGACTTCCCCCACTGGCTCACTTCTTCCATCGAAACTAGTTACTTTTCTGAAACCACTTTCTACAGAATGTAGAAATAAAAATCCACATCGAAACAGATCAACCATGAAAAATCGGAAAGATAATGCAAAAGTAAACAACCAAGAACTGATCTTTGAGAAACACCGACAAATTTGTCAACTAATAACGGGTGTATTCTAAAACCATTTTATGATGACTTCGCATACCAGCCGGCACCCTTCCATCGACACTAGTTACTTTTCTGAAACCACTTTCTACAGAATGCAGAAAAGAAAATCCAAATTTAAAAAGAATCATCTGTGACAAGTCAGAAAGATAAAACGAAAAGTAATGGTCCAAGAACAGATCCTTGAGGAACACCGACAAATTTGTCAACTAATAACGCGTGTACTCTAAGCCTCACTGTCATCGCAGCTGCGTCATTTATCAAACCCGGAAGCTGACCACTTAAACCCCTCGTCTTGCTTAAGGCTTGTCTACACTCAGATCCATTTAGTGACAATCTATCAAGACAATGTTTACTACCTCAAAAAGAGTGTTCGTGAAAGATTTAACTTACAAATTTCTTTAAGAAATAATGCTATTTATTTCAATCACCAGAGAGAACGAAAGTATTTTCCAACTACTATTTTTGTCCGATTTTCACAACCAGAAAGTTCGTACGATCCACTGGAGAAATGTTACGATTTTCGGAGGGTGTTTCCCCAAAAAAGTGGTTTTACGCTACAAAAGATTATGTAGGATCCAATTTCAATGATACTTAAGTATGCACATTTATGAACCACTATTAAGATATAAACGAGATAAAATCTGTTGACTCAGATCAAAATCTTGGTCTGGCTAATAGGATTTTATTGATTTTGATGGATCCACATGTTGGTGAAGGTGTCAGACATATTTATACCACGTTTAATCTAAATCGGATTATAGTTAAATTACGGATTAAATCCATTTTTAGGGGAAGCTGCCCACCCCCCTCCACCGAAAACACTTCTGGTGTAATGTATACCGTTTTATGAAATCCTACAAACATCATTGTATCATTTGTGGCTTTTCGTCGGCTCTGTTTTAAATTTTATTCCTTAGTGAAACAATAATTTTACTGTTTTCTATTTCTAACGCTTTTAACGCTCTAACGGCAGAGTCTGAACATTGATCGCTCACCAATTACGTTTAAACAATTTTAGCCAAGATTAAAATTGTTAAAATGACTCTTTAGTCAAAACGGTTAGTTTCCTTAATCTTTAATTCTTATACTTTTTTGAAAATCCTGAAAATTAGATTCATTTCATAAGAAAATTCCAATTTAAAAAGCAAAACAAATCAAAAGTAAACTTCCTTTAGTGAAGAATTTGGCCAAACAACATCACGACATGAGAGCAAAATGTCAACCACTGAAAGCACGAACGACTCTATTGGTCGGTGACTCCCAACACTACCAACTGTCAGGAGTTAATCTCACAACAACGTCTCTCTTGCATCTGCATAATCCCAATCCTGTTTAAATTTGTTAAGCCTCTCAAGTCCATCTTTACAATTTCACACGTTTGTTCTACTCATCTGGCGGTTCCTTATTTGGGCGACGCGTTGTCACCGTGCAGATTTGTTTTAAAGTGATCGTAAGCTTTTTAATTTTACATGTGTCTAGATTATTTTGATACCACGACACCTCAATCGTTGCAAGTAGCCCAGTCTGTTGTTTGAAAAGACCATTCGGCCTGAAAATCTGTCAGGATGGTCTAACTTCGTGTAACGCTCATGGAGTTTCTTGGTAGCCAAAATGTGTGTTGCAATGTTTAAACTAAAAACTGTCATTATTTTGACGTAGCCTACCATTTCAAATTTTTCTACTGGTATCCCCCTTTCATGTTTCTGACCATAATATCTTGTGGTTATTAGGGGAATAATAATAGTTACTCCCAGTTAAAAGATGTTATCGAGGACAAGCTATAACCCCGAAATATTTAATGGAAATATAGAATGAATTCCGGTATTCTATTTTTGCTGGATAACGAACTTGGCTGAGTTATTTACAAAAGAAATAGTTGTAGGATATTCGGTTAAAATTTCGATCTGTATAGAGTATGTACAGATTTGAAACAATTATTAAAATCTTGTCTTGTAATCGAGATTGTTACTCATGTTACGGTCCTGGATCTGGGTCCCTGCTGACGGCATGAACATATCATTTTTCCAAAGAAATTTTACTAGAAAACCGGAATTTTACTTTTCCTTTCCACAAGGTACAAAAAAGTGCTATGTGTGTTGCTGGCTTCCTTCACTGTCGTTACCACTCATGATGTTTTATCTTTTCATGTTCTTTTACTGCAAAATATTTAATTTAAGTATTGTAATTTGACAAAATTACAATCAATGTAAATTATGAAAATAAATGACTATGACCTGTCTATTTAAGAGAAACCTCCCTACTTTGAACCGTGTAGCTGTTAAATTTCAAAGGGATAAACTCTCTATCATCACACTATTGAATCCAAGCCTAAATACAAACCCACCGTGCACTCAATGTTTTAGGGAGAAAGTATTTTAAAAACCACTTCATGATGAAATTTTGTCTCAAGCTCGTATTTTTCTAAAACAAAGTTGTGGGAACGGACAGCGCGCTCTGGCGTCAATTCCAACACAAACAAAGCTTACTGACTGTATTGCACTGTGAACGTGTTTACTTAACTTCGCCGACTTTCCAAGTCCGATCCGAAGCTACAAATGTTTTCAACACTGCAAACAAGCTTATTGTTATTTTGCTTTGGGTTTCGAAACGTAAATGTTATTGGAGTTGCTAAGTTGGACGGTTTTTATTGATGGTGGGTTTATTCTTTGTTTGGAGATTGTCCACAGTTTTTTAAATGGATAACTATTTTCAACCTTAGATGTGTACATGACACTTTCGTAACAAAGTAAGTTATGTTTGAGAACCCTTTATTCGAGCCCTATCTTAGTTTGAAAGCTCAGTTTATAACTATTTAATTAAATGAAAACTGTTATTAATTATGGACAAAATTATGGAACGAAGTAATTTCCTCCTTCATTAAAATTGGAATTTTCCTTAGCAAAGTGTACGTTATTATCAAAACCAACCAAACTATTACAAAACAAACTCAAAACTATACAGGGTGTTGAACGAAAAAGGGGCGATGAAATGAAAGGAAACCATATGGTTCCATAATTTTGTCCATGAGTGTATATACTCGTATATACAATAACCTAAGCACAGTCCTACTCTGGTATATATGTATGTCTAGTTTCAATAGTCAATAGTCAAATTCTTTATTGAATAGAATACGAGTACAATTGTTTTCTATTATTTTTCTATTGTTGTTTCTATTATTTGATCTTCGAGTCAAAACTTTTACCAAGGGTCAAAATTGAATTTACGTTGGTAGTTGTATAAATTTAAATATTATGGTTGTAGCAAAAGTGCATTAACTTTTATTTGATTTTAACAGGATTCACAGTGTTTAATATTTAATACTTGATTTGAGACACCGACCATTCTAGAATTATTTCAAGGCCCAACGTCTGATGAAAATAGACCAACTTGGCTTAACGAGACTTCCGAATCACGGGAAGTGGTCAGTGTAAAAGATTGTTACACTAGAAAACTCTTAAACTGCAAACAAATACCATCAAGCAAATATTTTGTTTTATATCGTTTCCAGGTCCTAATGAACTCGCAGAAATTATTGAAGTTGGATTTATATCTCAACACTGTTCTAAAAACAATTTTTTAAACCGAAACTCTTTACAATTATGCATTTGTTAACATTTTCCTCTTTTATTCAGCTCAACCCCTTTCCAAAGTTGTCCAAAAGAAGGACTCTACGGCCAAGCCAAGCCACATGTTGATCAACCCAGATATGAAGCAGGGTATGAGGGCACGATGCTGCAAAAGGAGCCGGCATTCCTTACATAGAACACAGAGCTGAGTACGATGACATTAGGCTAATGTCCTGTGGCAATCTGTACCTGATGTCATGGCAGTATAGATGACTCTGACATTTCCATAGAAGCTCAAGTGGATGCTAATACTTGGTCAAAGCCAACTGTCACTTTTCGCGTAGTTCGTCTTGTAGATGCGTCACTTGGTTATTTTTGGTCAGCTGATTATTTTATTTCAATGCTTCTCTTTTACTAAATCCTATCAAAAAGGCTATTCCGGAGTTGATGTTGAAAAAGTGTGTTTTTATACCTATGATTAAGAGGACTTGCTAGTCCTGAGTTCGCCTAATAAAGCCATGATTCATTCATTAAAGTTCCTTTGACTTAAAGAATGTACCTTAAAAACGTAACTGCAAAAGTCCAAGCATGAAAGCATACAGTGGTACTATACGAGTTCTTCCGGTTCACACCGCATCAAAACATCATTATAATTTACTTGAAATATTTCGGACCTCGCTGTGGAGTACTATTATCTTCACTGCTGATTGGGTAAAACTGAAATTTTGCCAAAATATTTCGAGCAAACTATGATGTTTTGACACGGGGTGCACAGGAATAACTAGATTGAAGTTGTGACACCGGCCGCGAAAGCCTAAGAATTACAGTGTTACTATCTTCGATTGACATTCAGACTGCTTCAGTGAACGGCATGCAGTATTGCACAACTATTAACGTGGTACGGTCACAGAGAATTGTAATATATATCTTTTTGACAACTACTAGTTTATCAATACTGCATCGGATGGCATAGGTCATTTTTTTAAGAAATAAAATACAAAATTTGAAGCGATTCTTGTTTTGAGTAAAAAGTTCTAATGGAAACGTACGTAAACAATGTTTTCGGCTATGTCTTGGAAATCTACAGTGAAAACACCAATTCGACATTGTCTTTGATTATTATTGGTAACAAAATAGGACAAAATACTATTCATAAGAATATACTAATCTTTAAACCACTACACCATCCGGCCCAACTATTTCTGCCTTCAAATAAGTACTTAAATCTGAATGTTTATCCGAAACATGTGACTGTCAAATAGTGACTTTAAATCAACAAGCTGGAAATATTACAAACAGAATTTAAATACTGTGTCAAATGACTTATTATAGATCTTAATTGTATAAACTAAATAGCTAATTTATTACTAAATAAATTTGAAGACAAAATATTTGGACCGAACCGGGTTTGAACAGGGTCTCCCTTGCCGGGCGGTTATGCTAAACCACTACACAAATTTTGTCTTCAAATTTATTTAGTAATAAATTAGCTAATTGGCGTTTATACAACTAAGATCTATACTAATCTTTAAATATTTTATTGTTATTGCGAATTTCTTTCTGATATTGCCTAACGTGTGTAAATATTTCAATGTTAAACCTAATATAATAGGTTGTGCATGAGTTGAAATTAAAACTCCTATGTCAAATACTGTATACCTACAATATAAGACAAGAAAACACCGAACCTTTCGTCCGATGTATTGTTTACAGAAAGAAGTTGTAACGAAACGCCGACAAACTCAGGACAAAACAAATAGAGAATCAACTAATCGAGTTGGCCATTGTTGTCGACCAGTTGGCGTTAAACAGTTGGCAGTTGGCAGCGGCGGCCCAACTTGTCAAAACTTTAAATAAGCTTGGCTGATTTGACAGAGAAGGCCAAATTTCCAGCTGTTTAGTAATGTTTGTTGTAAGAAAATAATAATGTTGCGTTCGAATACAGACAGCATGCTTAACCATTGTTAGGCCAAACGTTTTATACATTAGTTTAATTGTTTTATTTAATTTTTATTGTGTTCTAAAAACACACGTTTTAACATGTAATCACATGTTATTTATATTCCGACGAAAATAAAGGTTTTTATGGGATTTTCATATCTAAGAAGAAACACGTCATCGTTTAGCATTATTACCCTAAGTATCAATTTAATACTCAACCCAAAAGTGTGTTTTTGATCTTCGAGCATAAATAATTTTTTTTCAACTTTAACTCGTATCAAAGAACCTAGTGGAGAAATCAAGTATATTTTGTTAGAATTGTTGAATAAATACTGTCATAGGATAAAAGACCAAAGTTGTACTCACGCGTTTAAAAGGAGTATTGGTTGGAGGTTGAGACGCCCCAAGTATAAACACTGGATTTAAATTAAAATATGAATTTATCTTGATATTTTTTATTTTCTTGGACAACTTTAAAGGAATAGGTCGCCTTCAAGTACTGTTAAACGGTGAGGATTTACAAATCGTTGAAAATTTGGCCTTGCCTCTAAAACTTAAAACGTCTTTAGTATGCTCGTCTACGCTCACTCCCGGGTACGTTAAAAAATATATTTAAAACAAAATTTAAAAATATTTTTAAGAAAGGTACCAACTACTCCGCGCCCAGTATTTTGCTTTGATACACCGAGCACTCTTGGGTATTTCAAGGTGAATATGGACTGGTGGTGAGTGTGATGAGTGTTTTGATGGACTATGAGGTGTAGTTACAAACTAAGGCCGACTGTTCCCCAGATGTGGTCATTAATTAATAGCCCAACGACCAATAAAGTGGACCTACGGCTTAACGTGACTTCCGAACCACAGGGAGTGGCCATCGTGAAAAGTTATCACTGCGCCCGGGAATCGAACCCGAGCTGATTTGGTGCAAAGCGCGCACTATACCACTGAGCTATGGAGTAGTAGAACACCTAATAGCCCATACTTTTACATTGTTGGACGAAACTCAGGCACAACAAACATCTATGTACACAGAGTGATGCACACCGGCTGTACGCCCGGCGTGCCGGCGATGCAGAGATACACCGGGCACGACGGTATGTAATGAACTCGTCCTCACAGCTGTTAGTTAATTGGTATCAGCTGATCACGGTAGTTCCTTACCGTGACGTCACGACCCGTGTAAACAAACACCTTGTTTGTGTGGGAGTAGTCAGCTGATGCGTGCTGAGATAAGTAGAGCGCCACTGCGCCGTGAGTGCTTTCCACCGAGATACAAGTTAAAGAAGACAATATACGAGTACTTAACATGCGTCGACGAAAACTGTCATTGGTACGCAAAACTCAAATATAATATATATTGGTGAGTTTTAAATGTCCTCCGCTTAACTTTTGAAAAGGAAAATTTAGTGAATGTATTTATATAATTCTAAAGGTTTTTTGACATACTTTGCGTCACCCACCCCCAAACCCAAAACCGTAAGGGGTGACGCAAAGTACGCCAAAACAAACTTTAGAATTGTATAAAAACATTCCCTAAAGGGTTTTAAAAAGATTTCCTTTTCAAAAGTTAAGGTAAGGAATTTAAAACGTACTCACCCTGTATACCTAAAAGCATAGCCTACGTGAAGTTACAAGCGACCTCCGTCAACCCTAGAAAGTACCCTTAAACGTAACGTAGTGCTCTTTCAAAATTTCGACGAAACTTAGTAAGAGAACTTTCTACTCCTAATACTTTCTAACTCCTTTCTACGTGCATTTGGCACTATATTTGCACGCTTGTATTATTATACATTTATATGTTGATTTTTTTACATTATTTACTTAATCATGATTGGTAACGGTAAGTAGCTACATAACAAACAGGACAATATTATAAATCACTATTTGAGATGCCGACCACTCTCATGAGGGTATTTTAAGGCAAATATGTGGTGAAGGATGAGTGTGATGAGTGGTAGTAATGAGTTATGAGGTGTAGTCTTGTTACAAACTAAGGCCGACTCTTCCTTAGAATGGGTCATTAATTAATAAGCCCAATGACCAATGGAAGTACAAAGACCAATGGCTTAACGTGACTTCCGAACCACGCAGGTGATGGTCTGATATGTCTAAACGATGGTGGGAGTTGATGCGGGTATCATCAGATGATCACTTAGACTATCTGAGCCGCTTTAGACCTATTTCATCCTCAAAACCTGACCTCCATGAAGCTGGATTACAGGACCACGCCACAAGTCCCAGTCAAATAGACACAGATCCTCCAAAACTATTAGGACCTACTTGGCTATAAAAAGCAACCGTTCCACAACACTCCCCTGGGGAACTCCAAATGTCACAAATACCTTCTAAAACAAAGCTATTCTACACAAAGCATTTCTTTGATCCCACCGACCCCGAAGATCGCTATCTCCAGAAGCGTTTCTGTGTTCCAGAACAAGGCTATACAGGATTCTAGAGCAAGTCGATATGCATAGCGGCTGCGCATTATAGAGACATATGTTTTATATATTCCTTTGTTCCCGATTCCACGGAATAAAACCGTCAAATGTGCGCCATTGTTCTGTCCAGGGCTATTAGCATCATAAACCCGGCCCATTCTTCTCTCTGTGCTAGCACTACTGCTCTATAGCAGGCTCGGTTTAAGTTGACTCTGTCTGTTGCATTGGTATTGGGTTTATATTTTAACCCTATCATTCTTTTGGTTGTCGATCTAAAACTTTAAGTAGTTAAGAGGCCGCCAGATAGAGCGGCCGCGGGACTCACTCTAGGCTGCAACATTGTTTTAAATTGATTAACGTACTTAAATCAAAAATCCATTTCAATGGAAGCTATGAATGTTTCTAAATATTAACTCTAAAAATTGTACTTTCGTGGAACAATACACTAATAGTTAGGTTGTTTATAAACCTTCGTTCTTCCATAAGAATTTAGAACTCGAATCGCCGTCATAAGTATTTTGTTTGGCAAGAAAGTTTTACGTTTTTGCTTTTATATACTCAAGCATTAATGGCTCTATTCTTCTATTGAAACACTTTTCCTATTTTAGTACGTTAATCTACTTGAAACATCGTATAGACAATTTCCCATAGTAAGTTTCTTATCCGGCTTCTATCCAGCCGCCTCCCTACTTTTGTTTAGAATAATCTGTGTTGTGTTTTTATTATAGTTCTTTTTAAGTCTTAACTTCGCTACACATTGTTAGCGATTTGCATTTCATATTATATACCTTGTAAAGTCATATGAAACAAGCACTTTGCTATTTTAATTTAGTCAACAACTCATTTCGCAGTGGACTTATTTTTATTGCATCGTCTCATAAGAATTTTCAAAACCATTACTTTATTAATAGTTCAAAAAGTATAGTAAATATTAAAAATATTAACCGAAAAATTGCTACACTAAATATATTGCAAACAAATAAATTGGTATTTTGAGTATTTGTAGGTTGAACCAGAAACTTTGTAACTATAAATAAAATGTTAGAAGACAACTCTGTCTCCTGCTGATGAAAAATACAACCAAAACGCATTAGTGAGTTAAACGTGTATTTCAAAAATTCAGGAGCACCTTGCACTGCCGTACGTTTCAAACAAAAATCCATAGACGTAATGGCTGTTTTCATAAAATGTTTCTAGAGATGCTTGTTTTAAATTGTGAACTATGTAAGGTGTTAAAAGGTCGTTCCAAACTGTGTATCTGTTAAGTAGTAAAGTTACGAATAAAGTGTTGTTTTATATGTAATTTTACTTTTCCTTTACTGATCCTCCTTAAACCGCTTGAAGCCCTAAACACCCAAAGAATATAATGACTAGGGCGCTGTTATTTGTGCTTGTCTATACATCTAAGTAGGGTTTCGTTGGCGTTATTGTAGATTAATGACTCAAAGGTTTTACGTACCACAAGAAGTATAATACATTTCAACGTAAAAGTATTTCTAAGGCTTGTCTCTTTAGATCAAACTAATCAAACATAAACGTAAAACGAAAAGAAAATGAGATATAAAATATATTACACATAAAAGAGTGTAAAATCGCAGAAGAGGTAAACAAATATGGTGCTGGAGGAATAGTCAAATTTAGAAGAGAAATAGTAAGGACTAAGTTATGAGTAAAATAAATCAAAACCAGCCAAAAGGTGTATACATATGGAGCGAACAACTCCGGAGAAGAAAATTAAGTAAATAGAAAAGCTGAAGAAAATTTCAATTTTAGAAATAAGGTGGTGTTAAATTTAAAGTTTAATGACAGAAAGGACTGCGGAGGAGCACAAGTATAAATACTCTAAAAAATTAAAAACATGTAGCAACATCAGATAATGGCGGTGTGGACGATGATAAAGAAGGAGAGACCAACGACGGCGACAGTGACGGCGAAAAAAGTCGACGAAGACGCGACAACGACATAGACGGTAAAGGTGACCCAACGAAGACGATGATAAAACTGCTAGACACTAGGTTCTAGTAAAACTGTCATAGCCAGCAATTGATTGAAATGTTGAGATGTTCTCTTCTTAAACCAAAAGGAGCTCTTTTCTTCAACCACCTTCCTGAATACTTGAAAGCCCAAGACCCACAACATCTCAAGAGACAGCTGACTTTGTAGCTCCAGGAGAGACCCTTCTACTCAGATAAAGACTTCCTGACCAACAGAACTCTACCACTCCAGAACAGCAACACATGATGAATACATATATTGCATTGTATAACATATTTTTTCTTAAAATAAATCATTTTGACGCATGTACTGTTCTCCATGAATATGTGAATAAAGAATATTGTCTATTGTTCCTACCTTTGCACTCGTGGTTGTGCGTGGAGTTGGACCTGGCCCAGGGCACGTCGTTGTAGAAGGAGGCACTCCTGACAATCCACGCCGGCAGTGTTGTGTGCACAGTTGCACACCTTGCGTGTATCTCCGTACTCGGAGTTGGTGAAGGTGCACTCACTGGCGTGTCCGTTACACTTGCATCTGCAACAACAGTCAGCTGTTTGTACACAATGGATGCATATATATAACAACACAAAACATTGTAATACTTCCGGATCCGTGACGGTTTGGTATCCACAGTATCGGCGGGACTCCACAGCTCGTCACTTTGGTGGCGCGGGTTCGATCACCGCAGTCACTACTTACAATTTGTAAAGTGACTATATGATGGTGCTAGGTAAAGGTCGAGATTGAGTGGTAGAGAGGATTTCGTAGTCCTAACTTCGCCTCGTTAAACAAGACAAACTCTACCTTTACCTTTTACTTATGTGGAAATAACAAAGTAGGTTAGGTTTAATTAATATCTTAACTTAACCTAGATTAGTGTAGGTTAGGTTGTAGGCGGTATGACAACTTAAGATAGATGAAGTTGTTTTGCCAAATACATCACTTTTATAGACGAACCTCCAACTACTTAGGAACGTCTCTGATTCCGTATTCTTCAAAAGTCACCCTAATATTAAGTTAGAACACCACCAATAAAAAAAGGTTGTACTAACGTTACAGCTAATAAAAATCAAAATTAAGTCGACCTCCATCTTTGACGGATTTTGAAGAAGGAATCATGCGTATAACTTTGATACTTTGCTTTGACATTTCGGCAGCTCTTAAAGGGTATTTCAAGGCGAGTTTGGTGAGTGTTTTGACAGATGATGAGGTGTAGTCTCGTTACAAACTAGGTCCGACTGTTCCCGATATTGGGTCATTAGTTAAAAGCCTATGGAATGGACCAACGGCTTAACGTGGCTTCCGAACCACGGTGAGTGGCCATCGTGAAAGGTTATCACTGCGTCCGGGAATCGAACCGAGGCTGATTTGGTGTGAAGCGCACACTAAACCACTGAGCTACTGCAACCCCTACGAACGGCACTGCATACGACCATTGACTTTCTATATCTTCCAAGAAAGATCTTGGAAATTCGATGATACGACTCAGAGAAAATGCTCTCGTAAAAAGAATCTCATCATAGCTACAGTAAAACCATAACCATTTCAACATTGAAATCGTCGACTATTACAATAACAAGCTAAGACGAAATGGAACTGGGGCCAGTGATAAAAACTCAGGTTCCAAGCTACAAACAGGGCTTACCAGACAAACTTTTGAAGATAATTGTGTTACGGCCGAGAGGCGAATACTTTGCTTATTGTTTCTTGTAGATTAGCATTCTTTTCTTGCTTTCTCAAGAGCGCTCGAGTAGTTTGAGAGCATTCTATTTTAGGTCTTTGCTCTTTACTTTTCATGAGGAATTTACCAAAGTTTCAGGTTTGGATTTTGATATACTCTAAAATTACACGTTTTTTATTTGATGTTTCTGCAGACGGTTGTGACCAAAGTTATTTAGGAAAGGTAATAACTGGTTTTCGAATCGATGAGTTAAAACTTTTATTGATGCTTGGATCTAGAAATACGCAGAAACATATCAAATTAAGAAATATTATAATGATTTTCACGAATGTATTGAAATAAATAACAGTCGTTGATTAAGTTTTCAAAACTATTCAGTCTACACTGCAGTAAAATTGTTTTATATGTCCAATGAATGTAGCAAGAGAAGCAGTAAAAATACGTGTGTTTATGAAAGGTCAGTCAAATTATGTACATAATTTATAACCACTAAATTACCTTTGATACATGTACAGCCGCCATTTAGTTTTTCAGGTTTATTTTTCTCTTTAAAGTTATTAAAACCACTTGAAACTGTACACACTTTTGTTATACTGATATAACTAATTTAAAAAAATAATTATGCTTGGAATTAGTTGGTGATTTATTCCAGCTTTGTTTCAAGGACATCTCGTATTGTAAGACCCCAGATGCGACCATTTTCAAAAAAAGTCCTCGAAAGCAAAATGGTGGCTGAATAACTATGTAACAAAAGGAATTCGGAATTAAATCTGAGATATTTTTATTTTTACCCAGAAGTAATAACGGAAAATATTCTCAATGAACTTAAGTAGCTCATGTTAGTTAAATTATCAGCATACAAATTTGGTGAAATTCAAAAATATTAATGGATTAAAAAATTAATGTGATTGTGAATTATGCCGATATGTTTCTTAAAGTGTGAATAAGTGTAATAAAAGTACGTCTTATTTTTTATAATATTAAAACTACTTAATTTTTCAGTTAGTAATCGGAGTTTCGTAGCTTAGAAAGTAAATTGAAAGTCAAAATCTTATTTAATTCCATTATTATGTTCTCATATCCAAAGCCGCTCACGCTCTGGAAGCACAACAAACTAGAGTGTATCAGTTCCCGCACGAGCACGCCGGTGTGGTGTGACAGAGGCTAGGGTGTATTATACACTTCTATTGTGCTGTTGAAACTCGTTATAAACGTTATTAAATTCCAGCTGATAAACAAGCTTATAGCGCCGGCAGGAGCCCTGAGTAATAACAACGATGACAAAACTGCACACTGTTGCCAATCCCCTCCTTCCTTCCTTTCGCGCTCTTCTATTGGCGTGAAACTTTAACATTTCCTCAACTTCCTGAGAGTTTAATGCGTTTTGAGCATTATTTTAAGGGGGGAGAACGTCTTGTTGATTGAGGAAAATGGGTGATAAAATACAAGTGACTGTGAAATTTCTAAAAGGAGCTTTACGGTTTTCTTTGGGTACAAAGAAGGGTAGAATCACTATTTGAGATGCCGACCACTCTCATGAAGGTATTTTAAGGCAAATATGTGGTGAAGGATGAGTGTGATGAAAGCTAGTAATGAGTTATGAGGTGTAGTCTTGTTACAAATTAAGGCCGACTCTTCCTTAAAATAGGTCATTAATTAATAGCCCAATGACCAATGGAAATACAAGGACCAACGGCTCAACGTGACTTCCAACCACGCAGGTGATGGTCTGATATGTCTAAACGATGGTGGGAGTTGATGCGGGTATCATCAGATGATCACTGAGACTATCTGAGCCGCTTTAGACCTATATCATCCTCAAAACCTGACCTCCATGAAGCTGGATTACAGGATCACGCCACGAGCCCCAGAACACCACACTAACCATGTGTGCTAAATGTACTATTTTCCGTTTCAATTTCAAATGAGTGCGTTTTATACGAGATATTTCATATTTTTAATACAACTTAACGGATGTAGTTCAAATTTGTGTACATCTTCTTTAGGCTAATAGGCCTATGACATTTTTTTTTAAATTGGAGTTTCACATTTTGTTTTGAAAAGTTGTAGCCGTTTGAAGTTCAAAATATGTCATACAAAGATAGTGTAATTTTTAAATAAATCTTGGTTATTCTGTTTTAAAACTTCTATTAGGAGTGCAAATATAGTGGACACATGTTTAAAAGCAACCGACATATGGTCTACCACCTACGTTTTTGAATTTTCAAGAATGTTCTGAATCAGTTTATCATGCACTGCCAACTAGGGTTTTCTAAAGTTAAATAAAGAAAAGGAAAAGGTTAAAACCTTAAATAACCAAAACGTCTGTATAAAAAGCTAATTATCTCAATAAAATCTTTAAACTTCAAGCAATAACAAAAGAATCATAGCAAATCAGTCGCTCAAGAGATAAAAACTAATTAGTACAAAGGATATACCAATTCAGACAGACAGAAAATATTACATATGGAACCCTAGTTTGTACCAATTACCTGTATCAAACCGGTTTATTTTACATATCAATGGATTGTATTTTTTCTGGTTTAGTTGCTTTTAGTGAAGGAACCTATTCTCCTCAAAGTGTTTGAGAAAGTTCACAGAAAATCTGTGTATCGCTTATGAACGACAAGTTTTAAATGTTTGTTCAATGGCGAGTACTTTAAACAAATAATACTTATGCAACATTAATTGATTTGGCTAGTTTTTAACAAACGAAAATTATAAATTTATAACTGTCCAACCTTTTGGTAAGGTGTCTCATCACTTCTCTTTAGTAACATAAAAGTAATTACTCTTGGGTAGCCCATAAAAAGACTAACTTAATTGCGTTCACTTGGTGTACCACCTTAAAATTAAGGGTTTTAAAATAGTGAGCCTTATCATCTTAAATTCAACTAATAATCCAGAGAACATTCAGGAAAGCTCAAACGAATCATTGCGGGTGAAAAATATGACGATTTTCATTAAAGCGCACAAAAACAAAACAACAAAACTTTTTTTAATTATTTAGCAAATGAATGAAACAACTTGAGTAATTTTCACTCAGCATCTGCAGAAGCTATTACGATTCTTCCTCGCCAGATATGAAAGTTTTAATAGGCAGTTTGACAATGTAATTAAAATTCCCAGAGCCGAAGTTTTATTGCTCGAACCTAAAGTTAACTTTGGAGGCAAACCAATGAAAGTGAAGCGGCAATTGAACTTTTCGAGATAATATCAGTCAAGATTTCGGTCTTTGCAAAGATAAGTCCGCGAAAATTACGTTTCGAGCGAGAATCCACTGGATTTTGTTACTGTGGTCGTTTTTAAAGACGACTCATTCAATGAGCACTAACTTATTCGAGTGACAAGGAAAACTATTTTGCATTTTTTACGGTTTTACAATTTTTATGATGAATACCCAGTCAATTTATTTTAATACTTAACATTTTATTTAGGTTATTGTACAATTTTTGCATTGGTAGTGTGACGAGTCAATTTTGCAGGGGAAGGGGGGTTAAATACATTTTACCATATTTTAAAGCCCCCAACCCTAGAAACCCTCAACCCTTGCCTACAATCTAGGGCTAACCTGAAAGTATCACTATATATCACTATTTGAGATGCCGATTACTCTCATGACATTTAGAAAATCGTATTTTAAGGCAAATATGTGGTGAAGGATGAGTGGTAGTAGGTAATGAGTTATGAGGTGTAGTCTTGTTACAAACTAAGGCCGAGTCTTTCTTAGAATGGGTCAATTATTAATAGCCCAATGACCAATGGAAATACTAGGACCAACGGCTTAACGTGACTTCCGAACCACGCAGGTGATGGTCTGATATGTCTAAACGATGGTGGGAGTTGATGCGGGGATCATCAGAATCAGATATCAACTAACCTGAAAGTAAGGCTAGCCTAGAAATAAGAATCAGTCTAAAGGTTAGAAGTTAACAAAACACTAAAAGACGGTTTAAATAACAATTAACATTCATTTACCTGCAGTCATAGTCTAGGCAGCCCTTAAACCACGTTATTGCACAGGCTATGTCTTCAGTAATCAGTGTATCCTAGCCCAGACACTTTGTAGCTTGTTGCTAATGTTATAAACAACCATATTCACGATCTGAATTATATTGTTCACTAATTAAAATACATCCACAACGGTTGGACACGTATTGGTGTTGACGGAAAACACCAAAATGTTGACTCAAAATAGGCAACGGCAAAACATAACCTCCGCCATGTTTTGTTTTGGCTAGTTGACAGTGACAGCTGTAGTTGGCGCATGCGCATACGGCGCTGCTCCACAGAGAAAAAAGACCGTACTCTGTAAAACAGCTGATTGGCTGCCACGGCCAAATGAATTCGACAACGAAGAATATCCAGTCGTCAGTGGGAAATTTAATATTCCTAATATTCTTTAACGTTACTGGGCTTAATTCAGGGAGTGGAGATTATGTAGCATATTTTATAGACACAATTGAAATAAGAGTGCACAGTACCTGTCAACTCAGTTTGTGTTTGTCCCATAGGAACAATATAAAATAAGCATGTTCTTGAAACGCCTTAGGCCTACGATTTTAATAAGATCTTTTTGAAATCGATTTTATTTGAAGGATAACAACGTACTGCAATGACTCCGCTGACCACTTTTTAAAACTTTATTAGTTTACTAGTAAAATCAAGAAATTCGAACTCAAAGCTTTTTAAATTTTGGATTCATGCCTCGATCTTAGAAATGAGAAATGAAAATTCGGCTCAGCGGAGTCACTATAACATTTAATGCCCTTTAAAACAAAGTGTATTTAATCAAAATCCGATGAAAGCTGTAGGTGTGAGGTGTTCCAAGAAAATTCATGTTTCGGGGTTGACATGTTTTCAAGTTCAAATTCACTACTGCGCTCTTTTAATTTAAACAAACTCTAGGCTGACACCGTAATTGTTTCAAAAATTTGATCGTAAAAGTTTAATACCGTTCTTATAAACATGAATAAAATCGAGCATTAAACCGTGCAAACTCCAAAAGCAATAAATATCTTTACGATTTCTTTTGCAAAGAGGAAAGGGTTTAGTTATACATACTGCAATGTTCAAGCCTCTACTGACCTAGCTCCGACGGCGAAGTCAATGATGGCGTAGTAGTAAGACCTCAACACCAAGGGATCCAGGAACACCTCGTCTCCGAATGTGTTCAGCCTGTCCAGAGTTATCCTTATGTCTGTGGCAGTCACCCAGTCCTGGAAACATAGAGGACAAAACATGTTAGAATGAGCTAGATGTTGTAAAATTGCAATCTTATGCAGCTAGGTGCCGAAACAACTACCGGGCAGGGAGGCACAGAACAGTTGTTCATGAACTTCGTGGTCATAGCGAGGCTGTGAGCGTAGTGAATTAGATTAACAAATTGCACAGGAAATTCGATTTACACACGCCAGCGGCACTTTAGCGCTTAGCTCGGTGTCGGCCTGGTTTTTAACACTACCCAATTTTCAAACTTTAGTAAATTATTCCTTACGAGCAATATATCTTCATAAGGTTGCATCATTAGTTTGATCGTCTCAATATCTACTAATGGTCTATACTGTTGCAGTAATATTGTGGTTTTCATTTCCTAATTTTATTATATTGTTAAACAAACGCAATCGTGGTTTCCAGCAAAGACCAAAGGTGTTTATTGTTGAAGTATATTTAAGAACAAGATCCTTTCTTTGTTTCAAGAAACGTTTGAGGTCAACAAGTTTGCAGGTGTGAGTAGGCCATTTGCTTTTATTGTTTCAAAATCTTAAAGATTTTAGGGGCTTTCTAAACTAACCCTTACATCTTCCAACATTTCTTCATACTGTACAGTCTCCCTTCTGTTATAAATTTTGTTCCCAACAGAACCTATTTAAAACTTTTAACAGATCTGTGAATGTATATTGGTTTTTGGAATATCACACTTGCAAAATTGACCTCAAACGCCTCTTGACACAAAAAAACGACCTTGTTCTTAAGCACTCTTTAACAATAAACACTTTTGATTTTTTCGAAAACCTCGACTACGTTTCTTTAACAATAACATAAAATAGGAATTAAAATACACAATTACTTAACAATACAAACCAATGAACATATATTGCTCGTAAAGAATGGCTTAGTATAGTTTGAAAAATTGGGTTGCGTTTAATTATCTGAACAATAATTTATAATAGCCTGCTCTGGTACATTCATTACAAAAAGTTGAAACAAAATAGTTTAGACTCTGATACAAAACCTGACAACAGAGTTTATGTAAAATGACTCCTTGTTCAGGATCTGAGTAAAAATTGTCATATGAGTAATAAACATTAAAGTAACACATGTATCCAATCCGACAAATCTTTTAGATAAACTTGAAATATACAAATGTGTTACTTAGCAACGTGTTTTTGTTTGATACTAAAGTTTCGTAAAATGGAAGAAGAGTTTTCCACTCATGGCAAGCTTGGAGAACGCTATGGTGAGTGATTCTTAGGTTAAAGGCGGGAGTGTCTCGATACTGGGCTCAGGTCTGATAAAGTAGCAAACAGTAACGGATATCATGTAACTGGCCATTCATGCTCACAGTTAATTAGGATCTATTGCATTTTTGTACAAAACTGCGTCTTTCCCTGCGGATTACGTATTTGTATATTTGACTACTGATTCGCTAGGGTTGCGTCAGCTCTTGTAGCTGCGTGTTGTTATGTAAATAAATAAAAATAAATTTTGTATTGCAAAACATTTTATAATGCATGGCAATCGTCAGAAAAGTTGATTGAACTAAAAATTTCCATTCACTCTCACATCTAAGTCCTTCATACATACAATTTTTCCAATCTCTCTCTCTCTCTCTCTCATTCATTCGAAATATCCTCCTAGTTAGGTCAGCCAATTACAAGGTCTCCCTGTTAAACGCCATAAACTCGTCTAGGACACTTGTGCGTTTTTAAACGAATTTGGTAATCTGTTGATGAGATGAACACCTGCCTGAAGGTAAGCGCTCATGGACTACCGTCCTGTGTCTCCCAGTTCGGTAGTTGTCCCTGCCTCTTGTTTCATAAAGGTGTGTCGTAACCTCTTATGGTATTACATTTTGATTTGAAAAAGAGACATGTCTCTAAAATGTAGAGGCAAGGGAGTGTCAACAGTTTGAGGTCTTTGAATGCTTGCCTACGACTCTCTCAGCGCAATTTTGCGATGGTTCGACCTGGTTGTTTTTGAAGAATGAAAATTCTTGAAAAGCTTGCGTTTGCGCAACCTCCCCATAAAGTCAATTCGTAAGATAGATGTGGGTAGATTACTCCGTAATACGCCGTCTTCAGTACTTGAGTATGTTTGTTATCAACCCAAGCACAGAACAGGAGACACCCGTACTGGCAGTGGATTGAGATGAGAACCAATCCTGACCCTCAGAACACGTTTTCAGCGTTTGTATTCGTGTATGTATATATGTGTATTACATCTAGGTCGTATTCTTTGTCCGATTTTCATGAAATTTGGATGAAAATTCCTTTTATAAATATCTCGGTCAAGGTCGTTAGCCAGAAAAATCGGACTACCGCAACCCCTTGAGGGGAGCTTGGTCAAAAAAGGGGTTTAATGCTATAAAAGAGTAAATTTCTTCCGACTGTGATAAAGTTTGAAATAAGAAAGATAAATAATGATGATTATGGTTTATTCTAACAGTAAATTACATATAACATATACAAGCAAATCACTCTGGAATTACAGTAACACTGAACACTCTTCCTAGCAACTATGTATAAATAAATATTTTAAAAATATCTATCAATCTACGAAAAATTATGAAAATCCAATCGTCGTTTCAAAATGACGGTCAAAAAAGTTATTTTTCACTATAACAACGGAATAAATAGTCCTATTTCAATTAAATAATGTAAAGATATTTAATAAAGCTTTCAGTAAATGGCCAGTTATGTCTGAGGCCGTAAGCAAGGAGCTGTGAGTGGAGAGAATTAGAGTAACAAATTGCGAAGGAAATTCGATTCATTCATGCCAGCGGCGCTTTAGCGCTCAGCTGCGTGTCGGCGAGGTTTTTTTACTTAACGCTTTTATATTTTATTATTTTGTATATTGTTTTGGTTTTACTAAGGAAAATGTGTTTACAAGGCTATGTTGTTTTCTATGTTTTTTGGGGGGTGATACTTCCCCTTAGTATACACAGAGACGAAATCCGAAATTAGATATAAAAATCGTCAGCTTCTCTCAAACACATGCAAAACCACAACGATGAAATATAAACAAAAGCTAACAAGACAGCTTTTATTAGGGAGAGAGTATTTTATTTAACGATCCATGTTGCATCATAGTTTAACATTCGATTATCAAAACCTTCCTGAAGAGTGAAATAGCTGGAAAGCTAAAGAGATGCAATATATTGTTCTCAAGATTGAGTTGTTCAGCAAGAATGCACAATTGTCTTGAAACTATTCAATCTCAGAGTTTCAATGTTCTTGTATTGTTTGAGAGCATTTGCATATTTCACAACAAAACACTTTCTGAGTAACTCTTGACTGGTTGTCTTGAGAGTGTTGAGGGGTGGGGAAAGGGGGTTTGTTATCTTGTAAAGATTATTTGTTACACCACAAAACAGTATTAAAACGTTGCTGTACCCTTAGAACGATATTTTGCTATCGAAATTAAATCCGGAATAACCTAATGAAAAAGGTAAAGGACAAGTTTGTCTTGTTTAACGAGGCGAAGTTAGGGACACAAAGTCCACCACTCAACTCGACCTTACCTAGCGTCACGTTACAATTGTAAGTGGTGACTGCGGAACGAACCGCGCCACCGGGTGATGAGCTCTGAACTAGTGCGATACCAATCGCCACGGATCCACTAACACAAAACAAAAGAGATAACTCATTTTGTTTAAGGTTTGACTGGTCATTTAGCTGATCACTGTTTTACTTTTAGGCTAGCTCATTTTCTAATGCTTTGTGTTATTTAGGTTACTTTTCACCTGAATACGGGGTCGGATTCCAGATCCCGAAACGTTGTGTTCTTCTTCTTGTATAGTAAACAAACTAAGAAAATCGTCCACAATAATACTTTAAACTGATAAAATAACCTCTTGGTTTCTACCAATTCAATAATTTAGATTTTACATTACATTAGCATTGTTTAGCGGATCCGTGGCGGATTGGTATCGCACGCGACTCCGGAGCTCATCACTCCGGTGGCGCGGGTTCGATCCCCGCAGTCACCACTTACATTTGTAATGTGACTAATACGGTGACGCTAGGTAAAGGTCGAGGTTGAGTAGTAGAGAGGACTTTATAGTCCTAACTTCGCCTCGTTAAACAAGACAAACTTTACATTTTTTTACATTCAGAACTTTTAGAGCGTGCAGTCTAATTATGCTGTATCATAATACACGTTACATAGCAGAAAAACAGTTCAAATTTCAATTTCTTTTAAATTTCTCAAACAGTCAAAAGAAAGAAGGTAAACGTAAAATATGTTTCTCGTTAAAGCGCGTTAAGAAGTTGAAGATGGAAAAGATGCTTTCACTCATACGCTCTGACATCAGTGCTTTCAAACTTTCATGCACTTGACACTCGACGTGGTCACCGTCTCTAGACATAAACCCGACGAAAGTGAGAACGGATTTAATTTACCTGGAGTTCAGGGGATGAGTCAAACTTGTAGTTGGAAGGTCTGTTCTCCAAGGTGGAGAAGGGAACCTGGCCTCCAGTCAGGGGGGAGATGTCCGAGTACTCGGAAGTGCAGAGGGCGCGGGTCTCCTCCCCCTCCCTAGGAGCAGGGGTGCGCGGGTCCTTGGTGTCCGGGAGTCCGTAAGTGTCCCGGCAACTTGCACTGGAAAACAGTATGTAGTATAACAACAATATATAATGTCCCTATATTAAGGATCGCCAGTCACCATAGGCCTATACTACCTATGAGGTAACCTGGGTTATGAATTAACTACCGACCGTTGGCTCAGGCTGAGCTCGAACCCGTGAAGTACAAGATGTAGTTTGCGTCGTTAAAGAAGACACACGTTTTTCTCAATTTAAAATAGTATAAGTGTTTTTCAAAGTATATTAGGACATCTAGGCTTTGAAATGTTGACTGTTGCAACGCCAGCTGGTGCAAACCGTAAACTATCTGCAGACCTGAGTTTCTACTGCCGCTGCTTTTTTGCAGGCGCTAGGAGAGAAGTTTCGTGTACAAATCAAATCAAACTTTATTCACCATTAGTCATGATACATGAAATAGGTTTCGTCAAGTACAAAATTGAAAATATAAATATAACGTGGTTTAGCATAACCGCCCGGCAAGCGGGAGACCCGGGTTCAAATCCCGGTTCGGTCCAGATATTTTTGTCTTCAAATGTATTTAGTAATAAATTAGCTATTTAGCGTTTATACAATTAAGATCTATAATAAGTCATTTGACACAGTATTTAAATTCTGTTTGTAATATTTCCAGCTTGTTGATTTAAAGTCACTATTTGACAGTCACATGTTTCGGATAAACATTCAGATTTGAGTACTTATTTGAAGGTAGAAATAGTTGGGCCGGATGGTGTAGTGGTTAAGCATAACCGCCCGGCAAGTGGGAGACCCGGGTTCAAATCCCGGTTCGGTCCAGATATTTTTGTCTTCAAATTTATTTAGTAATAAGACTAAACTGTGTACATTTACTAAAAAAGCTACAATCTAATATTTTAACTGTAAAATTTGAAAACAGGTGAGGTGAATTAGCTTAAATGTTAAATACAATAACTATTAAAAGCAACACGTATTACTTAAAAAACGAAATAAACTCTTTGATGGAATAAAAACAATGTTTGACACATATTACAGTCTTATCACATGTCTTAATGTTAAGATCCTCAGGTCAGCGCTTAAACGATTAAAAAGTGAAATTCCTGTATAAAAGGAACCATTTTCATAGAACGCTCACTGGTTTATCAATGCATAATTTTGGTGTTATTTGTCACAGCTCCACTCACTACTCACAATTCACATTCAAATTCTTTATTAAGAACATTTGATGTGAATAAGTTGTAGATCATTTTTGTACATATAAGGCTTAAAAATATATTTCAATCAATATACCTTTTTAAAGTGTTTATTTTACAAGGTGCTAAATAACAGAGTTTTACTAATAATTTGCAAATTTCTCTTGTTATAAATTTTATTGATTCCCTTTAACCACGATTTTGCTAGTTAACAATGATGACCTATATATTGTTGTTTTTTATATATGTTTTCTGTTATAGCCCATGCAAAGGCTTACCTTTGTCAGTGGTGAATAAATAATTTTATTTCTATTTATAAAGGAACATTTGTACCAAATATCATGAAAATCGGACAAAGATTTCTACCCGCAGAGCGATCACAGGGGTCAAAAAGGGAACTTTTTAACCCCTTTTTGGAAATTCACTAGATTCACGGTAGCGCTTATAGGAAGGTTTTTTTCACAATTGCAACTCACCTGTAGTACTGGAAGGGCACCCAGGGACACTCCTCACACTTGCGCTTGTAGATGGCGAAACTCTCCGGTCGCGGGGAGTGGAACAGTAGACGCACATAGGTGATGTCGTACGCTTTCTCTGTAACAGACCACGTGATGCGTTATACATTAGGCTTAGTTAACCTTCCACTAAAATGTAAAGAATCGTCACGAAATAATATAAATGTAAATTATTTATAAAGTACACATTTATAAAGGCTTGAGTGCCTTGATCCCGGTGGGTAAGCTCAATTCAATTGCATATATTTTGTTTATTTGCACGTCTATATTCAGGGTCTATTCAATTATATTTACTGTCTATATTTAGTGCCATGAGTAAGCTATTAATGTAAAATAAATCTCCTGTTATCTCATTATAAACTTTGAAATCCTTTGTAATGTTAATTTATTTTTATATTCGTTGTTTACTATATATTATTTGGCGCGTATGTCATTTTTAAGTCTAACTTTTAAAATGGAAGTGCGTAAAGAAAGACTACTTACTACCTGGCTTTGAAAAATATGCTACAATGTAATTGGAATGTAAGCATGTACATTAAAACTAATAAATAAATACTTTAAAAACCTTGACAAAGAATGACTATAGAGGCGCAGTGGGAAGCGCCTTCAAGAAACTGGCTGCAAGGTCTGCAGTACAGCCGCGTAGTCATGTTGCTTGCCGCGCCGTCTTTAATTCCTAGTAATACACACTGTGCTGCTAGCGGACCCGTGGCGGTTTGGTATCACTCCTGTGACGCGGGTTCGATTCCCGCAGTCACCACTTACAATTAGTTAAGTGACTATACGGCGACGCTAGGTAAAGGTTAAGGTTGAGTGGTAGAGAAGACTTCGTAGTCCTAACTTCGCCTCGTTAAACGAGACAAACTTTACCTTTTACTTTTACTGTGCTCGTAGTGTAGGACAGCAAATCCAAATGCTTCGATACAGAGATCATCTTTTATTAAAAAATTCATAACAGACGCTTTTGCGCTTTAAGAAAATTTAGGTTTGTCGCAATAACTATGTAAAGTAATTAAAACTAACTTTAATATTTTAAAATACTATAATGCAAGTAAAGGAACAAAAAGTTGGAACTTAAGTTTTGACGGTGTTTATTATTCCCTTTATACAAGTTGAGCTGCTTTTAGGGCTTCAATATCTTTCCAAACTTGGGTTTTTAACTATTGGTTTATTACGTCAATATTGATTATAAATGGACAAGTTGAAATTTGCACTCAAGAGTTTTGAAACTCAAACCAACTTATTTAAAGAGGTTTCATTGGTATTTGTATTATTTTAAAGTGTTGAACTCACATGCTGGGAAAAAGGAACACACTTAGCTTAGAAGGGTACAATTCGAATTATGAGAGAGTGAATTCCAAAATGTATGTCTATTGGATTTCATGGTAGAATGTATAAAATTTTAGATTTTAAATTAAGTATTGACGATTATAAAATGTTCAAGGTTTACGCAATAAACATTTATTTAATTATTTATTTACTATCAATAAACCACATTATATATAATTAATAAAACTAACTACTAAAACGTTTTGAAATTAATAATTTGTACATAGTAAAATATACTCGTATAATTCCCGTCAGATTTTAACGGGTTAATAGCATACACAATAAACTATTATTGTGAGGTAATTCGATCTTATAAAAAACGTCAACAATAAAAAGTAACCGAACATAGCTTTGATGTAAAACTGTCACTCAAATAAGATTACTATCAGCTTGATAGGAAACACATCACTCTAATGAGATCTTTTGTTAAAGAAGATAAGTTGCTAGTAACGTAATACTTTAGAGCGAAGTCCGATGGACATTAATCAGGAAATTGATACCTAAGCTAAGCCGGGTTGAAAAGCTAATTATAAGGATTAATTCCTCCCCCCTTACCCCCAGTCTACATCAATAAGAGGGGGGAGGGGGTAAACTGGCGATTCAACAAACTGAAGTATCTCAAATGGAAATAAATACAATTATCTGTATTATCCTTTCAGCGTTCAAAGCATTTCACCTTTTAATTGTTGATTCTAAGCACCATTTGTATTTAAGAGGAACTACAAATGGTACAAAGTTTTTCAATTATTGTTTACACAGCCACTTTATTGTCCAATTTTCAGGGAATTCGGTACAAATTTTACTTTTCTAAATCTCTAGGTTATAAGTTTGGTAACCGGCAAAATCGGTCCAGCGAAAGTGACGTTTTGGCAACGAGCATTCCCCCCACCCACAATAAAAGTTTTTAGATTAAAAATAACAGTATTTTTATCTTTAAAAACTCCAACTTTTTATCTTGTTCATAGTTCAATTTCAATCAAACATACCTAACAAAAATCAACAAAACCCAATATGCCAGATCGAAATGGCCCGAAAAAACTATTCCCTTTCACTACCTTAGTCGAACTAATAGGACTTTGTTGATTTGAAATACATATGTTAGATCCAATGTATAAATGGCTGTAGAATGTTTAATATAAATCGAATACAACTAGAATGTTTATAGCATAAAACTTCATTTTTGGAAGGAAATGTCTCCTAATAAGAGCATTTCCCGTGTAATTTATTCCTCGTTGTAGGAAATTCACTAAGATTCACGACAGCACCTGTGGCTATGTTTTTACTTTTGAGTTAACTAATAATTAGCATAAAAGTATACATCGTGTGAGTGAGTGGAAAATACGTTGACGCAAAGTTGAAATTATGTTTTGGATAGAATTATGAGCTTTTGTTTTGCTTCATGTGTATCTATTGAAGACTCTATTTAGTGCAAGTAATGTTTTAAAATACTCTTGTGCAAGTGAAAGGAACAAAAAGTTGGACCTTGAAGTTTTGAAGGTGCCTTTATTATTCCTTTATACAAGTTGAGCCAAGCCTTAGGCTTCAGAGATCTTTCCAAACTTGGGTTTTAACTGAAGGTTTCCTTACGTCAATATTGACGCTTATAAATGGACAAGTTGAAATTTGCACTCAAGAGTTTTGAAACTCAAACCAACTTATTTAAAGAGGTTTCATTGGTATTTGTATTATTCTATCAGGCGTTGAACTCAGAACGCATAATTTATTATTGAATTAATTTTGTAGGGTTGAATATAAAGTGATATAATCAAAAGTTAGAGAGGAAGTAATTTTCAATAAATACGAGGTACACTATATGAGTTTTATTATGGCTTTATAAAGGCAGTAAAACCCATGTTTTTGGACTTCTTCGTTAATATTCGATCTATTTCCGTCCAAGCTTTTGTGCTTTAGTTAAGTTAGTGATTTGTCATTTTTCAGTCAACCCCATACGTGTGATTGCCAAAGTACTTACTTGAAATACCAATCATTCCTAAGGGTTTTTACAAATATTATTCTGCTATTTTACCTTTAACTTATCAAAATGCAAGTTCAATTTCGTTAATTTTTTGAAGAATGGAATTTTTCACCGGTTTTGTTGGATACTTAACACAAGAGGAATAATTTAATGAGAACCTCCTGAAAACCACGCTGAAGTGTTTTTAAGTCGTTTCTTTAAACGAAAATTGCTTTTAATAAATTTTCTGCGGTATGGTAGTTTTGGGAGGATAATAAATTTGATCAGCTGTTGAACATTGGATCAAAGTTTGAAACGTCACTTCTACTAAAAACAGTTCTAGTAAGAACGTTCACTTTTAATGATTTCAGATCTTTTGGTGTTTTCTGATCGTTTGAATTTGAATATGAGGTCAGTTGACTCCACTACGAATTGGTCTCAGGTTCAGTTAGAAGTCATTTTCTCCCTAATCAACATTTCTGTAAAAACGTCAAATTTGATCGTAAAACTAATTTTTTGACTTTTTGAGCGAAGTCTTGTAGTACGTGTGATCTTAACAGGTCATCTACAGTACCTAGTCTACTAAAGTGATATTCTAAAAATAAAGGTTAAGAGGATTAATCACCACAGAAAAAGTTGTTCCAAGCATGCTCTCGTAGTCCCCGTTTAGAACGATTTTAGGTGTAGAGATTGGAAAACTTGTTTTACACATTATCGGTTGTCTCCAGGTTTGTATAACCTGGTTTCTTTCAATACATATGCCAATTTCGCAAAAGATGCTAAAGTTGGCAAAAAATAGGCTATTTTTGAAGTGTATTATATTTTTTTCACAGGCACGTTTTGGTTTTGCGAATAAGGAACGTAGAACCACTCCTACCCTACTATACAAACCCACATTTTACTTTTCGGTTCATACGGCGTCGAAAACAGGAAGCTACGAAACCATGTTTTGCAACTTTTGAGTGAGTTGAGCAAAGTTGGAGTATATCTCCACAATAGCATTTCTCTTGACTGGCAAGGTCGGCGGCACTCGCAACTCTTGAAAGAACTGTTAGACAAGACACCCCTCCTAGAGCCGATGTTTTTGAGTCAGAAGATAAACTTAGATTTTCACCTAACCCTTCAACCACCGGAGAGAAATAATCAATACTCCGCTATTTCAGTAAAACACGGGATCTTGCTTGGTTGACTAATCCTCTTAAGCTATTGCATCCTGAGAGCTGTTGTTGGATAAAACAGGTGTATTTGACTCAAACACCTGGGAGAGAGTGTTGAACAGTAAAGCAATTCCAATGCTCTGAGGTATGGAAATGGAAGAGTCGAGGGAGTATATTCCAGCCTGTGGCCGCAGTGAAACTTGATTATAGTCCTTCACGTAGTCACTTCACTTTCCACTCAGGGAGTTCACACTTTGTCATCCTAGACTCTGTATCACAACTTTTCAAAAAAAGGTTGTGTTGATGAAACACAGTACATTTGTATAGCCATATTTTGGGTAAATTCTGAAATTTTAAAGAAAATGTGTTATCCGCTACAATTGTGGAAGCTAATTATATTTATATTAAAACTTTCTTTTTTATATACAATTAGCTAGTTTCTATAGATGCCATATTAGATGCATATTAATACCTAAATCCGGGGCCACCAATTCTGAATCTGAAATCGTTTAAACTTAGAAGAAAAACCTATTTGCATGTAGTGTTATGTATGAATGTGTAACCAAAAGTAAGTCGGGCATCTATATTTCCAAAAGTGTCGTTCGGGGTCAAATATGTTAAAAGATTTTAAAAATTCAAACGACCCTCGTCTTACTTGAAAACTTTAAGATTCGAACCCTTTTTATTTTAAAAAGACCCTTCGTGCTCTAAATTAATTGTTCCCTTGTTTTACCTCATTTTGAGTAATTTTAACATAACATCAAATCAAATCACTTAAAGAGGTCACTTTAGATATAAATATTACATATTTCATCTTTTGCCACTTATGACCTCCTGTATAAACGTGCTACTACTATACCGTTCAAATTTTGTGATTTTCAATATATATAGTGTGATATGTTCTAACTAATAATACTCGTATTTTGAAGCCTTTTGAAGCTATTTTTAACTGCTACACCGTAATTTCATTAAAAGAAATCATTAAGAAGACGCCTTCTATCATGAAAATTAATAAAATTGTGCCATTCCTCAAGGTACGTTTCCATTATTACACGTCCCAATTTATTTTCCGATTCCTCGAAATATTTGAAGAACCCAGGTTTCAAAACAAGACAGACCGTCCAATTTGATTCCTCTTGAAACATTATTTAGTCGGGTAGAGCATTTCCTGGAAGTGAATTCCGCGATAACGCGAGTGCAAACAGAGTGAGTGAGATCAGTCTGCAATATTCATCACTTAGCAGGAAGGAAGGGATTGACTTTCGAGCAAATAAAATATAAACAAGTCTCTCTGTTTGACGGATTTCCCGGTACTGATGTGCTTCTACCTCGTGAGTTTATCTTGGAGCGTCTGTCCAAGGGAAGGTCTTATTTTGCATGTTGATTTAAGAAGAAGAAGCGTTTGATTAGGGGTTTTTACTAGGTTTGAAACCAATTTAAAGCAAGTTGGCAAATATTTTGAACGCACACTTTACCATTTACGATTGGGATTAGTATCTAAAAGGTCTGACTAAGAATATATACGGGTATACTGTGTCATAGAACACCCGTTACGTGTATACCGTGAAAATAGTTCAAATTAATTTAAAAAAAATTGTAAATGAAAAAGTGATCAAAATTGAAAACTAGTAATGTTTTTAAATACAAAGACTGTTTAAAATTTAACGGTATGGTTGCGAGTCAAAACGTTTTCAAGCGTAATGAAGATTTAAGCTGTTTGTTTATAGATTTAAGCCTTTCGAGAGGATAGGAAAAAACTTACGCAAAATAATGATCCGCTTGAAAAAACGCTAGGATGACCATTACTTCCAGTTTTGTAATAGTAAAAGTACTGCAGTTTCAAGATCATTATTTAAAACGAGCTAAGCTTTCCAAACGGCCAAACTTTCACAGTTTTTCTCAGACGAAACGAAACGATCTTCCTTTAACTTGAGATTTGAAAGTGCCTCTTTGGATTTTGTAACACTGTGTATTACTAAATCTCCTAAATAACGTTCCTGATTTTCGAGTAATTTCAACATAAAAACAGTTGTAATTTCATTCCAGTAAGACAAACCGTGCTCTAGTTAACATCAAAGTCATAGTCCAAGCCACAGAACTAAATATATAACAGGAATCAACACATTCCACAACGGTTTTGAAAGTATTGATTTCTTTTAACCAGCGATTGTTAAAGAAAGCAAAGTAATGTTATGGTAAGTAGATAGCGTATAGATGCCCAATGGCTGAGACAGCAAAATCAACCTCGTTACGGCAGCTCAAGCACAGATAGCGCTGCAAGAGAATTCTTTTAAGAGTCTCAAGTAGAGCCACTGACGCACGCACGAGTTCGTTCGTTCTCGAAAATCGCACTATTTGGTCACATTTAAGTCATCTACATCAGACCCACTCGAGCATGTCGAGCTGAGGGCGGAAAATGACGGTGCGAGACGGCAGCGCTATCAGTGCTTGGGCTGCCGAACTATGTTGATTTTGCTGCCTCAACCATGTGGTGGCATCTATGCGCAATCTACCTACCATAACATAATCTTCACTGGCACTGTCGATGCTCATGTTCACATTCACAGCTGATCCTATCAAAGTTGCCATGAATAGTTAACATGTGCTGTTGACATGTAACATCGGTTTCCTATCAGCTATTCACATGCAACAATGTGTAACAATCACAGCCCGACATGTAACTGTGTTTTGCCATTAGTTGTCATTAGTTTGCCGGATCCACCAAACCTGATATTTTGTATAACCCGTTACTGAACTGGTTTATACAGTGTGTCGCATAAAAAGTGCTTCTAAAACTGATTTTATGGGTAAAAATAAAGAAAAGCCAAGGGTAACATTCAAATTTTAAAAACTTTGTTTACCTGCAGGCTATTATTGAATTTTCTTCAGATATTATGTTATACATTCAATTTTCATTAGTATTATTTAGGCTAAGGTTCACTTGATAACGAGAGGAGTTTTCATACCTCTCGAAATGTTGTGTAGTTTTAAACACAATAACCGGCAGAAAGGTCCACCTATTTCTATGTCAATGTAATAACACTGGAACAATGAACTTTCGACAATTATTAGTAAATCTATTTAAATTTCTTCACCCGGGACGGAAAAATGAGAACCGATCTTGACCCCCAGAAGACGTTTGGAGCGAACCTAAAATAACATTTTCTGTAGGCCTACAAATTACTGTAAATTTAGTACAAATGTTTCTTTTGTAAATATCTTGTTCAAACTCGTTAACCAGCAAAATCGGAACACCAGTCTCCTTTTATAGGGAAGGGAAGGAGCTGTGGTAAAAAGAGGGGGTCTGTGATAATAGATACAGGTAACGCGTGTGATAATAGAGCCCGAAATCTGAGATCATAGACGGAAGCGAGGCTGTGGCCGTAGCGAACTAGAGTAACAATTACTTACAACGAAACTCTACACTCATAGTCTGGTTCAGGGTCCGCCCTCAGCGCGTCGTTGCAGAGTTTTGCGGGAATTAAATGGAAACTTTAGTACTAATGCTATTATGACAAAACAACTCGTTAATTAAAGGTAAACATATTACATATCTAGGTTTATCTGTAGTTAATTTTTCAAAATATTTTTTAGTATTCATGCTGTGAACGGTTAAAGTTAGAAAATACAGAGTGTTTTTAAGACCTTATTTAAGAAGCTAAAAATAGAATTATTAAAAATCTAATCACAGGAAAACACAGATAAACTATTTCTCTTTCTATACAAATTAACATATCCGAATTTAACTTTCATATAAGAGCGCTATCCACTTTCTAGATTTGACAGTTAGGCCACATCAGTTGAAAGAAACCCGCTGTTTAGCCAGTTGTTACGTGCGCGGTGTCATGTGTTGTTTGGCGGACGAACTCAGCATTTCTCTGCGTGTGACACCATTTTGATCTCTGATTTCATCTCTCTGACCACGGAGGCACCCTTAAACTACAACGTCATATAGATTTGTTGTCAATTGTACAGATTGGAGACTTGGTACTCTTGGAAGATAAACGATGGATGAACGATGGGCGGAAAGTGAAGAGAGAGAGATGCCTCATAATGCGATTGCTTGGCAGCCCGCGGTAATGTAGCGGAAAATCCGACTTTCCTGACTGGCGTACACAGCACACCACTACACTCACACTTACTTCTCTGATAACTTTATCTTTTCATCTTCCAAGTAGTTGGGAAATAACAAATGTATTTAGTAACTTAATTGAACAGATTAAGTTTAATTTGGGTATTGTGGTTTCTATTATAAACATTTAATTAGTACTAACTCCACCGTGATAGTTCGGCCGATTATAGTTTTTGACATTTTAGTGTGAAGTTGAATGCACTAAATTTGTATTATTCTAAATGTTATAAATATTGAAACTAGGAGAATAATCAGTTTAAACTTTTATTGCGGACATTTTCCACCGTTAGTGAACAAGACGATCACGCCATTTCGGGATCTGCAATCTTTTCCCATCTTCAGGTGAAAAATAACCTAAAACATAACACTGAACATTAGAAGACGAGCTTGCTTAAAGTAGTCATCATAAGCTATTTAGTCAAGCACAACCAAACAACATGTAGCTGTTGGAAGTTAGAATAAAACTTAAAAAACTAGCCTAGAAAACAAAACCACAAGAACTAGCAAAAGCCACTAAACACTTAGCTACGAGAAACAACCCAAAGAAACACATCCACACTTTCGGCAACTGTTTCTCTGTTCCGGTTGGTCAGCCTGCTGTTCACGTCATTGGTGCTCCCGCCCGGCCGAACCAATCACTTTGCCGAGACTTCACCGAGTGTGGACGTGTTTTTGAGTTGTTTCTTGTAGCTAAGTTTTTAGTTTCTTATGCTTGTGGTTTTGTTTTGTAGGTTTTTTACTTTAACAGCCCCATGTTGTTTTGTTGTGCTTGACTGTCAGTTTATGCTGATTACTTTAGGCTAGCTCGTTTTCAAATGTTCTGTGTCATGTTTTAGGTTATTTTTCACCTGAAGACGGGATTAGATTACAGATCCCGAAACGTCGTGATCATCTTGCTCACTAACGATGGCAAATGTCCACAATAATAGTTTAAACTCTGAAATTCTCCAATTCTTTAAACAAAGAAGTAGGAGAATAATATTGCCACAGTGAACCGTTACAAATACTCGGCTTAATCGTATCTTTTTAACTAGCATTATACAGGGTGGCCCATAAGTCAGTTGACAGGCATGCATTTCGGTCAACTGACTTATGGACCACCCTGTATTTTCACCCCCTTTCGCTCAGCCTAGTTTGAGACATCTAAGCTAGTTTTCCTACGCCCGTAGTTGACTGGGAGAGTTGCACCTTTGGTAATGGGTTCGATTCCCGGAGCAAGCACATGAATTTCGACCGCTTTTTCTTGAAATTTCAGTTATTAACAAAAGCTCTAGATTAATAATTAAAAGGCTTCTAACGTAGGCAGCGAAAAATAATTAAAGATATCAATGTGAATATAATGTTGAAGCTAAAGTAATAAAATAAAGCGGTTTCAAAAATACATTTAAGATTTGGCGAATTTGGTAAATCTTAATAAGATTAATAGTTTTTTATTTACGCTGCGATTGTATTGTGCATTTTTAAAAGGAACTTTGTGGCAAACTTTACTTGTATATTTACCTCGAAGTCTAAGAAACAATTTGGAAAAAATGTCAAAGAAATCTAAAGTAAACTTTTTTACGGAAGGCGTCACTTATTTTACTAAGAATAAACTAAACTGATATTAATTCGGACCATTCAGGTTAAAACCAACAATATCTTAAACAGTTTATTCACAAATCAACCTTTTCTCTTTTATGCTCGTTTTGCATGGTTCGTCTACTTTAAAAACATAGCACATTAATTTAATTTAATGAGCGTACAATAAAAACAAACTATATCACCAAAACGTAAAAATAAATATATGAAAAGAGAAAAATTACCCTTCATCAGGCAATGTACATTTATTGACTTTAACCATAACCAACCAGGGAAAGAGCAGTAACTACATATTGCGCTCCAAAAACACTCGCAAAGCAGAAATTCAAAGGGAAGTTCTGAGGTCCAGTCAATATTAAAGATCAAAGGCTCGCAGAAAGGCCTTTCACTGCTGTCTTCCGACCTAGTGCCATTTCGAGCCAAACCCGACTCCAAAGAGTTCAGCGTAATATTCCTGATATGTGCTTTCTTTGCTACGTCTCTTTAGATATGTTTTATGTTGGTAAAAGGCAAAATGTAATTAAAGTTTTGTTTTAAGATTCTAAAAATACTAAAGAGACGAAGTAAACACAACCCCACAACAAATAGTCATATGGGTGAGATCAGGAGGTTAATCTCAAAAACCAAAGTAATTTGAAAGGCCGGCTTCCAAGCGCATTTATGAAATATGTAGAATTTTCATTTAACATTTTTTCATAAACCTATGACAACGAAATCGTTTTAAAAACTGCAAATATCTGTTTTGCCACTTTTTTATTGTAAAACTCCCAGCATACCACTGCAAAAAGTTTTAACTGCTGTACGAAACGATGAATCCTTAGAAGGTCTCTAAATATAAAACTGAAGTTACAGCGGTATTTAGGTTACTTACGCGTCTCCAATGGGTTTGTGAACAAAACTCAACAATTTTTATCAACAAAACAGTTTTTGGAAAAATTGAACACATTAGTTTTAATAGCTCTTTTACTACATTTTCATTGAGAATTACAAAATAACGCTACCCAGGAACCTTCTTTTACCATCCAGCCAATAAATTTTCCACGTCCATTCCCAGTAATTGCTTTTCCAACACACCTTTATTGATATCTTCCCCAACTGAGAGTAATTTTCTTTCACTAGCACACTCTTGTAATGGCCAACTTATTTTATATAACGAGAAACAGTTGCTAAATCAATTAAGTTTACTTATAAACAGGTTAAATGTGACTCTATAAGCGTGTATTTGACTTAATAATAAACGTATACAGGGTCATTTGTAGACATTTTTTAGGCTACGTCTGTTGGTAATAAAAATGTATAAATTTAAAAATGCAATATATTTCGATACCGAAATCTTCTGGTATCTTCATCAGTCAACAAGAAAAATAATAATACAGGGTGTCACAAAAATGTGTAACGCGCTATGTAGAACCGGATTCTATATTAAAAATAAGTCGAAAATGTCGAATAACATTTTTTCGGCTTGGTTTGACCATAATCCGCATTTGTAAGTTTTTGAAAATAATTCATTGTTCGAAAACCCATTGAGATAGGTTTGTGAAACAGGGTATAAACCTTAATTGTTTTCCTAATAACATGTTCCAAAAATATTTGTTTCCTAACTTATCAAATTTCAAAATGGCGGAAATTTAAATATTTCAAAGTCAAATAGAATCATATTAGAATTTGACTTTGAAATGTTTAAATTGCCACCATTTTGAAATTATTCTTGAAAATATTTTGCCAAATGCAAAAGTGGTTTTAGGCTAGAAGTGACCCTATAATTATTATACATCAACCAGCCATCTTTTTTTATTCCCGACGCTAGCAAATGTTATGGAACTTTATCTAGCCAACTGAAGTTATACAGCGTGAGGCTGCCTAAAATCAATTACATACGGATCACTTCAGCAAGGTACACCTGCGAATTACAGGACAAATCAGTTTAAGCCCCTCAGTATACAGAGTGTATTGAAAACAGCAGGTTACAACGTGTTCGGATCTCGGTGGGTTTTAGGGGTTTTCAGTACACCATTCAAAAGCTCATTTAGTTAGCAGAATTTCTGTTGAAATAGATTCAAGAAACTATGAGCCATAACAAAATGGCGGCCTTAAACGTGAGCATTTTGGCTTGCCGCACGCAGCTGAGTGAACTGCAAAAGTATACATGAGGTGCACAGTCAAAGCGTCTAGAACGAAATATGTCGTTTTCACTCAAGAAGATTTCAAATTTAAATACTGTCAAACAAAATAGTAGAGGACAGGTTTTCCATAATTTTATTCAGCACAAATATACATAACAACTTAGTTAGCCCTACAAAAGTACAGTATTACACGTGGAATATTTAGCACAATAGACTAGAAAGTTGAGTTTGTGGATAGAGAGGCAAAGTTATGTTTCAGAGTCCTCCACTCCAGCCAGACATTAGGTGCGTCCACAAAACCACTCAACTTTTATACCGGCTTCGTTAACTCTGAATCGAGTCCATCTACCTCGCCCACTGCCTTTATTGCAATAAATAAAACATTACATTCCGGGACTTGTATTATTTGTTTTGTAAATTTTCAAGAAAACTAGACCTTAGTGGTTGTTTTTGTATTTGAATAAAAAGGGCTAACACTGGAGTTTACAGGATTGGTTATAAGTATGGAAACTCCTGATTACTTTTGAACGTCTGAAAATACTTTCCCCGTGGTTCGGAAGTCACGGTAAGCCTGCTCCATTCCGTCCTGTCCGTTGAGCTATTGATTAATGACCCAATCTAGGGTACAGTCGGCTCTAGGTAGTAACAAGACTACACCTCATCATCCATCAAAACACTCATCATCACACTCACCATTCATCCTATATTTACCTTAAATGGAGTGTCGGTGTCTCGAATGAAAGTATCAAAGTAATATATTTATTTGCGCTGCTAAGGTACTTAAATCACTATTTAAGATGCCGACAACTGTCATGAGGGTATTTTAAGGCAAATATGTGGTGAAGGATGAGTGTGATGAGTGGTAATAATGAGTTATGAGGTCTAGTCTTGTTACAAACTAAGGCCGACTCTTCCTTAGAATGGGTCATTAATTATTAGCCCAATGACCAATAAAGAAATACAAGGACCAACGGCTTAACGTGACTTCCGAACCACGCAGATGATGGTCCGATATGTCTAAACGATGGTGGGAGTTGATGCGGGTATCATCAGATGATCACTGAGACTATCTGAGCCGCTTTAGATCTATATCATCCTCAAAACCTGACCTCTATGAAGCTGGATTACAGGACCACGCCACGAGTCCCAGTCTCGTATATATTGAAATTCGAATTAAAAGTTTTAACTAGTAAAAGTCTTATGCACATGTAGAAGAGGACACAATTTTATTTTCAATAGTTTAAAAGTACTCTGGGTGTATCTACACTTTTGCTAAACCCTGTATTCAAATTGATGTAAACATCTTTATTTAACCTTAAGAGTAAAAGCATCTACGCCAGCAGTCTCGTGGCTTAGGCCTAAGAGTGGGAAGGAGGAAATGGGTTTAAATCCCACAGTAATTAAGAAGCTTTCTCACTGTTTGAAGCCACAAATCATGTCTAAGTTTAGTTAAATCAAAAATATAAATAAACATAGCCAACACCGTGAATCCTTGCGGTTTTTGTGCAACTGAGGGATAAATAACACCTAAAGTGCATTTTGGTGGGAGCGTTTCATTATAGAAAAGAATTTTATGATTTACAAACTGAATGTTGATCCAATTGCAATGAAACCTGGTATAATCAATTACATCACCGAACTTGACATGTGTACTAAAAAACAACAAATCAAATCAGCCAAAAGAAGATTACGGTAGAAAGTGCGTTTCTTCGCCATCTTGGTCTGGCCAAATGAATCATACTGATTTAAAAAAAGTACACATGTTAGGTATGGTTACATAAATTTGTTCGCCAAGTTTCAATCAAAATTACACCATAAACAAATGTTTTATAGCACGAAAACAAGTTTTCGAGTGGAAACGCCCCTACAAAAGGTCACTTTTGGTAAACCAGTTTTGAACATTACACCACCCTACTGAGCCTCAAAACTTACATTTTAATTAGTAAAACGGACTTTTCTGGCCACTTCAGAAAGAAAACTACTCCCTATGTTTCGGGCAGTTGGGTAAGCCATTTTCAAGGGCCTAACCTAAACTTACGCTACATTATAGATAATACTTAGCCTATCATTAACCTAAGAGGACAAGACAAAATGAAGTATTAACAGCTACTTCGTTAGACAAATATTTACAGGAGGGAAATAATTACACAAAGAAAGCTTAATAGAAAAAAGGAAGAAAGGATCTCACCAGGACAACTGTCTAACAATGTAGCTGTTAATAATTCATTTTGTCTTGTCTTCTTAAATAAGGTTAGGCTAAGTATCTATAATGTAGCGTAAGTTTAGGTTAGATTAGGCCCTTGAAAACGAGTGGAGTTTCCCAACTGCCAAAAACGTAAGGAGTAGTTTTCTTCCTGAAGGAGCCGGAAAAGTCACTTTTTCTAACTAAATTGATCTCCGCCACCATTATAAATTTTAAACCTAGAAATTTACATATTAGAAAACAAACTATTGACTCTACAACGCCAACATAGGCCTACTCAGATTATGTTTACGTTAAGCCGCACATTTCAATTAGTGTTAAACAAGCCCCACCGAGTAAACATTTGCTAAAAATGTAATTGTGTTCAAGTCCAGGGGTTGGATTAAACATGAGCCGGTGGAGGGGATAGGTGAGGGGTGAGGGGGAGGTTATTTCAGTTGCTTGCCGGGTGTGAAACGCGGTTATGTCTACCTTTACAATAATGGAATCTCTTTAAAACTCCAGCGTTTTACATTTTTCGCTCTCTTACTGCTATTTCAGCCTGTCCCATTAATGTCACCGGGATAAATCTTTCTGCCGCTCTATCTTGTGAAAATTATGTTGAGTGGGTTTAAGTTCGGCGAAGCTTTTCCGGGTTACTGTTATTCTTCTGGGCGTATTGCAATTTTATGTAGGTATAACGTGAGTTTTACTCGTAGCTCTCCAACTTCCAAAAAATATGTGAAGTATGATTATTGCTGCGCAATGAAGCTTCTTTGTATTCAAGGATGCCTGAAAAAATCGGTCAAACACAATTTGTTTTACCGACAAACATTTTATTTTCGTGGTTATACCTCAACTTATCAACCTGTCAGGACAAAGCCTTACGACGGTAGTAAGTAATTTTTAGCGGACCCGTGGTGATTGGAATCGTTCGCGACTCGGAGCTGATCACTCTGCTGGCGCGGGTTCGATCCCCGCAGTCACCACTTACATTTGTAATGTGACTATACGGTAACGTTAAGTAAAGGTCGAGGTTGAGTGGTAGAGATGACTTTGTAGTCCTAACTTCGCCTCGTTAAATAAGACAAACTTTACCTTTACCTTAATCTTACACAAACCTTCAATAATTATTCCTAAAGGGAGTTTACAGTGTTTACCAAGGAGATGACTCTATAAGGACTGCACGAGCAATTTTACAAAAAGAAAGTTACTATAACTACGCAAACTAGGGAGTTTTTATCAAAATTTACTTTTTGGCTCTTTAAGCAAATCTCTCAAAACACACAAATAATGATTATTGTCTATCCCATTGAAGTGTAGATTTGACTTGGCTGCTTCATTTTAGAATGTCTATAAAAACAAATCCAAACCAGCTTTTTGACTGGCTGATCTATTCAGGTCACAAGATCTATTTAAATGCATACCATTGGTGAATTTGAATTGACATAATTTGTAAGATCACCACGGGTGCGTGTTTGTGAATTCAACGGGATACACAGAGTGAGATTTAAATGCCCCCTCAACCTAACTTTTGAAAAAAGAAAAATTAAAACCCTTTGAGGAATGTTTTTATAGACTTCTGAAGTTTGTTTTGACGTACTTTGCGTTACCCACCCACCACCCAAAACCGGGGGGAACCCCCCTAAAATCTTTAAATAAAAACCCAACCCCCTTTTTACAGTTCTAAAGAAAGGTAATTCGAATACAAATTCAAAGACACAAAGATCAACTTTTTATCTCGACTCGTGTTTGAGATTCCACTTGAGGTTCCAATTTCAAGATTGCAAGAAACAAGCTTAAAAATGCCACATTTCACATCTAAATCTTTTTAAGGACAAATTTGTCTTGACAATCTTTTGAGGGGACTCTCACAACCCTATAACATAATCCCACATAGCATTTTGAAGACAAATTTGTCATAAGAAAATTGTTATGTGAAATGTAGCATTTTAAACCTGATTTCTTGTAATCTTTAAATGGGTATTACAAAAAAACTAGTCGAGATAAAAATGTTTTCTTTGAGTCCCAAGAGGGGAGTTTGTGTTTAAAAGAAATTGGGGCCCTCCGCCCAGGATTTCTGGTGGGGGGTAGGTCATGCAAAGTACCAAAACAAATTTCAGGATCCAATAAAATCATTACTACCCAAAGGGTTTTGAAAAATATTTCAAAAGTTAAGGTGGGGGCATTTAAAACCCACCCTTTATATAAAAGGTGGATTTGGTCTAATAGTGACGGAATTCAGCGTTTTTAAACCATAAACATGTATGAACTCCCTTAGATAGTGTAGTTTATTAGCTTTACGCTGTACCTGCGCTGCCAATATACAATCTGATAGATACTGTAGCTGTGATAACGCTATCAACCCCCTCCCCTCCCCTCACCACCGCCAGGGGCGGGCCGCGATGTTTTATGAACATGTCAATAAATTTCACACCTCGCCGCTCAAGTAATTGCTTTTCAACCCGACCCGGGAACCGTTCAGGGGAAACATTTTTGTAACACGATCCGTTGTCAATAATGTATCAAGTGAACCGTTTCGCTGTGAAAGCGTTATTTTGTAACTCGACTACGCACGAATAAGAATTCGGTTTTTAACATTTACAAGTGGGGTTAAACTTATCAAATTTATTTGCAGCACAACAATAAAGGTTTGTCTTGTTATTAACGAGGCAAAGTTAAAACTACGATATCTTCTATCTTCAATTCAACCTCGACCTCTACCTAGCGTTACTTAAAAATTACTCTGTGTTTGAAGTTTGTTGTTGGCGATGGTGCAATTTCTGAGGTTTTCTGAGATTAACTGGAATCTGACCCCGTCTTCAACATTGTTCGCGTGAAGACGGGGTCAGATTCCAGATCCCGAAACGTCATGTACTTGTCGTTCACTCAAAAACAATGGAAAACGTCCGTAATAGTATTTTAACCTAAATGTAACATTATTAAGTGTCTGCGTAGATCGAACCCCCGACACCGAAGTAATGAGCTCCGGAGTCGTGCAAGATACCAACCCTCCAATGGTCGACTCCGATATTTAAGTGGTTGGCGATATTTGTGTTTTCATATAAAGTTTAGAAGACTTGCAATTTAAAGGTAAATAAACTCTCTATCATATTGTATGTCCTTTTTCTATGTTAAGAGCATGGTTTTCTGCGCTTTTAGCTTCAAATATATTTGAAGGTTTTATTCACTTTTTTTGCTACGTTTAAATGTTTTTAGGCCAATGTTACAGCACGTATAATTGCCTGAAAAAACCAACCGGGCTTTAGTTAAAATATAATCTTTAAGTTCACATACAAAAAATATTTTCAACCGAGAAATAACTAGTTGTTAACATTTTCACCAAACGCACCTCTCATTGTGTGTACTTCTAACCGAGCTCAAAACCATCAAATATAAACCACACGGTAATACAAACAAAGATTATATACACTATAATCAACAATGAAATTCTAGAGGTTTGAAATCGTCTCAACTTAGACAAAGTAGTTTGATAGGTCTAAGTGGTATTTGCAGGAGGCGAGATATACAATCTACAGATTAAATAAATCACCACACTTAGCCAGAAGATTGCTCTATAGTAGTCTCAAGATAGCGTGGTAGAGTGCGTTGAGCAGCAAGTCTTCAAGAGAGGCACGTGATGCCCAAGGTTGGTTGGAGCGCGCTATAAGGTGTTAGTAACGTGCTTTGGCTGTTTCAATGAGAAAATATTTACTATTAACGCCCAGTTTGGTATAATATTATTAATTGAGAAAATATAATAGATGTTGGGAAGTGAGATTCTCTAAGTCAAGAAGTGGTAGAACAGATTTCAAAATAAGTTCAATAGGTTAAAAAATGGCAGGTATAAGTCCTTTAGGAAATAGACTAATGACTAGAATATTTAGTTGGATAATTTAACCTTGATTAAAAGCTTATTGATAATTGAAGCTATCGATCGACTACTTTAATTATATAGTTATGTTATTTTGCAAATGTTATAATGGGGTAACTATTGAAACTAAATGAAAACTTATTAGCCATCAAAATGATAATCCTCAAATCAAATCGGCAACAAAATTAATCAGTTAAAAGACGACAGCAAGCATTCACTAACAGAGCAATATGTAGAGTTGTGAAGTTTGCCTCATATAATCAACAGTGTGTCTCAGCGTGTAATGGACCAAGTTTCCCTCTTCATCAAACAGTTTGTTGTAACACAAACAACTCCTCAGTCAACATATGTCTGTGTTCTTGCAAGCTGTTGTTGATACAGTTCAAGTTGGAACTGATGTAGTTACTTGTACGAGTATTGTGTACATATAGACAGCAATATGTAGAGTTGTGAAGTTTGCCTCATATAATCAACAGTGTCTCAGCGTGTAATGGACCAAGTTCCCTCTTCATCAAACAGTTTGTTGCAGCACAAACAACTCCTCAGTCAACAGATGTCTGTGTTCTTGCAAGCTGTTGTTGATACAGTTCAAGTTGGAACTGATGTAGTTACTTGTACGAGTGTTGTGTACACGTAGACAGCAATATGTAGAGTTGTGAAGTTTGCCTCATATAATCAACAGTGTGTCTCAGCGTGTAATGGACCAAGTTTCTCTCTTCATCAAACAGTTTGTTGCAGCACAAACAACTCCTCAGTCAACAGATGTCTGTGTTCTTGCAAGCTGATGTTGATACAGTTCAAGTTGGAACTGATGTAGTTACTTGTGTGAGTGTTGTGTACATATAGACAGCAATATGTAGAGTTGTGAAGTTTGCCTCATATAATCAACAGTGTGTCTCAGCGTGTAATGGACCAAGTTTCTCTCTTCATCAAACAGTTTGTTGCAGCACAAACAACTCCTCAGTCAACAGATGTCTGTGTTCTTGCAAGCTGTTGTTGATACAGTTCAAGTTGGAACTGACGTAGTTACTTGTGTGAGTGTTGTGTATATAGACAGCAATATGTAGAGTTGTGAAGTTTGCCTCATATAATCAACAGTGTGTCTCAGCGTGTAATGGACCAAGTTTCTCTTCATCAAACAGTTTGTTGCAGCACAAACAACTCCTCAGTCAACAGATGTCTGTGTTCTTGCAAGCTGTTGTTGATACAGTTCAAGTTGGAACTGATGTAGTTACTTGTGTGAGTGTTGTGTACATATAGACAGCAATATGTAGAGTTGTGAAGTTTGCCTCATATAATCAACAGTGTGTCTCAGCGTGTAATGGACCAAGTTTCCTCTTCATCAAACAGTTTGTTGCAGCACAAACAACTCCTCAGTCAACAGATGTCTGTGTTCTTGCAAGCTGTTGTTGATACAGTTCAAGTTGGAACTGATGTAGTTACTTGTGAGTGTTGTGTACATATAGACAGCAATATGTAGAGTTGTGAAGTTTGCCTCATATAATCAACAGTGTCTCAGCGTGTAATGGACCAAGTTTCTCTTCATCAAACAGTTTGTTGCAGCACAAACAACTCCTCAGTCAACAGATGTCTGTGTTCTTGCAAGCTGTTGTTGATACAGTTCAAGTTGGAACTGATGTAGTTACGTGTGTGAGTATTGTACATGTAGAGTTGTGAAGTTTGCCTCATATAATCAACAGTGTGTCTCAGCGTGTAATGGACCAAGTTTCTCTTCATCAAACAGTTTGTTGCAACAAACAACTCCTCAGTCAACAGATGTCTGTGTTCTTGCAAGCTGTTGTTGATACAGTTCAAGTTGGAACTGATGTAGTTACTTGTATGAGTGTTGTGTACATATAGACAGCAATATGTAGAGTTGTGAAGTTTGCCTCATAATCAACAGTGTGTCTCAGCGTGTAATGGACCAAGTTTCTCTCTTCATCAAACAGTTTGTTGCAGCACAAACAACCTCAGTCAACAGATGTCTGTGTTCTTGCAAGCTGTTGTTGATACAGTTCAAGTTGGAACTGATAGTTACTTGTGTGAGTGTTGTGTACATATAGACAGCAATATGTAGAGTTGTGAAGTTTGCCTCATATAATCAACAGTGTGTAATGGACCAAGTTTCCCTCTTCATCAAACAGTTTGTTGCAGCACAAACAACTCCTCAGTCAACAGATGTCTGTGTTCTTGCAAGCTGTTGTTGATACAGTTCAAGTTGGAACTGATGTAGTTACGTGTGAGTGTTGTGTACATATAGACAGCAATATGTAGAGTTGTGAAGTTTGCTTCATATAATCAACAGTGTGTCTCAGCGTGTAATGGACCAAGTTTCTCTCTTCATCAAACAGTTTGTTGCAGCACAAACAACCTCAGTCAACAGATGTCTGTGTTCTTGCAAGCTGTTGTTGATACAGTTCAAGTTGGAACTGATGTAGTTACTTGTGTGAGTGTTGTGTACACGTAGACAGCAATATGTAGAGTTGTGAAGTTTGCCTCATATAATCAACAGTGTGTCTCAGCGTGTAATGGACCAAGTTTCTTCATCAAACAGTTTGTTGCAGCACAAACAACTCCTCAGTCAACAGATGTCTGTGTTCTTGCAAGCTGTTGTTGATACAGTTCAAGTTGGAACTGATGTAGTTACTTGTGTGTGTGTTGTGTACATATAGACAGCAATATGTAGAGTTGTGAAGTTTGCCTCATATAATCAACAGTGTCTCAGCGTGTAATGGACCAAGTTTCCTCTTCATCAAACAGTTTGTTGCAGCACAAACAACTCCTCAGTCAACAGATGTCTGTGTTCTTGCAAGCTGTTGTTGATACAGTTCAAGTTGGAACTGATGTAGTTACTTGTGTGAGTGTTGTGTACACATATAGACAGCAATATGTAGAGTTGTGAAGTTTGCCTCATATAATCAACAGTGTGTCTCAGCATGTAATGGACCAAGTTCCTCTTCATCAAACAGTTTGTTGCAGCACAAACAACTCCTCAGTCAACAGATGTCTGTGTTCTTGCAAGCTGTTGTTGATACAGTTCAAGTTGGAACTGATGTAGTTACGTGTGAGTATTGTGTACATGTAGAGTTGTGAAGTTTGCCTCATATAATCAACAGTGTGTCTCAGCGTGTAATGGACCAAGTTTCTCTCTTCATCAAACAGTTTGTTGCAGCACAAACAACCTCAGTCAACAGATATCTGTGTTCTTGCAAGCTGTTGTTGATACAGTTCAAGTTGAACTGACGTAGTTATTTGTGTGTGAATGTTGTGTACACGACAGCAATATGTAGAGTTGTGAAGTTTGCTTCATATAATCAACAGTGTGTCTCAGCGTGTAATGGACCAAGTTTCTCTGTTCATCAAACAGTTTGTTGCAGCACAAACAACTCCTCAGTCAACAGATGTCTGTGTTCTTGCAAGCTGTTTTGATACAGTTCAAGTTGGAACTGATGTAGTTACGTGTATGAATGTTTCATCCTTGCAGATTTACGGGTTTGCCTCAGTGGTCACTTTAGAGAAAGCCTGAATTTGTTCTTCCAGGGAGCGCAGGTTGGCGCAACTGGATAAAACAACAGACATGCTTTTAATTAATGCGGCCTGTCAAACTATGCCTTTGCTGATGTTTACGGTGGCCCGTTTGTCATCTTTCAACATAATGTTAAATAAACCTTATCTATTTTGGAAACTAAAGAAGGATTCTTGCAACGTGAATTGAGCCCGATTTTCATAAGTGGTTTCGTAGTAACTCAAATCTTTAAGTTTAAAATTGACCAAGCTTTAGTATTTTTTAATTCTATTCTGTACAATAAAACACTTAATTTCAAAAGAAACACTCCATTCGCGTACCAAAAAACTCCTCTTGTTTTCAAATATATGAGGTTATTGAATGTACAAGTTATTTTTTCATGCGAAAGACGGGCCGCTATAAACCCTTGCATTGAAGCGTCCCCGCCGACTGATGCGCACCCTTAACCTTAAAGCTCTCATCTCATTAAATAGCAAACTGAATGTATTTTAACCCATTTTGTTTACAAACCTTTTGAAAATTTACGTTTAAAGTAAACTAACGGGTTAAGTTGACAAAAGGTTTTAAAGGATTTTGTACTATCGTATGTACAGTAGTTTCTTTCTCAAAACTTGCTTTTGCCCAATTGAAACCCTTAAAGTACATGCTCACACTGAATTAAGCAACCTTACGTTGGATTACAAACGTGAATCACCCGCAACTGAATGAAAGTCAAGATAAAAGCATTAGACCGCTCCCAGGTGAGATTAATGTGCTAAAAAGTAATTTGTTTGAAAAGCCGGGAAAAGTTAAAAGCACATTTGTGTAACGATGTTCGACCGAAACTAAACTTTAACTCCACTTCTGTTTGTGCCTCAGTGGTTCTGCTCCTCTCCACGTTGTTCTGTCTGGTGAAAGTTTGTGGATTAACAATGAAGCGGTTTTAATTAAGAACAGACGTAACGTTACATGAGTCAACTTTTTTTAACACTTTTAACGATTTATTTGACTTTTTCATTTATTTTTTAGGTCATTTAAGTAAACTTATGAGTATCCTTATTAGTTGTCTAAGAGGTTTACAATCACTAAATCACTATTTGAGATGCCGACCACTCTCATGAGGGTATTTTAAGGCAAATATGTGGTGAAGGATGAGTGGTAGTAATGAGTTATGAGGTGTAAGTCTTGTTACAAACTAAGGCCGACTCTTCCTTAGAATGGGTCATTAATTAATAGCCCAATGACCAATGGAAATACAAGGACCAACGGCTTAACGTGACTTCCGAACCACGCAGGTGATGGTCTGATATGTCTAAACGATGGTGGGAGTTGATGCGGGTATCATCAGATGATCACTGAGACTATCTGAACCGCTTTAGACCTATATCATCCTCAAGACCTGACCTCCATGAAGCTGGCTTACAGGGCCACGCCACGAGTCCCAGTCTTCTTTAGTTTATTTTGTTCCTCGTGACGCTTTAAATATTACGTCAAGTAGACTATAGCATTTCATAAAAGTGCTGAGCTAAATAAGTATAAAGTCTTAGAACAAAGTTTGCTACTTACCAACGTGAATTTTACTTGGACTTATGTTCCCAAACAGGTTTAAAGTGTAAACACGGGTTTTACTGGATGTTCCACCATATATTATTAAAATAAAACAAATTTTACATTTCAATAACATCGGACTACTCATTCCTTTGTTATAGCGAAAAAACTTAAACGAGTCATAATTTTAGTATATGATGTATAGTAACAAAATGTTTACTACAAGTTTTATCAAAATCGGACGAATTTCACTGTTTTTAGATCAATTAAAACTCCTTTTTTGGTGAAAAGTACCCCCACCCAGGGAGGTTTCGACGGTCTATTCGAACTCGACCGAGATATACTTACAAAAGGAACATATGTATCAAATTTGGTGAAAATCGTACAAAAATGCAACCTGTGGAGATGATATACGTATGTATATTAAGTTTTGAAACAAAATTCTCAAAACGTGTTCTGGGGGTCAGGATAGGTGCTCATTTCATGGTCCGGGCCAGGTTCTTACAAAGCATACAAAGGAAACTCGATAAAACCAACAAAATAGCTTTGATCTAAAGTACCAATAAAATTCAAGAAGCCAAATAAATGTGAATATTTGCCAACCTTTTTACTTTAAACGAAAAATTTTACTTTGATCTGCTAATACGCCATTGTTTGATAAACAAACCTTCGCAAAGTTAACTTGTCCTGTGTAACGAGGGTATTTGAGGATTCAAGTCCTCTACCATTCAATCTCGACCTTTATCTAGTGTCACCACAATGACACTGTTAAAAAGCCCCACATTTATACTCACTTTAGAGTTCTCCGTGGTGGATTCACGCGACCAGGAGCTCACAACCTCGCTTTGATCCCCGCAGTCACCAATTTACTATAAACTAATACTGACGCTAGGTAAACATTTGGTAAAACTTTGTAATCCTAACTTTTAAACAAGACAAACTTTATCTTTTCTCCCTTTCAAATAAAGCCGAAAATGTGCGAAATGTTGTGAAACTGATCACGAAGCAGTATCAAAGTCCCAGCTGGGAGAATGGCTGAGGGCGATTCAGAACAGAGTCCGATACGAGCCTCGTCTCGGGGGAAATCCCTCAAACTGTTCTGAATGCTTCATCCTCATCCTAGAACTGGATTATACTGGTTGCTAGGGCTCAATTTAAATCCAGGTGGTAATCGTGTGATTTACAACTCACGAGGGACGCTCTATTGGCTGAAGTACTGCTAAAATTGCACAACAAATTGTTCACCAGTGTTTGTACTTGATTTGTTTTTGTTACATATATTTATCAGTTGTTTTCTTGTCAGGTATTGATTTTAAAGTGATTTTTTGACTGGTTAAATAATAAGAGGCCAAGTAGCCGTATGATATCTGTCAATAGCTCGAAAACGACTTCAACTAAAAATTGCGAAAGTCGACGTTAAAAAAAGTATGGCTATCTACTTCCAAATTATTCGGGCAAACTGTTACGAAGGTTAAAATAAAGTGTTCATCATCTAATTATTTGAAATTTACAATAAAACGTAGTAGAAGTTTGGAATATTATTACGATAATTTTCCACAGTAAGTGAACAAGAAGAACACGACGTTTCGAGATCAGAAATCTGATCCCATCCTCATGTGAAAGATATCTTCAATTCTTTTCACCTGAAGATGGGATCGGATTGCACTAACGATGGAACATTTCTGAAATAATATTTCATACAGTGGTTCTCTGGTAAATTGAAGATTAAATAATCAGCCAAAATTTACAACCAAAAGTAAGTACCATTAAAATTTTCGAAAGCCTTTTCCTAAGAGACTATCTAGAAATAATGTTTAGAATTTAACTGACGATGTAAGAGAGAGTTAGAGAAGAGAAAGAGAGAAGTAAAGCTGATGAAAACTCTGTTTGTATGTCAACACGGTAATCACATGATCAGAGTCTAACTCTGAGCGATCTGTCTGTTTTCAAATCATTGTCACAAACTCCCAACTCAGTTCCAACACTCTCTCTACCTGTGATTATCACTCACAGGTAAAACTGTACCAACTCTGCCAGGGGTTGATAATTTGCAAAACAATATTAAATCCGTGATGTAAATAAACTTAGAAGAAAAAGTCTCAATATTTTGCTATCTAGAAAAACGGGCTGAAGCTTTACTTGTTAAGATGTGTAGCTAAAAGTTCTAAGATTTTTGAAAGGTTGTAATTTTGTATTGCGTTGTCAAATTCAGTCGTGTTCAGTATGACTTTCACTATTCTTTCGATTGGTTTGCAGTGCAGTCAAGGCTATATAGCAGTCTTTTAGGTATAGTTTTTCAAACGTAATATCCAATAATATAATTATTACGAAGTAAATAATTATCCTCATACAAAAAGTTAAAACTCATAATTTATGTTGAGATGGAGCTCTCCTTAATAGGTCACACACAATTTATAAATACATCTCTTTTTGTCTTGACAAAGGCTCTACTAGGGCTGAAAATTTAACAGTCTGTGTTCTTTTATGTGTTTCTACTTTATCCAGGTGAGCCTGCTCTCCTTTCTATTCCTTTTGATAGCATATCCTGGCCTAATGTCGTATTTCCTAAATTTACCTATTTATATATAGTTTCGCACTATCTCATAAAATCATTCTTTAATATCTGAGGCCTTTCAAATTCTCGGTATTTATCTTGAGATGGATAGACAAACAACTGTTTGTGTGCATCTCTAAAATAAATACTTCTATTATTCGAAAGGTATCTCAGATAATTAAACAAATGTAATGAAATAATATGAAGTTATTTCATATTTATGATTTACGTCTTTAACTCTACACCAAAACATTATAGCTACAGTTTTTGCAAAGGAATAAAACTAAATTATTAATTCCAGCTAGTTACGTTTGATAAGGTACGTCTCTCTTTACATTAATGCGCAGTGTTCCACTCATATACATGATTTCAAGGACTTACAAGATATTAAAGGAAGATACTATACTTAATACGGAGTAAAAGATACAAATTACAGATAATAAAGAACGTTGGCTGCACTGAGAACTCACCAAGCGTGTGACTACATTTGCTCTGCTTGGCTTTGCTTAAATGAACTTATTCGCTTTTTACGTTTTAACAAACCCTACAAGTTGAATAATTTCTTCAAAGCATAATTAAAAGTCATATAGCTTTAGGTAATTTTTATATTTTTGACTTCGTATTATCTTGTTTTAATCTTTAAATGTATATTTTAGAAATTACTACTACTTCATCCACTCAAACTATAAGCGTGGTGAAAAAAACTTCTCATTGTTTGTATTAATTGCGTTACAAAGTATGTTCAAGAACATTATTATAATATCTAAGGCTTCCGGTTTACACCGTGTCACAGTTGAAATATACAAATACTGCTAAACGTTTCGACCTCGTTGTGGAGAGTCATCCTCAGTAGCTGGTTGACTGGCTGAGACTGGATTGGCCGGTCGTGACGTCTTCTTATATACCCAAGTTGGTCTCAGCCAGTCAACCAGCTACTGAGGATGACTCTCCCAACGAGGTCGAAACGTTTGCAGTATTTGTATTTCAACCAAACCTTGGATATTAACGATGACACTGGCCGTGAAAGCTTAAGAATTAAGAACATTATTATACTTTTTTTATATGATTATTATGTTGTTGCTATTTTCCATCGTTGGTGACCAAGAAGGAACAACGTTTTGGGATCTGCAGATCCAATTCCATCTTCAGGTATATCTAAAGCGAAATGCAAAACATTAAAAATGAGCTAGCCTAAATAAGTGATTGGTGTAAATTAACTAATCAAACACAACCAAACAAAATATATCAACCAAAAACCACTGTCACAGAAATCAAAACAATACATAAAAACGAAACAAAAACAACAGCAACCAGAGAAACTCAAAACGCCCACGGCCAGTGACATCTACCAAACAGCTGTTTGTTTCGTTATTTGTTTGTCCATGTTCTTTTGTTTTTAGGTTAGATTTTTATCGAATTTCTTTTGGAAAATTGAGATATTAATTCATGGTCCCTATTGGTAAAACCCAAACCAGGGATCAAGAAATGCATCGATCCTGACCACCAGAACACGTTTTGAGCATTTTTCGAAACTTTATATGAATATGTACATACAGTGTACAGCATGCAAAACGTAATACAATGAGTGACAATGCACCCCCCCCTGCACGTCTCACTCCGTAGGCACGAAACCTAGGTAGACACTCATGCAGCTCAAGTGCTAAAGCGCCGCTGACGTGAGTATAGCGAATTTCCTTTGCAATTCGTTACTATTTGTCGCTACGCTCACACCCTTGCTTTGGCCTTAACTCGCAGAAAAAAATGGAAAGAGTGAATATGAATTTTTTGAGTTCAGTAGCAAACGAATTTCACTTTTCCGAGGCTCAAAATAGCTTACATGTATAAACAATTTGGAAAATAATTTTTTAGTCCCTGATGTGCCCCCCACAACCCTCAAACTAAATCGGTTAATACACTCTGACAATAAAAATTTAAAAGTTGTGGAGGTATGTCGATCGTTTTCCGCCCCTGTTGAAATTTCCACTAAAGATACAAGTAGCTCAATAAAATGCATTGGACCGCATTGTGCACTAACTAAATTCTCTCTCCGGCCTTAAATTATGCCAATGTTTATAAGTTTGCCGTGTATTGATATTAACAGTTCTTGTTAGGCAGATTAAGTCAACAATTTTGGTAACTACGCAACAATGTACTATTATTTGTATGAAATTATGCAAATATTCAAAACTGGCAAATTTCCAAGTGATCATCGCCCACTGGCATATACCGGTGAGTGTTAATCTTTGGTTTAAGTACGTGTATAAAACTTGTTACATATAGTTTAAATTTATTTTGTAAAATACACGAAATATATAATAATAGATAAAATAATTTGTAAAATACATTCAAAATAGACTCTAAACGTCTATCTAAACTGCCAGTACGGGATTAAGGATATATGGCTAAGTACACCAAAGTACACTGCGTTTTGTTGAAAAGTGTCTTTCTTCGTTATATGATTTTGTTCAATAACTACAAAAACCTTTTTCTCTACAAAACATGTTTTTAAGTACAATGTCACTTTGACTACCAATAAGATTCGCCGGAATCGCGTCAGCAGTTGCAGCCGTGTGTTACTATGTTATTAACCCACGCCAAGTACAGGTGACACCCGTAATGGCAGTGAGTCAGGAAAGAATGGAACTCAAATTTGCCAGCAAAATTAGTCAGCCAGCTGAGATTGTTGTAGGTTTTCTTAGTGAAAAACATCAGTGAGATCTCAACTATAATCTGGGCTCTAAATACTATTATGGCCGACTTCAAAGGACACAACGCACGTTATATGATTTGTTTTTTAAACATTTAACTATTTTAATTTTAAAGCTCGAGAACACTATTTTAGTTAGTTAATCATTCAATTAAAATTATCTTATAGTAATGTTTAAACAAACTTAGTGCCTGCAACTAGTTTTACTCACGTCCGAGATGGCAGCAGAGGTATCTTCTCAAGTTACGTGTTTTGACCAGTTTCTTGTTTATTTTATGTGCAAAACTGTTCCGAGGATTAAAGAACTTTTGAAGAGGGAGGAAAAGTACAGCTTTGAAAAGAAATTCGTGGCAATTGAAGGAAATTCGACCAAATTTGAACATTGGAACCGAGTGCTTGGATAATCTACAACATGGAAATACGTAAGTATACATTTTGGTGATTTATGTAGCTTTGTAGTATGTCAAGATTGCAGACAAGTGTAAAACTGTATTTAACGAATTAAATATTTCAACACTCTTTTCTATGTACTTGCTATAAATTGCAGTTTTTCAAAATTTAAGTCTAAATTAAGTTATGATATTCACAGCCATAACACCAGACACCACTTGAACTGCAGAATCGCTCAACCTATTTGAATCTCTTCCAAATGAAGTTGGAACTGAAGTTTTAAAAATTTTCCGCACCAAATCAAAAATGAAAACCAATTTCATATATTTCGGAGAAAATTGAAAAATGTATTAACCATGAATACATTTTATTCTACCGGACCTTTTTTTAAAGTTAAAGATTGGAAAATAATTTGATATGATCAAAGGAGCTCAAAAACAAAGATGTTAGCCCTTACATATTGTTACACACATGAAAATGTATTATTATTATTAAAATTAAGAAATCATGATGCCAATTATTCTTGTAGAGGCAACATTAATGTTTTAGGTGTTCGTGAGGCTGAACCGTTCCTATTCTTCCGAGTAGAAGATGACGACTCAACTGAAATCAGCCCCGCGTTCCCGTTGAGCTGTGGAATGTGGATGGAATAACGCTGCGACAACATGAACGCGCTAAAGAATATAGCATGGCCTAGACCCTCTTTACAGAAAGAAATAAACAATAGTTTTATTATTATTATACGAGTTTATGTTTTACATTAGGATTTTCATATTGTAGGGTTTGGCAAACTTAGACCCTACTTATCGAATTTCCTTCGGAAAAAAGAGTTATTAAAGGCGTCAGCATGGTAAGAACTAAGCCCGGGACCATGAACGCGTTTTGAGCATTTTTAAACACTTTACATATGTATGTGTACCATCTATCTAGGCCGCATTTTTGTCCGAATTTCACTATATTTAGCGCATATGTTTCTTTTGTATACATCTCGGTCAAGTCCGTTAGCCAGCAAAATCGGACTACAGGATTTAGAACAGGGGGTCCTTTTAAGGTGGGGACTTTTCATTAAAAAAGGGCTTTTAATGATCCAAAAACAGTAAATGTTGTCTGATTTTTATGAAATTTGAAATGAATATGTATTGTACCATAGTCAATATACCAACAGTTATAAAACCCCTTTCGTTTTAAAATGGCGGCGAAATATGTGATTTTTGCTAAAACAGCGACTAAGTTGTGCGACTTTACTGGAATTGAAAATGTCTTTTCATTTCATGATGTAGTATAACCTCTAGTAAAAAACATCGTAAGTTTGAGGCCAAAAGGGCCTCCGTAATAGAAACGTTATAGAACATCCGTCGTAATAGAACAAAAAGTCTGAGGCCAACTCTTCTTGTACACTCTTTATGTACTATAATAATATAAATATTTTAGACGAGCTTTAAATGCCTTGGGCACTCGTGCGTTTTTAAGCAAATTGGTTAATCTGTTGATAAGATGAACACCAGCCTGAGAAGATAAGCGTTTATGGACCACCGTCCTGTGTCTCCCAGTTTGATAGTTGTCTCTATTATATACTATTATACCTATTGCTATAAGCCTAAACGTGATGTCTACGGCTTAAAAACAATTCTTTAAATAGTAAATAGTACTTTTCATGTATAAACAGACACATTGAGCTGAAAGTTTGGTTCAATTCACAAAGCACGTGATCCACTAAAATAAATCTGCTAACAGCAATCCTCACTGGGGAATCAGTTGTTTAATCCTCATCCTCTCGGTAAATAGGCTTTTATGTGCAAAGTTCAAAAGGGCTTTATCCAGTTTATGTGCTCCGGCCTTTTGTTTATTTCAATTCATGCTTCGAATAGGCAAGTGTTTATAGACAATGCTTCTGTTCAATTTAATGTGATTAACAGGATAATAACATTTTAGACTACTCCTTAAACCACTCAAGGTGTTTATTTTTCGGAAAATAAGTTTTGGATTGCCGCAAAGTCCCAAAGTTATTAGCAAATTGCCCTAGAAAATGGAGGTATTTATTTATAAAGAACCAACAGAGCGGACGAATTTAAATAAAGATTTTCAAAGACAAAGTTACTCATTTGCGGGGCCCAAAAATATATCGTTTGGAACGAGGACTTTTTATACAACGAAGGGCTATTTTCTAACTATTTTATTGCCATCAGAATTATTTTTTAAATTCCTTCATTTTTGAACGGCTTATAAGGATTTGATAAAGAAACTACAAACTTAGTTAAAACATGGACCTAGGCATTCTTATGCAAAACCATTATTAAGTAGTCTTTTTAGTTTTTTAGCTTTGACCCGCCTAAAAGCGTAATATTGATATCATTCATAGTTTATCTGAATTTTTTAAAATATCAACACATTTCAAAACTTCAGGTCTAGAAAATCGTATACAAAAACCTTTTACCATCATTTATAAAAATATGAAATTGTTCATATTGGCAAAAACCGTAACTTTAACAGTAACTATTGAAGATAAAACATAACAATCAACACAAAGATTTGGGACAATTTTAATTCCACGCCAACGTTTTATCAGATTTAAGATCCGACTTCTTCTTCGTAAGAATGTTCATGTGTTTATATCAACTTCGATATGTTCTTACTTTTAGTCTTTCGCGGCCGGTGTCACAACTATAATCTAGACTCTAGTGCTTCTGGTTCACAGCGATTAAAAAACATCGTAATAAATGGTTTGAAATATTTCAGTCTCACTGTGGAGTCCCAGCTAATCAGTGACTGAAGATTGTGCTCCACAACGAGACCGAAACATTTCAAACCCATCATTATGATGCTTTGACGCGGTTTGAACCGGAAGAGCTAGATTATACACAAAGAAAGTTAAAACGTGAACCGCTAGCGAACAAAATGAAACAGCAACCCTGTATAAGATCCTCATACACACAGTAAACACTATTAAACCATTTTACCCCTTTAAAAATTAAGGTTTTGAAATTCGCAAAACAACTTTCAGCCGTGTGATGTACAACTGACGCAATTAAATCAGCTGACTGTAAGGGACAGCTGGATCTCATCATGACGCTTCAGTAGTTGATGTTTTGCTCAACAGATGTCTCTGCTTTTAATTTCCGACCTCGCTCCGGCTAATTAAAAAACAACATTGACACTACTGCATCGCCTGGAGCGCTCTCCACGCTTTCCCGCTATCAGCAGTTTCAATGTGTTAAATTAGCACAATTTAAATTCCGGGTGAAATCGGGCGTGAATTTGTTTAATCTGTTTTAAATTGAAAGAAGTCAGTCAGAAAATAATATTTGAAGCTTTGTAATGAATCAAATAACCCAAATATGTATTTTCTAACGTGTTCAGCATCAGTGACTTTTTTCTAAATCGTTGTTTTAGAATAGAACTATCACGGCTTCTATTTCTTCCTAAAACTGGTATACAATAACAAATACATAAGGTATAAACTTTAAAAATAGCAAAAGGTTATATATAAATAGATAAATAACTCACAGTTGCAAATTAACTAATTTTGGTAATATTTCGGCTTCGTAATTATCAAACCAATAAATAAACAAATAAATAAAGTAGTAATTTTCAATCTATTATTGTACCACTGCGAAGTGACTACATTACATAAGCAATTAGCATCTAATATAAAAGCTGGTCAAATTTGTTAAATTATTTTTGGTAAAGCCACAGCTTTTTGAATTTGTTTAAAACACGAAAATGCGAAAGCTACCGGCTAAAAAATAAATATTATGGCCAAATGAACTTTGATAGACTTCAGGGGCTTCGTCAGAGCACTGTGCTATGTCAAATTTTATGTATTCATCAACAACCAGTGTCACCAAATTGGTTGATTTGGAAATCAATTAATCAATCCGTGGAGATGTTTGCCTAATAACTACTCGGGATTATTGCTATGAGCCAAACAGCCAATTTGTAAGTTATATAACCTCATTTCATTATTCAAGTTGCAAAGCTTCCTAACTTTAGACGTTTTATTTGAAATACTTAGAAATGAAACCAGCAAGCGATGAATGCAAAAATACATTGAGCAATAAATTTTACTTCTCAAATCATCAAACTTGGGGCTATGAACTGCTGAATTATACACTCTAAATTTGTTATTATTTTCAATTACTATAAGCGGGTTGATTCTCTAGGTTACTCTCTGCTGCCTGACTCTCAACAACGTAGGCAGGACGTAAATACTAATTGTCAAAACATACAAACGCTCAATATTCCCAAAAAGATCCTTCCTCACCACTCGCAATACAATTCCGTCACTCTATCATTGAGTTGTCCCACTCGAGCAATAAGAAGTCTGGTAGGGATGAAGTTCCCACATTAAGGCCATAAACTCGCACATTTGCCATATAACGGCGCAGTCCGCCCTGGATTAAACCTGACCCTCGTATCTCACTCGACTCTCTACTGTCTCTCTCAGAACTCACCTCAGCGAACAGCTGTTCAGATGGTATAAAATAACAATTCCGTTCTAGAATATTGGAAGTTGGCTGGATTAGTAACTCAGTTTTAGCCCCTTAAGATCATACATACTTCCTCCACAGCGATACCAAAATATCTCAAGCTAATTATGATGTTTTGACGCTGTGTGAACAGGAAGAACTATATTATAGATGGAAATAATATTTCAAAGTGAGATAATGTCAGGAGAGTAGCTTGCTAAACACACTGAAGCAAGGCACAGCCACACTACTCTACCCAGGTAAGGGATGATTCAGTTACACAGGCTTTGTAATCCAACCCTCTAGCCAAGCACTTAGTCCAGCCAAGTAGCTAGAGTGACATTGTCATGTACAACACACAACCTGAACTGAACCTGGTGTCTACTTTTCTTCACAGACTACAACATAAAAAGCTTCTTTTGCTCATGAAAAAAGAAAATTTTCGTCACAAATACGCTAAGACCTTCCCAATCTGTTTGAGCTTTATATGTTTTTATCGAATTTTCTTTTGAAAAATGAGATATTCATGCCGTCAGCATGGTAAGACCCAGGCCCGGGACCATGAAATAAGCACCGATCCTGACCCCAGAACTCGTTTTGGGCATTTTGACAAGACTGTAGAAACATACGTATATACGTTTGTATATAAGTGTGTACTCTCTCCAGGTTGCATTTTGTTCGACTCTCAGGAAATTTGGTACAAATGTTCCTTTTGTAAATATCTCAATCAAATTTGTTAACCACAACCCCCTTGTGGGAGTTTTGGTCACAAATGGCCGAAACGCCCGTAATAATGGACCACTAAGTGTGAGGCCGAAGGCCGAAACGAGAATGTGAGCGGAGCGAATAAGAGTAACAAATTGCAAAGGGAATTCGATTCACTCATGCAAGCTGCACTTTAGCGTTTAGCTGCGTGTCGGCCTGGTTAATTAGTCTAGCACGTGGCTTAACAAATAAGGATCCGTTGACGTTGAGGTTAGTGAAAGAGAGGACTTAATAGTGCTAACTTCGCATGATCAATAAAGGCATTTTTATTTCATTTCATTCATGCAACAATACATGTTAACGTTAATGTAATATTCAAATAAAAAAAACATAAAACAATATAGTGGCTGTACCAGTACGTTTAACGAAAATAACATGGACATTAAACATACGATATTCTAGTTTTATTTTACCTCAGACACAGTGCCCTAAAGTATATACGACACGAATTATGAAACACCCTGTGTATCAAACTGTGTTTATCTCTGTACACATTGCTTCAGCGAGTGCGTGCAAATTGGCTTCAGCAGCTAACAAGGAGTCAAAGCTGCGTCAGCAGATAAGAACTCAGCATGCAGCCCTGGGTCAGCATCCTTAACTCTACCTTCCTGGAATCTGCTGCGTTCACGTTTAAACAGGTAACGTTATCTTACTACTCGTAGAGTAATAATAACTCGAGCAATCAACATTGTATTATTGTGTTAAATTAATTACTAATTTTGATAAAGATTTATTGTTACTTAGAGTCTTAGACCAGTTTAAATTTAAGCAGGCCCGTGTTCTCGCAGTTTAATTAAGACAAAGGTATTCAATAAAATCAAATCGATATTGCTTTACCGTCCTCAGTCGTGAGCCTCTTTTTACATTCAAAAGTTGCTATGATTTATGACACAACTGGGCTGTTAAGGGAATACTATAAATGTATATAAAAAGTCGGAATTGGGCCTTCTCTCCAAACCAGGTACCTTGCTTATGGGTAAAATGTGATAGCCACAGCTTTAGATGAATTTTTAGTTGAGAATGTTTTACAACTACAGTTCGTCCACCAGCAAATTGAGACATTTTGCACGTATTTTGTGTTTTAGTGGGGAAAATTAAGCATGGTTATTTTTACTTAGTATTAATTACGACTAATTTTGAATGTGTAGACATTTGTTTTGATGCAGAAGTGGTGATTGTATTGATCAATAATGAATATGACATCATGTAGTTCATGTTTTGAACCTACTGTTTCCGTATTGCTTATAAATATCTTAAGTTAAAGTAGCACTATAATACTGTTTCAAACTGGAACATAATTTCAAATAGTTTTCACGTACTTTTCGTTCTAACTTTAACTCTCCACAGCAGGAAAAGTGTATTTTTTTAGAGCAAAAACAAAATACAAGTAAGTCATAGGGATGGAAAGGAAGTTATTCAACTACAAATCGTCGTGGCAGAAAGCGATCCGTTTATCAGGATTCCATTGTAGAATTCAACTGTTGGAACGTAGATGCTAATTTATTGGCAGTTCGATGAAGTTTGTAACTTCGGCGATAAATTTGTTCAGTTCGGATGGCTATTGGTTTAAGGGAAGGAGGGCGGTAGGGGGAGGAAGGATAAGCTGGGTACATGGAAGGTCGAATATAAAACATGCTTTATACCGGGTTATTGATGTGTGGAATATTGTAGTTTAGAATATTGCTATTGTTATTATTTTTATTTACTGTCGTTTACGGTAAAATGCAGGGTTAAAGATACCATTCTGAATAAAATTACGAATAAATGTTTTTTAAAAGTTCTGTTACCAATGGGTTGATTTTTGTTTTAATTGAAGATTTTTCTAGAGGGGTAGTAGAAGTTTACAACTATATATAAGAGGTGGTATATTGCCGATCGTACGAATCGTACAAACACAGATCATAAATAGTTTTAAATACTTAGTCGACGCGTAGCTTCAAGCGCTTTACCGTAAATCCTAGCTAATAAAGTTGCTACAAATAATTTTTCCCGTAATTTTCTTGATACTTGTTTCTATCGAATCTTTTGTTACGGGGATAATTAACTTAGAAAGTGCCCTTTTGGTAGGACGGTCCGCCCTTAAAGTGGGTGTATGCTATAAAAACTACATTTATAAACAGATTTTTCAATACATTTTGGTATTCACATTTATTTAATTGTACCAACATGAGTATTAAAATCAACAAAGTTTAATCTAGCCAGACAAAGATGAACGCGAAAACTATTTTAATATACTGAAGATGGCTTAAAATTTCAATCCTAACTTCATTTTGTTAAACAATACAACTATAACTTTTATATTTTGTATGTACAGTATATAAATACGAGTATTAAATTACAAACTAAAAAAATAGAACCCGGCTCATAATTAGTTACTTTGTTAGATAAGTAGCCTATAAGCTACGAGTTTTAAGAGTTTTGGATTAATCAAATGAAACCGTCTCTTCTACGAAGTTTCGTTCTACTCGCCAATAAAAATAAAGAGTTCTATTCCCTATAGAATTCCATAAAAAAGTTGCGCTATTTATATTTAACGATAAAATCTTTTGGGCTCTCATTAGAACTTCAAATACTAAAATTTCTTCTGCCACCGATACCAGTAGACACACCAACGACTATATTGGAAAACTGTCTTTACCTAGTTGTAATACTGGGACTCGTGGCGTGGTCCTGTAATCCAGCTTCAAGGAGGTCAGTTTTGAGGATAATATAGGTCTAAAGCGGTTCAGATAGTCTCAGTGATCATCTGATGATACCCGCATCAACTCCCACCATCGTTTAGACATATCAGACCAACACCTGCGTGGTTCGAAGTCACGTTAAGCCGTTGGTCCTTGTATTTCTATTACCACAATATCTATTAATTAATGACCATTCTAAGGAAGAGTCGGCTTAGTTTGTAACAACTCATAACACATTACTACCACTCATAACCCTCATCCTTCACCATATATTATGCCTAAACCTTATGAGAGTGGTCGGCATCTCAAATAGTGATTTAGTGAATAATATTCTACATGGTCTATACTTCCACACTATACAACTTCCTACAACAGCGCGTGTGTACAGGTTGCTCTGCGGTGGGCTCAAAGCCCAAGTAGGGGCAGATGATTAGCACCAGTCACAAAGTCATCATGCGAGCTGCTCGTTGCACAAAACGACCAGTCTCGTTTGTGTAATGGCGTCTCGTTAGTTGATTGTACATAACAGAGACTGACTCACTGACCGCACGCTTGAGTGAGTTCTGCCAAATACGTCCCTGGTCGCTTATACATGCGGGAGTGTGCTAGTTTCCGCTAACCGCAAACGTCAGAGAGGCTGGGGGTAAGAGCTGGTTATGGTGAAATGTTTTCGAAATTTGGTGTTTATACTTTTATGTTTGCATGTTGTTGCTAAACAATTGTAAGAACTGCGTAAGGGAATCACGAAACAAAAAATAACAGCACAAGACATCGAAATTTCATAAATGTAGCGGACCCATAGCGGGTTGGAATCGTGCGCGACTCCGGAGCTCATCACTCCGCTGGCGTGGGATCGATTCCCGCAGTTACTGCGTGGTGACTATGAGGTAACGCTAGGTAATGGTAAAGTTGAGTGGTGGATATGACTTTGTAATCCTAACTTTACCTCGTTATTTCGGACAAAATTTACCTTTACCTTGTTTCTCTTGGCGGTGTTATCTAATATTTACAGTATTATCTAGTATTTAGAAAGATATTAGATTCAATCATAATTTCAAATTAAATAATATGTAATTTAAATAATCATTGATTTTTCTTGAATTTTGAAAATTTTGTTTTGTTTTTGGTAATATATTTTACCAAGTCATTATCTTTAACTTGCCAATAAGCTTTACCACTACATGACCATAAATTAGTAGATTACTGTACTGGAAAGATCTACAGACGCAAATTCTGCACGAATGAACTATCCCGATCCACCGTCGAAGCCACTACACGATGATGGTAAGAATGAGTAATGACAGTTTGTGATATTTTAATTGTTATTGTTCACCTGAAGACTGAACAAATCTCGGATTCCGAAACGTCGTGATTTTTTGCTCATTAACAAAGAAAAATTTCCAAAATGATATCCTGAACTCTGAAATTCTCCTCATATCAACAACAAACTTCCAACAAAAGGATTAGTGCTAGGTGTATTAAATGTGCAACCCTAAATATTTGATTAGTTAAAGCAGGTAACATAATTTAGTGACTATCAATCAAACTAATTACATAATTAGCGAAGCGTCCTATGGTGGTTTTCAGTGTAAACGATCAGGACCCTTAACCCTTAACGAAGGATCTATGTACATTACGGATAAATATTTCCAAATATTTAACCCTGCTTCGAATAGGGAAACATTTACACCCTCAACTCGTTGTCAAAACAAACCATTATAAAATTACTTTAATTGGATTTCTGGAAGATTCCGGAAACATGGATTTATTCGTGGAAATGATAAATAATCTTAATGTTTAAGCCCAGAAACTTTTTAAATGTCCTAATGACAATTATTATAATTTTAATAGGCGTCTAAATAGATCCTAACTGAAATCATACGAAGTAAATTTTGGCTTTGATCTGCACCTCAACTGAAAGCGTCATACAGCTTTGATCATGTTGTATAGAGGTTGGATATAATCAAGTTTGTATCACAGGAACCCCGCTGCTAGATGACGCTTAGTCTATTATACAATTATTAGCTCTGACACTGAGTCTAACCACCACTTGTCTTCTTGGTTTTAGAGTATATTTCTGCTTGTTAGAGTAGTTTAGTTGTAATGAGTCAGCTGTAGATTGTTGAACTGTTAATAAGTGTATGAATACTTGTAACACTCAAGTATCCCATATTCACCTTAAAATACCCTCAAAGAGGTAAACCTTTGGATATTACAATGTAGTTTTGCAATGCGTAGTAGTTATGCAATGAAAAAAACAAATGTAACCAATGGGTTTTTAAACTTTTTAAATAATACAACATGTATAGTGAAACTGAAACTAAACGTTTTGGGTAAACCACGAAACAATATTTTATTTTATTTCGATTTCAAAAGAATTTGGAACTAGGAGGCACCCCCGCCGACACTTCATGTGAACCGATTTAGCTGGTTAACAATCTTATCCTACAGTTTTGCAAATTACACGTGTGTACCAAATTACCTAGAAATTGAACAAGAAATGCGACCTGTGGAGCCATTTATCTCAGTAGGTAAGTATTAGGAAGTTCAAAATACTTCTTGTTTCTTATACGACGTTTCGTTCTAAATGGCGATAGAAATGAATAGATAGACTTAACTCTAAAGATTTCGGTGTTCTTCCGGTTCCCATCACGTCAAAACATCATATCAATTAACTTGAAATATTTCGGTCTCGCTGTGGAGTACGATCTTCAGTCACTGATTGGCTGAAACTGAGATGCTTGCTGACTGTTATCTCATTGGTGACAGGACTGCCAACCGCCCATTAGAGCAGAGATGCCAACTGTCGATGTTTTCATTGGCTGTGACACTATATTAAAATGAGTTCTTCAGGACTTGATGACAGCTTCTTGAAAGTTTAAAGCTGTCTATACTTGGTTGAAGTTTTTATCATTATTCATTATTTCAATACACTGTTTAAGAAATTTTGCTGAAAATAGATGATCCTCCACAGCGAGACCGAAATATTTCAAGTTAATTATTATGATGTTTTGACGCAGTGTGAACCGTAAGAACTAGATTATGGAAATGAATAGCTCAATTTTCTAACTCAGTTCGCTAAAAGGATACTTTCATTCTTACATAATTTTTTCTCATCTCTGCGTTCTCGTTTACGTTGTTTCATGCCGCCTAAAGTTTTGAATGATGATTGCGCTCAATTTCAAACGAAACCAATTCATTTTTATGTGCCATTTTTCGCAAATCACATTGCCACGTATCAGGAGAGCAGATTGTCCTAGGAGAGCATCTGGCCACTCTCCATGTTTTATTCAGCAACTCCACGTGTTCAAGTCACCCGCTTATCGCCCCATGTTGACTTATAAACTATCTCATTTACACACATTTTCCAAATCGGTGATCTCATCTTTTCATAAACCTTTCTGGGATCAATTTACGATATTGAGACAGTAAAACGTTTTATAAGCGATTTTTGATAGGAAACGTTATAATATGCGTTGATATGCGATTTTAATGTAAAGTGAGATAAAGATTGGTTTTACCGTACCCGATATGTGTATTGTGTACTACAAATCAGCGAATTCCCAGACCAAGATGGCGGTAGGAACAACAATTTCAAGTCACCATTATGGTCTAGAGATTTTCTAGGAAATTGCGTTTTTTGCCGTGATAAGATTGATTTAACATGAAAGAATATCTAATAGTTTCATTTTGTTGTAAAACTTCTGGAATACAAGTAAAGAACCAATCTACTTAAAAAATTTAAACAAAATACCGTGTTTCACTTTCCAAGCTCTTTAATGCCTATTATGTCACTGTTTGTATTATAAACTCTAACTCTTTCAAGCACTATTATGATACTTCTATAAGATTCAAAGCAAAATGGTGCCTTTAAAAGCAAAGTGAACTTTGACAATATGTGATCTTCCCTAAAAGGAGCTTACGACGCAAAGGGACTCTTCAAGAGGTCCCTGAAGATTATGGAGTGTCTGGAAACCTTATGAGAACTGCTCATCGTTCGGAATAAAGGTTTCCTTGATATTATTTTCTACTGGGAATAAACCACTTTGTATTCTACCTTGATACTGTCATAAAACCTTGGCAAAGGATAAAGTATAACCAGCTTGGTCAAGCTTATTGGATTTTGATGTTTTTGGTATACATGTTAGGTACGATGGCATAAATTGTTATACCAAGTCAAGTCAAAATCAGATAATAAATACAATTTAATAGTAAAACCCCCCTTTTTTGTGAAAACGCCTCTCAAAAGAGCATTTTGGGTGTAATTTATTTTTCGGGAATTCGCTAGGACTCTCGGTAGCCTTTGTAGCTCCACGTTAGCTATGTTTTAGTAACAGTTCAATTGCTAAACTTAAGGGTCCGCCTCCTTGGTCACCGTTGAGAAATGCGGCCTAACTGTCAAACCCTCTGCTTGCAAGGTTTCGTTGAAAGTAGATAGCGCTCTTATATGAAGGTTAAATTCGGACATGTTAATTTTTATGGAAAGCGAAAGAGTTATCTCTGTTTGCTTGTGATTAGATTTTTGATATACCTACTTTTAGCTTCTTAAATAAGGTCTTTAAAACACTATATTTTCAACTTTAACCGTTAATAAAAACTAAAAGACATTTTGAAAAATAAAGTACAGGCGAACCTAGATATTATCTTTTTTCATTTAAAAGTTGCATTAATACTAAAGTCTCAATTTTATTCCCCGCAAACCTCTGCAACGACGCTCTCCCGAGCAGCTGAGGCAGACCCTTAACTCCAACTCTTTACTCGCTAACATAATCTAGCATGTTTGGCAGCCATCAGTCAAGCAAGCTTGTCACTAGCGAAATCTCCAACTTTGATTTTCACTCTTTGCAATTTCTCCTAAGTGGCGGTATTGGTTTCCAGGGCTTCAATGCGTTTAAATGAAAGCGCCATCGATCAGGCCGAGACAGGTGAAATGATTGAGTACCTTTGTGGCCTACGTTACTTACCTAATGCATCTCCTTACCAAAGTATATTCGGTTTTGGGGCTAACAAAATAGTTTTCGTGTGGCTTACTAGAAAAGTGCATCGTCTTCTCCTAGTTTCAGTTTGTTCCAAATTCAGTTTAACTGTAGGATCATTGAAGTACTTGAATTTCGGCAAATATTTCTAAATCGCAAGCAAATTACATTTAGGGACGTAACTACATCACGTGTGACAACATTTTAAAGGTTAAAATATTCAAACTTTGCACTATAATTAAGTTATCTCAAAACAGAACACGTGATGTCAATAATATGATTTGCTCGAATACATAAATTCCTTTCAAACTCATAACTAATCTGTGTTCATTTACTCATGTAATATGTTGTTGTCCATGCTGTTTTAACTGTGTGATTTTTTAAGTCTCTGGCGAGTATTTTCACAAATAAATCAACAATTTTTCCTTGAAATATAGTAAAAGGAAATGGTGAAAAATGAACAATAATTCAGTGGTAATATAGCCTTAGGCTACCAACAGTGAGTGACTTGCAGAAACGTAAATGTATACTTGCTCGCTAGGCGAATGAAGTTAACATTGGGAGTTCTAAACTGATGTTTTTTGAATAAAATGTCACAGGACTATTTGAGTAGGAATTTTCTGTTTCGTACGAGAGTTCAGAATTTGATTTGATGCATTTTCAGTAATTTTTGGTCCGTAGAGTTCACAAAATGGAACCCTATAATTAAATTCGCTACATTGGCTTTTGATCGCCGCCATCTTGAAATGATAACTAATATCATATTTCCATACGCAGTTTGTACTGATATACCTTGGATTAATTTTTTAAACAAATTTGTCAACAAGTTCGACTGAAATTGCGTTACAAACGAACCAACACACGAACAGGAGGCATCAAGCAGATCTAGCTAAACCAGAGACCTTCGCTTCACTCGATCAATTACTTCTAGACCAACCTTATAAGGTTTCAGGACAGTATTGTTACATTCAATGATAACACACATTGACCTAAGAGCACGCGCGCATATAGTATACACCTGGTATAGAGGGCAGGTAAAGTAATATGCAAGATAATATATGTAATCTGCGGTTTCCATTGTTGCGCGGGTCACCGCCAGGGGCGCTAGTATCGGCCTCTCAGATCCGCCCCCACAACACAGATTGTATTTATCATTATGAGACACTGCTTAGACGTAAAGTACCTTCATCAGTGTGGTATATAAGCGAAGATTATGTAATGGTAGGTAGATAGCGCATAGATGTCAAATGGCTGACACAAGAAATTCAAAATGCGAGTAGTTGAGGCAGCCTGCGCACAGATATCGCTGCGGGGAATTCTTAGAAGAGCACCCAACGCACGCGCAGATTCGCTCGTCCACGAAAATCGCACGATTTCATTATATTTCATTCATCGATATCGGACAAACTCGAGCATTTGGAGACGAGAAGGAAGAAAGGCCGCAAGAGACGGCAGCGCATTCTGTGCGTGAGCTGCCGCAACTAAGTTTGTCTTCCTGCCTCAGCCGTGTGGCATCTATGCGTTATCTACCTATTCTAACATTACCTTTTATTCAAGCTAGGAAATATGCATTATTTAATTTGTGATGTTTCGTTAAATATTTAGGCAAAGTTTCGTAATCAGTCATGATTAAAATAAATAAATAAATCTTCATTTTAACAACAACATCGTTACAACGTTACTGTAAACGTAATACAACGATAACAGTATAACAGTTTTGCCTTTATAAATAAAATAAGTGTAATCAATTATACATAACATTATTTTACAATATACGTTAAAGAGGATCTACACGAGTACATGAATATAATCTTGAAATGCAATACAATAATTTGAAGTTGGTTTTACTGGGTAAGCACCTCATTTAACATGAAAAGAATAATAGAGATAGCCATTATAGTCACTACATAACGCAAGTCGATATAAAAAAATACAGTCGAAAAAATAATATAGTCGATATTAAAATTTTCTATATACTCATAACAAGTTAAAACCGTTTTGCTGTTAACTATTTTGTAAGCGGTGGCTCGACATGTTCAAACCCTTCATCAAAGATCAAAGTACCTTTGAAATTGTCACTACACAATTTCAATGTTATTTAGCCGTCGTTAACATGTTACTTTGTTAACTTTGTCCAAATAACACGTTCATTTCAAAGTTTGATCCCGTATTTTCCTATTAATTTCCGTGCCTATTTAAAATGAGAGTTTAAATGTTCAAAACTAAACTATTAATGTGTACATAGCTGACATTTCTAAAGTTAAACATATATGTGCTATTGTTTGTTTTTTGCAGGTTAAATTTCAAACGTTGAAATATTATTATGGATTTGTTCCAGAACTCCGGAAGGTTCGCCGCGCAGCTGAGGCGCACCCTTAAAACAGTTTCTAAACTGCATACTACGCACTAAATCTACAACACAACCAGTTTAATGTCATACACATTTCCAAGCACTCGTGTCGTAGGTTAAATCGACGTCTCGTATTCAAAGTCGAGTATTGTGTTCAGAATCTGAATAACTGATTGATTTAACCCATTCACTTGTACATGCGACACTTGACAGTAACTGCTAGATTTATCGAATTGTCTCTGACAATCGACTATTGAATCACGAGAGCTATTCACTCGCATCCGTTCAGCTGATTTCTGTTTAAATTCCGCTAAAGCGTTTTCCGTTGCGACCTTCGGATATGTAAAACTTCGGTTTGTAGTTCCTGATAAAACTTTACGTTAGAATAATTCGCAATGAACGAAGTGAAATTGTGTTAATTGGCTGTTTACCTTAATTTGACATCAGGCATCTTATTATTAAAACTATTTATAAAAGGTAAAAGGTAAAGGTAAAGTTTGTCTTGTTTAACGAGGCAAAGTTAGGACAACAAAGTACTCTCTACCTCTCAATCTCGACCTTTACCTAGCGTCACCGTATAGTCACATTACAAATTGTAAGTGGTGACTTCGGGGATCGAACCCGCCACCGGGTGATGAGCTCGGAGTCGTGCGCGATACCAATCAATATTATACAGTGTATACATTTAAATGATTTTTACTCCTTGACTATTGACCAAGTTAAATCCTACCAAATTCGCTATGGCTTAACCTTGGTCTTTAGTTGAAATTTGAAGGTTTGTACAGACGGATGATCATTATTTGTAGGAATTTTTAGGCTACGTCTGTTAATAATACCATTTTAAAATTTAAACTTAATATATTTCGATACCAACATTTCTGTTATCTTCATTTTTGTTTTTAATCGAAAAACGTTGTTTGATTATAAAAGTATGTTTAAAAATTTGTTGTGGTTAATAAAAATAATAAAAGGGTATTTTATTGTCTTTTGTTCTGTACTAAAAAGTAAAATGTATGTTAAGAAAATAATTTGCCAAATTTTAGAAGAAAGTAGAGCTTTTGTACATTAGAAAATGCTACAAAATGGAAGTTCCTTTAAAAACAGACACAAAATAAATTAAAAGAAAATTGTCAGTATGTATTGTACATTTATATAGATATAACATCTTCTATGCAATAACGAGTTGTTAATTGTGAAATAGTTATATTACATTCACTCTGATTATTGATGTATTCAATTCGCAGGTGGGAGAAGCAACCTCTATTATTATTCATACGCAAATCCCTTTTGTATAAGATTCTCAACGAATACAATTGTTATAACATTGTTCATGTTAATTTAATTGGTTCCATTACCATCGGTTTATTTAGCTAATTAACAATATTATTATTTACATATGAAATGGAGTTATTCATTTCTACCACCAGAGTGAAGGAAACGTCGTAGAAAAAATGGTTTGCAGTTTTGAGTTTCTACGTCATAAACCCTATTTTTGGTCACTTCCAGGTGAAAAGATTTTGTTGATTAACGAACTTAACCAGAGATTTACTAATCAAAATTTGTACTAAATTAAATGAAATAGAACAAAATTAGACTGTATCAATATTTGACACCGAACTCTCATGAGGGTATTTTAAAGCAAATATGTGGTGAAGGATGAGTGTATGAGTATTAAGTTAGGTGTCAGGTGTCTTGTTACAAACTAAGGCCGACTCTTCATAGAATGGCTCAATAATTAATATAAATTAATTAATAGACGTGTCACATGTCAAGAAGGAAATTTCCACCCCGTTATAGACAATTCACTAGGATTCATGGTAGCGCTTGTGGCGTCGCGTCACTTCGTTTATATCCTAGTTATAATTAGGTAAAAGCTAACTTCACCACAAAAGTAAGTACTGTGTAACTAAAATCTAGTTCTTCCGGTTCACACCGCGTCTAAACTTCATAATTAGATTGAGAGAACATTTCAGCCAATCATTGACTAAAGATGGTGTTCCACAGTACTTATCTTTCAAATAAAGTATCTTCTCTTTAACGAGAGAAATGAGTAGCTCTATTTTCAAGGAAAATCCGCCAAAAACGGCCCTAAGAGTTCAGTATGTCTACCAGGTCAGGTTTTGAGGATGATATAGGTCTAAAGCGGCTCAGATAGTCTCAGTGATCATCTGATGATACCCGCATCAACTCCACCATCGTTTAGACCATCACCTGCGTGGTTCGGAAGTCACGTTAAGCCGTTGGTCCTTGTTTCCATTGGTCATTGGGCTATTAATGACCCATTCTAAGGAAGAGTCGGCCTTAGTTTGTAACAAGACTACCTCATAACTCATTACTACCACTCATCCTTCACCACATATTTGCGTTAAAATACCCTCATGAGAGTGGTCGGCATCTCAAATAGTGATTTTGGATTAAGAGAACGTTTCAGCCAATCATTGACTAAAGATGGTGTTCGCAGTACTTATCTTTCACATAACGGATCCTTCTCTTTAACGAGAGAAATGAGTAGCTCTATTTTCAAAGAAAATCCACCAAAAACTGCCCTAAGAGTTCAGTATGTCTACCATACTGCATAGCTTTGGTCCGATGAAGGTATGGGTGTGTTCAGCACGGTATGAGCGGTGATCAGCAGGACGATCATCGCACTCCGTGATTAAGTTATCCCGACCACTAACCGGTCATTCAGCCCAGCACTCCATGGCTGGTCAGTTTACTCTACGCTATATACAATCTGCACTTTGCTCTCGCCACAGGTTAGATCACAAGCTAATCTTTTCGGTAGTTGATTCTAGGTTAAACCCACTTTAGTCGGTGTTTTGATTAGGTTCAGGGTTATAGCATCATTTTGTTTCTTTTTTCTCAACGTACAGAGTGATGGTGGTCTAGAGGATATGCCACCCGGAGCTGGAGGTCGCGGGTTCAAATCCTAATCTAGACCTTAAAACATAAGGTTAGCCTCGCAGTACACTCAGCTGCGTGAGGCAAGTGATTAACTACTAGTAGCGCATCCTGGTAACCAACACTGGAATCAACACTGTGTCGGGTTCACAGCGAACTAACCACTCATCCTGATTCAAACACCTTCTAGTCACGTGGTCCTCAAGCCTAACCACGGATTATTAGTATTTAAAACAATAATGTACAGATTTACTCATTCAGAAAACTCCTCCCCTCTCCTCTCTCTTCCTCCCCTGTCTGTAGAAGAAAAGCTTGGATTAAATAGTGTTTTCGATACCCAACGGAAAAAACTAAGCAAAACGTATAAACATAGTCAAATATAAAAAATCTAAATTTAAGACAAATTTTTGAAGTGCTTATTGACTTAACTGCGAATAAAGAGGATAGAAAGAAAGAAAAGGAAAACAGTAGTTAACAACATTTCGTATATAATACGTTTTCATGTAATTAAGAGAGAAAAATATAAACGATGAACACAATAAATTATTGTTTTCACTATTATTTATCCCTCAATTCCCCTCTAAAGTACTTGAAAAAGTATTATAAACGAAATATTGTAACTACTGTATTTCCTTGTCTTTCAAAATTATAAATTTAATCTACCCGAGTTACTAAACATCAATGGCTATCACATAGTCAATGGGATTTGTTGAATACACGTTGTTCCTTTTCTAGCTTAAAAACAACTCGTTGAACTGTATGAGAAAAAAGAAAATGTTACAAGAGATAAAACAAAACATGTTTGAAATCAATACAAGTTTATCTTAAACCTGCCTCAAGATTGTTTAAAAACAATTAAAACAACAATTTCTTCGACTTTTAAGTTTGTGTTACATTCCAAACCTGCCTCTGAACTTTAATTAAAAATTTTCTTTTAAGAACATTTAACATTAAGAACATTTTGTTCACATACCTGCAACAAAACCATCGAAACACAAGACACCGTTTATAACTAACAGCTCTAAGCCTCCTTACAAAGTTAAGTCTCAAAGAGAATATCAAAGTGAGAGATACTGTAGCTGTGACGTCACGCCTAGACGCAAGGCTTTGGTTTATGCACTGCTAATCCTGCCTTATCAGTTAACACCCCCAGTGTGATAAGCCTCAACACCTTCCCCTCATGTATCATCCCTTAGTGCAGTCAAGACAGGTTCGGGAGTTATGTCTGCTTGATGAGGTTGCTTCAAATTTACTAGTTAATATACCATAAAGTCGGTTAATATACTATAAAGTCGGTTAATATACTATAAAGTCGGTTAATATACTATAAAGTCGGTTAATATAATATAAAGTCAGTTAATATACTATAAAGTCGGTTAATATACTATAAAGTCGGTTAATATACTATAAAGGGTAAGCAATATACTATAAAAGTCAAATCAAAATCCAAATCAAATCAATGGTTTATTTTCATAAACATTTCTACAATGTATGGCAATCGTCATTTAATATATAAAGTCGTAACTAAAACTTTCCATTCACTCAAATATCGGAATCTTTAAACATACATTTGAAAGTCGGTTAATATAATATAAAGTCGGTTAATATACTATAAAGTCGCTATATATATATAAAGTCGGTTAATATACTATAAAGTCGGTTAATATACTATAAAGTCGGTTAATATAATATAAAGTCGGTTAATATACTATAAAGTCGGTTAATATACTATAAAGTCGGTTAATATACTTAAAACCGGTTGTATAGGTGACTGGTGACTGAACGAGTAAATGTTTAGGCACTTTCCGGCAAACCTCCCTTAGCCATACAATCTTTTGGAAGCTATTGGTGTGAAACCTTCGGGAAAAATCTGAAAACATTTTTTACTGATCTGGCTTGGCGGCCAAAAATACGGCGTCTGAAAATCTGTCCTTGTACTATCTTAGCCGATATTTTGCATCATAGAGGCAAAACAGATGTTCGGATCTTCAATCTGGTAGAAAAAAAATCCCTACAACCCTAGTATTTTACACTGTTTCCTACCTCTGATGGTTACGTTGCTAGATAAGTTAAATTATTGTCGAAAATTCAACTTTTCGCTGTGTTTGGGCTATTAAGTACGGTACTTATCAACCACCCAGACATGTGAAATGTACGTGTGTGTATAAAAAATGTTTCAATTAGGGAAAACGTACAGAGAGTCACTCTATGAAAGAAGTATGGTTATCTGTCACATCTAGTTTGAACTTTAATCAATTTGTAAATATTTTTGCTCTGGTTATTACAGCTACATATTCCAAATTTATTTTCCTATAAAACCAGTAGATGAAGCAAATTTGTCTTGATCATGAACGTAGCAAATGCACCCAAAACACGCCACAAGGCGAGAGGGGGTCTGGGGGCGCAGCCAAAAGAGCTAGTTACATTTTAAAACGTACTCGTATTAAATCAAATGCATTCGATTATTTTTCGTAACGGTTTTAAGACTCTAGTTTTATTTATTTCAACCGTTGATTATGTTTAAAATGTCGTGTTATGTTTCGATCGGAGAGATTTTTTTGATATTCTATTACACCTGTATTCAGCTGTTTTACACTTATACTTTCAGTTACCGATAGCTAAAAATATTACTTACAAATTGGCAGAAAAATATTTGGTGGAATTCAGATTGATACTCACCTGGAACAAAACATTTCGTTAGTTTGTAGATTTGAGAATAAAATTGAGTAAAATAAAAAGTAAAAGTTCGAATAAATAATTGTGTTGTACAGGAATTATGGACACAGTTATACGTTTAAACATCTGAATTCTTTCACATGCAACTAACTTGTCCCATGCATATATCGATATTGGTTATACAGGGTTCTTTTGCAATAGATCGGTTAAATTTCTGTATATGTTAAAGTCAATATAGCATTAAGATTACTACTTTTGCGTGCAACCTCCGTATATTAAATGTTTATCTATCATACCACTAGAAATAAATCGAGGTTTCAACCAGTAAACTTAACTGTGTAAAAGCCTAACGAGAGAAACTACTACCATGATCGAATAAATTAATATTTTGTTTAAAATGGGTAAGGTTTAACTTTAGAATCAGAAAACATTTTATGGCTAATTCCAGTCTAAATAACGCTTTCAGCCAAAGCTAATTCTACCCCATTGATACAGAACGTTCTAAAATACTGAGGATGACTCTCCCGCAGCGAAGTCGAAACGTCTGGAAGAAATTGTATTTCAACTGAAGAGGTGTAAACCGGAAGCCTTAGATCTTATTTGATAAGCTCGTTGAAAACAAGGACTACCTTTCGAGAACCTCTTGATTCGTCCCCCAAAGACAAGGCGTTAAGTTATTCCTAAATCAATATATTTAAAACTTAAAAGATAACTCATTTTTAAAAAGAATTTCATAATTTAAAAAGCAAGAGCGTTTTTGCCGGTTAGGCTACATCAGTTCTAAACACAAGACCGTAACATCTGTATGAAAATAACAACTCCACTTAAAATTACTCAAATACAATTTTATAACGTTCAGCCGAAAATAGGTTTAAAATCCTTAAATACTATAGTTAATAAAAATTATTTTGATCAAAGACTGGAACTTTTCTTTAATTTCATCTTTCATGAGTGGATGATTTTTCAATTTCGTTTGGTTTTGCCGGTGATGGTTTTTTGCTAGTTAAGGTGGATGATTTAAATTTAGTTGTATGAAGAAGTTCAAATTTCAACAAATCTTCGATTAAATTCATTTTTATTCACTATAGGGATTTTTTATTTAAGGCAATTAAAGTATTTAATGATTTTTTAATTTATTTTCGGCAGATTTAAAAAAATGTTATTTGTGTTGAGTTGTTATTATCATACAGATGTTACTGTCTAGTGCTTACAACTTATGATGCCTTAACCGGCAAAAGCGGTCTTCCTTTTAAAATTAAATGAAACTTTTAAAATAGTAATTATTTCAATCCAATCAAGTTTCATCAAGCATTTAACGAAGATAATCAAAACGTCTTTACGTGCATATTTATTAACAGCAAAACCTCAGTCACGTGACTATGCATTGTTGCTACAATGTTGCGCGTGCGTGCCTGTGCGTGTGTGCGCGCGCGGAGTTGACACTAACGAGCGGCTAATTACACAAACGACACGGCTCGTTTTGGAGTAAATGACAACACAAAGTATCCGCAGTCTTGTCAGTGCTGTTTTACCCCGGCCTCTTCTCTCCCATTAGGCAACTCATTTCAGCCGTCTGAAGCGGCTTTTGTGTGCGGATTTCAAATATTAACATTCATATTTAAAAAAGGTAAAAGGTAAAGTTTGTCTTGTTTAACGAGGCGAAGTTAGGACTACAAAGTCCTCTCTACCACTCAACTCGACCTTTACCTAGCGTCACCGTATAGTCACATTACAAATTGTAAGTGGTGACTGCGGGGATCGAACCGCGCCACCGGGTGATGAGCTCCGGAGTCGTGCGCGATACCAATCCAATATTATACAGTGTATACATTTAAATGATTTTTTTACTCCTTGACTATTGACCAAGTTAAATCCTACCAAATTCGCTATGGCTTAACCTTGGTCTTTAGTTGAAATTTGAAGGTTTGTACAGACGGATGATCATTATTTGTAGGAATTTTTGGGCTACGTCTGTAATAATACCATTTTAAAATTTAAACTTAATATATTTCGATACCAACATTTCTGTTATCTTCATTTTTGTTTTTAATCGAAAAACGTTGTTTGATTATAAAAAGTATGTTTAAAAATTTGTTGTGGTTAATAAAAATAATAAAAGGGTATTTTATTGTCTTTTGTTCTGTACTAAAAGTAAAATGTATGTTAAGAAAATAATTTGCGAAATTTTAGAAGAAAGTAGAGCTTTTGTACATTAGAAAATGCTACAAAATGGAAGTTCCTTAAAAACAGACACAAAATAAATTAAAGAAATTTGTCAGTATGTATTGTACATTTATATGATATAACATCTTCTATACAATAACGAGTTGTTAATTGTGAAATAGTTATATTACATTCACTCTGATTATTGATGTATTCAATTCGCAGGTGGAGAAGCAACCTCTATTATATTCATACGCAAATCCCTTTGTATAAGATTCTCAACGAATACAATTGTTATAACATTGTTCATGTTAATTTAATTGGTTCCATTACCATCGGTTTATTTAGCTAATTAACAATATTATTAGCGAATTTACATGAAATGGAGTTATTCATTTCTACCACCAGAGTGAAACGTCGTAGAAAAAAAGGTTTGCATTTTTGAGTTTCAACAGCGTAAACCCCTAATTTTGGGGTGGGGGGAAAGTTCCCCTAAAAGGTCACTTCCAGTGAAATGATTTTGTTGATTAACGAACCTAACCTAGAGATTTACTAATCAACATTTACACTAAATTAAATGAAAAAAGGACAAACATTAGACGTAATGTAAAGGTCGAAAATCCACCCTCGTTATAGACAATTCACTCAGATTCATGGTAGCGCTTGTGGCGTCGCGTCACTTCGTTTATATCCTAGTTATAATTAGGTAAAAGCTAACTTCACCACAAAAGTAAGTACTGTGTAACTAAAATCTAGTTCTTCCGTTCACACCGCGTCTAAACTTCATAATTAGATTGAGAGAACATTTCAGCCAATCATTGACTAAAGATGGTGTTCCACATGTACTTATCTTTCAAATAACATCCTTAACGAGAGAAATGAGTAGCTCTATTTTCAGAGAAAATCCGCCAAAAACGGCCCTAAAAGTTCAGTACGTCTACCAGGTCAGGTTTTGAGGATGATATAGGTCTAAAGCGGCTCAGATAGTCTCAGTGATCATCTGATGATACCCGCATCAACTCCCACCATCGTTTAGACATATCAGACCATCACCTGCGTGGTTCGGAAGTCACGTTAAGCCGTTGGTCCTTGTATTTCCATTGGTCATTGGGCTATTAATACCCATTCTAAGGAAGAGTCGGCCTTAGTTTGTAACAAGACTAAACCTCATAACTCATTACCCACTCATCACACTCATCCTTCACCACATATTTGCGTTAAAATACCCTCATGAGAGTGGTCGGCATCTCAAATAGTGACGGATACTGTATAACTTTTAGAATCCGATGAAGGTATGGGTGTGTTCCAGCTTCCTATTGATATGAGCGTTGATCAAAGCAGGACGATATCGCCACGTGATTAAGTTATCCCGACCACTAACCGGTCATTCAGCCCAGCACTCCATGGCTGGTCAGTTTTACTCGCTATATACAATCTGCACTTTGCTCTACTACAGGTTAGATCACAAGCTAATCTTTTCAGTTGATTCTAGGTTAAACCCACTTTAGTCGGTGTTTTGATTAGGTTCAGGGTTATAGCATCATTTTGTTTCTTTTTTCAACGTACAGAGTGATGGTGGTCTAGAGGATATGCCACAGGCAAGGGTCGCGGGTTCAAATCCTAATCTAGACAAAACATAAGGTTAGCCTCGCAGTACACTCAGCTGCGTGAGGCAAGTGAGTGGCTACGCCTAGTAGCGCATCCTGGTAACCAACACTGGAATCAACACTGTGTCGGGTTCACAGCGAACTAACCACTCGTCCTGATTCAAACACCTTCTAGTCACGTGGTCCTCAAGCCTAACCACGGATTATTAGTATTAAAACAATAATGTACAGATTTACTCATTCAGAAAACTCCTCCCCTCTCCTCTCTCTTCCTCCCTTGTCTGTAGAAGAAAAGCTTGGATTAAATAGTGTTTTCGATACCCAACGGAAAAAACTAAGCAAAACGTATAAACATAGTCAAATATAAAAAATCTAAATTTAAGACAAATTTTTGAAGTGCTTATTGACTTAACTGCGAATAAAGAGGATAGAAAGAAAGAAAAGGAAAACAGTAGTTAACAACATTTCGTATATAATACGTTTTCATGTAATTAAGAGAAAAATATAAACGATGAACACAATAAATTATTGTTTTCACTATTATTTATCCCTCAATTCCCCTCTAAAGTACTTGAAAAAGTATTATAAACGAAATATTGTAACTAATTTCCTTGTCTTTCAAAATTATAAATTTAATCTACCCGAGTTACTAAACATCAATGGCTATCACATAGTCAATGGGATTTGTTGAATACACGTTGTTCCTTTTCTAGCTTAAAAACAACTCGTTGAACTGTATGAGAAAAAAGAAAATGTTACAAGAGATAAAACAAAACATGTTTGAAATCAATACAAGTTTATCTTAAACCTGCCCTCAAGATTGTTTAAAAACAATTAAAACAACAATTTCTTCGACTTTTAAGTTTGTGTTACATTCCAAACCTGCCTCTGAACTTTAATTAAAAACATTTTCTTTTAAGAACATTTAACATTAAGAACATTTTGTTCACATACCTGCAACAAAATCATCGAAACACAAGACACCGTTTATAACTAACAGCTCTAAGCCTCCTTACAAAGTTAAGTCTCAAAGAGAATATCAAAGTGAGAGATACTGTAGCTGTGACGTCACGCCTAGACGCAAGGCTTTGGTTTATGCACTGCTAATCCTGCCTTATCAGTTAACACCCCCAGTGTGATAAGCCTCAACACCTTCCCCTCATGTATCATCCCTTAGTGCAGTCAAGACAGGTTCGGGAGTTATGTCTGCTTGATGAGGTTGCTTCAAATTTACTAGTTAATATACCATAAAGTCGGTTAATATACTATAAAGTAGTTAATATATACTATAAGTCGGTTAATATACTATAAAGTCCAGTTGTATAATATAAAGTCGGTTAATATACTATAAAGTCGGTTAATATACTATAAAATTCGTTAATATACTATAAAACGGTTAATATACTATAAAGTCCGGTTAATATAATATAAGTCGGTTAATATAATATAAGATCGGTTAATAATATAAAGTCAGTTAATATACTATAAAGTCAGTTAATATACTATAAAGTCGGTTAATATACTATAAAGTCAGTTTATACTATAAAGTCCAGTTAATATATATACTATAAAGTCGGTTAATATACTATAAAGTCGGTTAATATAATATAAAGTCGGTTAATATACTATAAAATCAGTTAATATACTATAAAAAAGTCCATTATGTACCATAATCGGTTAATATAATATAAAGTCAGTTAATATACTATAAAGTCAGTTAATATACTATAAAGTCGGTTAATATAATATAAAGTCGGTTAATATACTATAAAGTCGGTTAATATAATATAAAAAGTCAGTTAATATACTATAAAGTCGGTTAATATACTATAAAGTCGGTTAATATATATAAAGTCAGTTAATACTATAAAGTCCAGTTAATATAATATAAAGTCGGTTAATATAATATAAGTCGGTTAATATGCAATCCCATTAATATACTATAAGGTGGTTTAATATAATATAAAAAGTCGGTTAATATACTATAAAGTCAGTTAATATACTATAAGTCGGTTAATATACTATAAAGTCGGTTAATATAATATAAAGTCGGTTAATATACTATAAAGTCGGTTAATATACTATAAAGCCGGTTGTATAGGTGACTGGTGACTGAACGAGTAAATGTTAAGAACTTTCCGGCAAACCTCCCCTTAACCATACAATCTTTTGGAAACTTATTGGTGTGTACCTTATGGAAAAATCTGAAAACATTTTTTTTACTGATCTGGCAAGTTGGCGGCCAAAAATACGGCGTCTGAAAATCTGTCCTTGTACTATCTTAGCCGATATTTTGCATCATAGAGGCAAAACAGATGTTCGGATCTTCAATCTGGTAGAAAAAAATCCCTACAACCTAGTATTTTACACTGTTTCCTACCTCTGATGGTTACGTTGCTAGATAAGTTAAATTATTGTCGAAAATTCAACTTTTCGCTGTGTTTGGGCTATTAAGTACGGTACTTATCAACCACCCAGACATGTAAATTGTATGTGTGTGTATGAAAAAAAATTTCAATTAGGGAAAACGTACAGAGAGTCACTCTATATGAAAGAAAGTATGGTTATCTGTCACATCTAGTTTGAACTTTAATCAATTTGTAAATATTTTTGCTCTGGTTATTACAGCTACATATTCCAAATTTATTTTCCTATAAAACCAGTAGATGAAGCAAATTTGTCTTGATCATGAACGTAGCAAATGCACCCAAAACACGCCACAAGCCACAAGGCGAGAGGGGGTCTGGGGGCGCAGCCAAAAGAGCTAGTTACATTTTAAAACGTACTCGTATTAAATCAAATGCATTCGATTATTTTTCGTAACGGTTTTTTTAAGACTCTAGTTTTATTTATTTCAACCGTTGATTATGTTTAAAATGTCGTGTATATGTTTCGATCGAATTTTTTTATATTCTATTACACCTGTATTCAGCTGTTTTACACTTATACTTTCAGTTACCGATAGCTAAAAATATTACTTACAAATTGGCAGAAAAATATTTTCGGTGGAATTCAGATTGATACTCACCTGGAACAAAAACATTTCGTTAGTTTGTAGACATTTGAGAATAAAATTGAGTAAAAATAAATAGTAAAAGTTCGAATAAATAATTGTGTTGTACAGGAATTATGGACACAGTTATACGTTTAAACATCTGAATTCTTTCACATGCAACTAACTTGTCCCATGCATATATCGATATTGGTTATACAGGGTTCTTTTGCAATAGATCGGTTAAATTTCTGTATATGTTAAAGTCAATATAGCATTAAGATTACTACTTTTGCGTGCAACCTCCGTATAAATGTTTATCTATCATACCACTAGAAATAAATCGAGGTTTCAACCAGTAAACTTAACTGTGTAAAAGCCTAACAGAGAAACTACTACCATGATCGAATAAATTAATATTTTGTTTAAAATGGGTAAGGTTCAAATTTCAACAAATCTTCGATTAAATTCATTTTTATTCACTATAGGGATTTTTTATTTAAGGCAATTAAAGTATTTAATGATTTTTTAATTTATTTTCGGCAGATTTAAAAAAATGTTATTTGTGTTGAGTTGTTATTATCATACAGATGTTACTGTCTAGTGCTTACAACTTATGATGCCTTAACCGGCAAAGCGGTCTTCCTTTTAAAATTAAATGAAACTTTTAAAATAGTAATTATTTCAATCCAATCAAGTTTCATCAAGCATTTAACGAAGATAATCAAAACGTCTTTACGTGCATATTTATTAACAGCAAAACCTCAGTCACGTGACTATGTTGTTGCTACAATGTTGCGCGTGCGTGCCTGTGCGTGTGTGCGCGCGCGGAGTTGACACTAACGAGCGGCTAATTACACAAACGACACGGCTCGTTTTGGAGTAAATGACAACACAAAGTATCCGCAGTCTTGTCAGTGCTGTTTTACCCGGCCTCTTCTCTCCCATTAGGCAACTCATTTCAGCCGTCTGAAGCGGCTTTTGTGTGCGGATTTCAAATATTAACATTCATATTTAAAAAAGGTAAAAGGTAAAGTTTGTCTTGTTTAACGAGGCGAAGTTAGGACTACAAAGTCCTCTCTACCACTCAACTCGACCTTTACCTAGCGTCACCGTATAGTCACATTACAAATTGTAAGTGGTGACTGCGGGGATCGAACCCGCGCCAGCGGAGTGATGAGATCCGGAGTCGCGCGCGATACCAATCCGCCACGGATCCACTTATACGTGTAAGTCAAAATTAATAGATATTGTTTTTTGTCATTAAATTTAATTTGTTGTCCATTATCTTTTGGTGTGTTGAGAATTATTTGAATTATTGTTACAAATAAACCGCTTAATTTCAATGAAAATGCCTTGGCACATATTTGTAGAGTAAATTATATGTCCTAAAAAATGTAAAATGTCCTACTTTTATATGTTTTATATTAATAAAGTTAGGCAATTTTAAAGTGTTTAATGTGTTTTTTATGTATTGCTAGTGAACTAGTTCCGTGGTAAGCGGATCTGTGGCGGATTGGTATCGCGCGCGACTCCGGAGCTCATCACTCCGGTGGCGCGGGTTCGATTCCCGCAGTCATCACTTACAATTTGTAATGGGAATAATACGGTGACGCTAGGTAAAGGTCATGGTTGAGTGGTAGAGAGGACTTCTCAGTCCTAACTTAGCCAAATTAAACAAAACACACTTTAACTTAGTGGTAGTCATTAGCAAGGAATAATGACTTTTATTATACAGTAAATTGATTTAACATATAAAATAGTATCTTTTTATTTCTTTAATATGTGTTTTCTAGAATTAAACCGATCGGAGGAGACATTATCGTAGGAACAAAAAATAACATTTAGTTAACTTTCATTGTTTTCAGGAGTTTTGTGTAATCATTGTATAGCTCAGGATAATTTCGAGAATCGTGAAAAATAGCCTACGTTCCAAAATGTCAGGGCAAATTTACCCCCTAACCCCTCTCCCCGCCATTCTTTTGAACACGACCTAAAACAAGCTCTTTATAAACATTTTAAAAACACCAAGAATATGATTCCATGGCTATGCACCTACCACTCAAATATTATCCTAATAATGTTGACTCAAAAAATATAATATAATATTAAAATTGATATTTGTGTAATCATAAAGAAATTTATTGGTGACATATACAACGTGAAACGCTAGAGATAAGCTGCCACGAAAGCAAGGATCAGTGTAATGTTTGATCTATCGGGTTATCGGCTCTCCACCCCCCAAACCTGCAGCACCAACAACCAAACACAAATCTATCCTTGGAGTTGGAAACTTTGGCATGCCAATGAATACAGTGGTGATTCACTTCCGGTTTGTTATTTAAAAGTTTTATTATATGAAGTGTTTTGTTTAAGATTTGAGTTAGTATTTACTATGTTCAATATGATCAAAGCAATTAAACATTCAGTAGTCAGTAGTCTATTTACGTTAAAATTTGTACGACCGCGGTTTTGGGTCTAGCCCATCATCTAGTGAGCATGTACAATCAAAGATTATGTTACGATAGGTAGATTGCGCATACATGTCACATGGCTGAGGCAGGAAAATCAACATAGCTCGGCAGCTCAAGCACAGATAGCGCTGCAAAGTAATGCTTTTAAGATTCTCAAGTAATGCTACTGACGCGCGCACAAGTTCGTTCGTTCTCGAAAAGCGCACGATTTGGACACATTTAAGTCATCGACATCGGACAAACTCGAGGATGAGGAGCCAAGGGGGGAGAAAGACGGCAAGAGACGGCAGCACTCGCAGCGCTGTCTGTGCTTGGGCTGCCGTAGCTTTGTTGATTTTCCTGCTTCAGCCATTTGGCATCTATGGTACATTATCTTAGGTAGATTCAAAGTACGAGTATAAAGAATATCTAGGAAAATAAATAATTGTTAAAACTATCAAAAAACACATAGAAAAACTTATTTTCAAAACTAGACAGAATTATGGCATTGAACACATTTTCATATTGTACGCGTATCAAGAGGTGAAACCACTACTGAACCAGTAAACAAGTCTTATTTTAGTCAGATTTTCACGAAACTTTGTACAAATATAAATGTTTAAATTTGGTTCGCTAACCAGCAAAGTAAGTTCATTGGAAGTCATCATTCTCGGGGCGTTATCCCAAAAATGGACTTAATTGGTATTCAATATTTTTAACAATCAAATTTTGAAGAAATTTTATATGGATGATTTTTCCGCCATCTTGGTCTGGCTATCGGAGTTTTGCTGATATCAGCACACATGTTGGGAACGACAACATAATAGCTCATACTAAATTTCATCGAAATAAAATCATAAATATGTAGCTTTAATAACGTCAGCCCAGTTTTTAGAGCAAATCACCCTCCAAAAAGTATGTACTTATGTGTAAGTTATCCCCCGTTACAGAAAATTCTCTCGAATTCACGTTAGACTTGTGACTACGCGTCGGCTATTTTCGTCAATAGTTTATGGGGTTTTATAAACAGCTGTATAATTAATCTTGATTGGTTAGTGAGTTCTAAATCCATCATTGTCAAGTGCCTACGATTCAAATTAAAAATGGTTACCACATGGAAAATTACATTAAAACTAACTTAAGGTGAAGTCAAGGTACAACGCAAAGCTGAGTCAGGTTAACTGTGTTGTTAGAACCGACCCTTACTCTTTCCCTGTGCTTGTTATTTTCATGAAGGGTTAAGTTTCTCAAGCCGACTGTACTGTGCGCTGCACTACTGACTTCTAGTTCTAATAAAAGGTTTTAAAGAATAGCATACTAACCAAGTGTATTTTCTTTCTACAGCGGATCCGTGGCGGATTGGTATCGCGCGCGACTCCGGATCTCATCACTCCAGTGGCGCGTGTTCGATCATCGCAGTCAGCAATAACAATGTGTTCTGGCTAACGCTATGTAAAGGTCGAGGTAGAGAGGTGCCTTTGATGTCCTGCATCGTTTTGTTAAACCAGGCGAACTTTACCTTCATATATATGTATATTATATTTTTAAGTAAATTTGAACTTTTCTTTGTCCTCTCAAAACTTTGATCAAGGATACAATTTGGCTTCTATAACTATAATAATACAAAAAAGAAAACTCAATATTCCTTGGACGAATTATGTTATATATCGATAACAATTAAAGATTCAGAGAATTTAAGGCTATTAAGTTGTTGGAAATTTAATTTACATCATAATAATGTCATTCAGGTAAAAAAAAGTAAAGTTTGTTTTGTTTAACGAGGCGAAGTTAGGACTACAAAGTCCTAAACAAAACACGCTAAACATATATAGGGTAATTTTCTATGTAGGAAGTCAGTTAAAAAATTTCATGTTCTTTAAAACTGTTGTTGTACGAAAGGTTATTTCAAAAGCAACTAACTTATTATGCACTCTTGTATGTGTTTTGTTATGTAATGACAATAACGGGTTATAAAAACAACAATAAAACATGAATCTCATCAGGAACATTAAAAAAAGCTTTTCGAACTTCACTATCTGTAGGTTATTCTACAAACATCTCCGATTTTTTTAACTCTCTAATGATTGAATACTCTCAACATTGAAACATTTAATTTCATATTTTACCAAACTTCCACGTTTTAATCATGCTATGAAAAATGCATCTAAATACAAATGACAAGAGAATATTCCCTCACAGTTTGAGGCTCAGTTGATTGCGGTTTGGCTGAAGTGAACTTTAATCACCGGCCCCACATCAGAATAAAATATTCACACGACCTCGTTTACTCAAATCATATTCAATTCATCGTAGAATGCTAAAACTTTTCCGATTTATTTTTATTTGAAAGGTTTTTATGTGTAGCTCATTTGTACGTGATTTGAGCGTAATAGGTCACCTGTTTTACTTGATTGCGTTGGTTTAAGGTCTGTGCTGAATAGTTTTCTAATTTTTAAAACAAAATTAACTATTTGACACACATAAGTGAGTATTTAGTTTTCATTCAACAAAATGTGATGACTATTACCTGTTTTATTGACACTAATATGTTAACTTCACTCACCAAAGATAACATTATGGTAAGTAGCTAGCGCATAGATGTTGAATGGCTGAGGCAGGAAAATCAACATAGTTGCGGCAGCCCAAGCATAGGTAGCGCTGCGAGGGAATTCTTTTAAGAGTCTCAAGTAGAGCCACTGATGCACGTGCTAGTAGTTCGTTCGTTCTCAAAAACCGTACGATTTGGCCACATTTAAGTTTTCTACATCAGACAAACTCGAGCATGTAGAGCCTAGGAGAGAGAAAGACTGCGAGAAACGGCAGCGCTATCTGTACTTGGGCTGCCGAACTATGTTGATTTTGCTGCCTCATGGTACCTGTGCAATCTACTTACCGTGAAACTATCTTTGATATAACTGTTTTAATGCATTTATTCATATTCGTTCTTGCTATCAACACAGATGTGATCTTAAAATATCAAACAATTCCCAGAATGGAAAAATATGTGTAATCATGCCCTTAGTTTACGAGACATGTTACTGGAGGTATGTATGTAAATTTTCTTTTCAAGGGAGATTGGTTTTATTCTTATAATTTCACTGTGGTGGCATACCACATATATCGTCAAAAGGCACGTATTTAATGCAACTTTTGTTCCTGGCAAAATATTAATTTAAGTACAAGCAATATAAAAGCTTTTATTTTAGCTGATTTGTAGTTTATTATATTCAGCAGGCAGCATTTCAATGAAGTACTTCCACCCATCGAGGATTTAAGTTACCCACAACAATTTATTCGAAACCCACTCAAAGAAAGGTCATCTTTCATTCTTTGCATCATTCAGACTTTCCACTGTATACTCGTACACTTTCTATCCAAGACCTTATCTTGGATCTACAATGCAAAGTCCCGAGAATTTTACATAACACGATCTACCTAGGGCCTAAGCCTCACTGTGGTTTACGTAGGGTGTCTAAATAAAAATGTTATCCCTGAAAAATACCTCTTCAACAAAATAGAATTTAAAAAAACAACCTTGCAATCCTACGAACTGAGAACAGTTTTATTATCAGAGCACTCTCGAGTAATCAAAGAGGTTAGCCGACAAGGAAGTTGGCAGGAGAAGATGTTGTTTTCACCTCTTGAAAATGAAGTTGCTTGGTGAAAATGAAGTTGTTTAGTGAAAATGAAGTTGCTTGGTGAAAATGAAGTTGCTTGGTGAAAATGAAGTTGCTTGGTGAAAATGAAGTTGCTTGGTGAAAATGAAGTTGCTTGGTGAAAACGAAGTTGCTTGGTGAAAAGAAGTGAGGTGAAAATGAAGTTGCTGGTGAAAAAAGAGTTTTTGGTGAAAATGAAGTTGCTTGGTGAAAATGAAGTTGCTTGGTGAAAATGAAGTTTTTTGTAGATCAGACAAGAGCAGAATTGGTAAGAGCAGCAGTGTGCAATAGTGGCCGTTACCTTAAGTTTCGTCCCTTAAGAACAATTAAAAACGTCAATTTTCTTTGGACACCTCACGCCTACAGTTTTTGAGCCGTGACATGAATCTAAAAATTGACAAAAGAATTAGAATGTTAGTTTTTGTTTTACTATTAAATTAATCACATTTTTAAAATACGTAGTCAACAAAGTCACTGCAGTCATCTTTAAAATAAATTTTATTGAAAAAGAACTTATGAACATTGTAAGCGTGAGATGTATCATGAAAATGCTTGTTTTAAATTGTTCTTATGAACCAAAAAACAAAATGGTTTACAGGTACTTAAATCCAACTCTAAATAGTTATGGTCTTACTTTCGTAATTTCTTCCCAAACTTCTCTTTATAATTTTAAACCTTATATTTTATTTAATAACGAATTTTAATTTTTGCTCACCCTGAGCTTTGGTTGTCTTAAATAAATTCATAATTTCTATTAATTAATTCAAATTAATGAGATATATGAGCTCTAATATTGGAACAAATTATATTAAATTTAAAAACTTCATAAAACCAATATTGTTGGTTTGGTCAGACCTGACGAAGAAAGCTCTGCTTTTAAAGATCTCGTCGGCCAAATAAAAATAATATTAGTTTTATAAAGATTTTAAATTTAATATAATTCAAATTAACTTAGCAATCCACTTTTACATCTCACTACCGCTAATAATGTATTTTTATGTGCGTTTAACCTCTTCAGTTCTAAGCTCAATATACTCTGACAAAATAAAGTAACCTGTAGGTGATGTTGGGTTCGAAGAGGTAAAAATTTCAAATTATTATACAAGTCATGAGATAATTTTAAAAAATATTGGAGTTAATTTCAAAAACGAACTTATAAACCCTAAAATAATTAAAAATGCCACAAAATATCCCTTCAACTCTATAATAAACACAAATAACCCGGACGCATAATTAAAACCTAAGCTTTTGCATACTGCCTGCAAACCGTGTAAACCGTAGTTCTGATGAATGAGAACATCCCTAACAATTATTTATCTCCGACCAGTGAAATTAATTACCCGAGTTACTCAACCATTGTATACAACTCAGATAGCGTTTAGAACTAATCGAACTTGTTCAACCGATTAATGGAATGTTTTAAATATAGTGGTTTGCGTTTTAAAAATAAATAAATTTAGGCGTTGCTAAAAATCTATTAATGTCCTATAAGTGTATATGTACGTTAACAGGTTTACAGTAAATACAAGAGTAAAGATGATAATAAGATAAGTTATTGCTTTTGTTAAAATTATAACTAAAAGGTTTATCTACCATAAGAATCTACCATAGAGGATAGAAAAGAAGATGAGGAACTACAATATTTCGTATTTAAATACATTCTCAAGTAGTTAACAAGGAGGGACAAAATTTAGTTTATTGTTTATCATTTGTTATTGGTTTCCACCCATTTTATATCTTGTCCATCCTTGTTAACTACTTAAAAGGTATTAAAATACAAAATATATTCTGTTCCATTCCTTTTCTATCGTCTGTGGTAGTCTACTCAAGTCATTGGACATCTCAAGAACTCATCTAAAGGTGTATTATCCATATTAGGCCCTTCGTTATTTCGTATTTATACTAACGATATACTTCCAATTTAAATTAAGCTAAACTCTACCTATATGCTGACGATAAATTATTTCCTTCAAGCATGATACAAGAAGGTAAAGAAATTAATAGAAACATCAATCTTGAATTCTTAATGAGTAGTTTAGTTCTGGTAACTTCCAAATTAGTACTTCAAAAACAAAGTTCAGAAACCTTCCCCAACTTTCAAGATTTGACATATTCTGCCCCTCTGATTTAATTCAGCTGAAATTGAAGCTGAAACTGACAGTCATTAATCATTTTAATCCCATATAAAATATTCTTTTTGTAAAACCTAACTTAAATACGTGATATAAAAACTCTCACTATCGTTTACCAATCAATTATCCATTCTAAAGCGAATAATATTTTGATCTATAGGGCCAGGAAGCTCAGCCTTGAATAAAACCTCGTTTTAAATAAATTAGATAACCATAAAAAAATACCAAAGAATATTTGTGAAAAATGTGTTCGGAAACACCTTAAACTTCCATCACTCTACCTTCAAGAAATATCCATTTTATGAAATATCTTTCTGATGCTACAATTTCTAGAAACCAAATTATTAAAATTCTCCACTATACCTTTTCACTATGACCTCCAACTATACTTCACTCTAACTCCACTATGACCTTTTCAAAGTTTTTGTTTTGCCACAGATTTCTAGTTCGAAATTCATATCTATTTTGAAGCAGTTTCCAAACTGGTTTGACAAAAAAACCTGTTGAGCCTTGTCTGAAAGACTATGAATCCCTTTTCATAACCTCTATTATGTACACTTTATTTTTATAATTTGTGTTCTACTGCCATGAGCATTTGTATACAATAATGTACGGCGGGTTTTTTATACTTAACACCAGCTTAACACTTTCAACTACTGAATAGTTTAAAAACGGAAAAATAATCTACTCATGTTCTAAAGTTATTGATAAAACCAGGAAAAGAAAGATTAGGAACATTAAGGTTGATGGATGTTCTCTAAGTCCAAAGTGACTCGACCTTTTAGTGGAAATTAAATTGTTTCTCAGGGATAAAGGCTTTTGACAGGTTTATCAAAAGAGCGAGAAACTCCTCTTGATTTCTGATTTCTATAGCTTTTAAGACTTTTAATAACTATTTACTATTTGAAACTGTTCCAGTTTCCTGATTAAAAATCAAAGTTTTTAGGGCAAGAGACAAAAAGGTAACTTGTCTGGAAATCTTTTGCAAGCGGGCTTTCAACTAAGGATCAGGAGTTTATCCTGCGAAATGGAAAGGCGAGTGAAACCTTTGCCATAAACATAGGGTATTGTACGAGAAAGGAAGTGAATCTAGGATGACAATCCCTTACTAGTCAAAAAACTAAAGTGTTTATACAAACATCTCAAATTTTCTTTTACTTCATCAGCTTCTTTTAAAACTTCATAATGTGTGTTATTTATAAACATTATTCATGAATAACTTTGTTATGTAAGGGTTTGGTAACTCAAAAGTTGAATCCGTAATTTGTTTTCCAAAACTTAAAAAAAACTACAGCCGCATCCATGTATTTGTTCAAACAATGAATCACGTCTTGGGCCCTCAATTTAAGATGGACATTGTAAAATTATTTAATGGTATCAATTAGTTTGTGTTTTTTACCCTTACAAATGAGAGGTGAAATGATGGGATAAGAGGTACCCCCGAACTACCCTTTTTTGTGGTGGTGAAAACCCCCAAAATATGCCGAAAGGTACTTTAGGTTACCCTCAACATATATACCAAAGATCGTTCAAAGATTTGCATTCATTCAAATGGTTAGGGGGTCAGACTTTTTAGACACCTGGTATATTCAACAATGTTGAGAATATTCAATTTGATAGCCTAATTTTCAAGGTCACTCACTGTTCTAGATTATTAGTATTACAAAACACTACTTTTTGTAAAAATAAAGGCCCCACATTTTTATGCAGTTGAAACGCCAATAAATAACAACTACCAGCGAATATTCTGTTTCTCTCTCCTACATGACTATGTCACAGTGTAATGTCACAGTTTGTGAAGCAATGTTTGATGATTTGCATGTTGACATGCATTTCAGTACAGTCCACCAACCCACAGGTTGCATCAACTATTTGAGTACTTTAAAAAACACATCAGAACCTGCAAAAGTTTATTATTTAATATTAACCTGAATTTTCAGAAAAATATTTTGAGTTACGTGAGTTTGATCTTATAGAATTAAAACTGTTTTTTATATGATTATTGTAAGCACTAACAGGGCATCGAAGAAAACGTGTTCAGTGTTAAATAGCTGCGCAAGTAAAACACAGATTACAAGTTATATAGTACAGATAAATATATATTTCAAAATCCTCTATTGACTTTCTTTGTCTAACAAGTCCCTAGATCCAAAAACAAAATGCTAGGCAGAAACTACTAACAACTAATCTGGAAAAACTGTTGAGCCTTGTTGTCTGATTGGCTTAAATTGAGTGTCTGTCATGGAACTAAATGCACCTCATGAACCAATATTTAAAAAACACATATTATGAGTCTGTCTATCTAATAAAATCAATACTAAGCTTCAATCTATACTGGGATATTGAAAAGCTGCTTGACGCAAATAACCGCGAATTAAATGACACTTGATAATTGATATTAGTTAATTTTAAAACTATTCGAGAACCAAATAATTTAGTAAAACAAACACTCTGATAATATAAGTTTTATTCTGTTTGGAAATTAATATTATAAGAGTATAAGTTTTACCAAATTCTTTAAAAATTCCTATAAGACTGAACTTCAAGAATGATATTTGAGAATTATTGAGCTATTTAAAAATGCTCAATATAAATTAAGAAAACCTACAGTAAATCATGTTTTACATTTTTAAATGCCCTTGGTCAGGTGGTTACTATATTATTTTAAAATTAATAAAATTTAAACGTGGTTAATTGGTTCCTTCTAAATTTAACTGATAATATTTCAATTTGTGATATGATATTCCGCTATGGTATAATAGTGTAGTTAATTAATGGAATGCTAAGTTAATTAGAATACAACAGTCAGCTGTTTTGCTTGATTGGCACTTGATTAATGGAATAAATCATCCGAATAGAAATTCCTCTGTGATAATCAATGATTCAACTTTTGATGTGAGCTTGATCACACCGTTAAAATTGGGCTAGGAGCATTTCAATATTTTTATAAATTAACAGTTTGTTTCAGTGTTTAAAACGTATAAACACTATTACTATTACTAAAGGAATTTGAAGGCAAACTGTTTGGACCGAACCGGGACTTGAACCCGGGTCTCTCGCTTGCCGGGCGATTATGCTGACCACTACACCATCCGGCCCAAGTAAAAAAATCCTTCAAATTTAGAGAAGTACTTTTTAGCGTTTATACTTGTACAAATTAAGATCTAACCATAGGCTAACAGACTCTCTAGTATGTCATCTAACGTGTCGGTCTTCAATAGTATTATTTATTCAAACGGAATAGCAAGTTGATTTTAAATGAAAATTTTAAATCAAAGTTATTTACTTGAAGTAGATTGAAGAATGAGACTAATTAGTTTTTAACTCTGTTATTAACTTTAAGTAAAGTGGCAAGACTTAACTGTTAAAATATTCATATATTTTCGGCATTAGCAAATACTTCTTTAGGCTCGCCCTATTTTCCAGTTTTTGTTCAGTTCAGTATAGACCAATGGTGTGGTTTATATGCGTTCTTAGAGCTGTATGCGCTATAAATCTATGTTTTTAAGACGATTTTTCCTTAAAAAAAACTTACTACTGAATTTGTTTAGCCCAACGCCTTCACTGATAGAAGCAGATGAGAGACCTGAAACCTCTAGACACCATCAAAGACTGGGTTTTTAAAAACTGAAAATTTTAAAGGGTCGTGAGTGGTTAAGATTTTTGTTAACCCCCTGTTTTCCACTTGGGGAAAGACATTTGAAGGGACAAACGATGGCTCATTTAAAATATGGATTATGTATGTATTTGCTCATATGTTCAAGACTCGTTGTACTATATTTTTGAAATTACATAAATTAACAAGTAAGTAGGCTATCTAGCCGCATAATAATAGTTCAAATTAAAAAGCTTAATTTATTAACTTCGCTTTTGGTTCTATTTTCTACAATTAAATCTCCAAAACTGTTACATTTTACACATTTCAATGGGCAAAGTATCATCACAGACGTCTAATATCGTTACGTGTAACAAGTGCTCTACACAATCACGTACCCAAGTGCCCCCCCGACCCGCCGCGCCGCCCAAATTGGACCCGCCCGTGCCCAATTATCAGCCGCCGCAATAAAGACCCCGGGATAATTATCTTTGAGCCCTAATTAATTTTATGGCATCAATAGAATGTTTTAATGTCCCCGATTGATTGATGGTGGCTGGTTACCAGACTTTCTAACCAGTTTCTGGTTATTAAAATTCTAAATAAAATACTCGGCGAAACCTGGGGGGTTTTGGAATTGTTATGTGCGCGAGCTAAACGGGGCAAAACTGCTGTGACGTTTGACGTAATGCATTCTTAGAAGAAAACGCTAAATATGCGTACCATACGACTTCAACGAATAAAAATAAACTAATAATTAATTCCGGTAGATTTGGGAATAGGTAGTTTTAAATTATGTAAATATTACAAATCAAAATATCAAACTTAAAATGGAAATATTCATAGAAAAACAGTTGCAGTTGAAAATCATGTTAAGAATCAGCCTTTTAATAATGCACTTGTGTAAACCCTTCTAGTTGAAAGGATCAAGAAATCTAGTTAGAGGTTTTGGTAAAAATTTGTCAACCAGTATAAGAAATTAATGCCATACTTTTAATGTAACCTCACCTAATAAACCATGTCGTTTTTTTAATGGCACATTCGTATACATTAAGAATAAAAATAAGTACAAAGGTATAAGTAAAAATAAATATATGCAATACAAATATTAGTAGACCCGTGGCGGGTTGATATCGTCCGCGATTCCGTAGCTCATCACTCCGGTGGCGCGGGTTCGATCCCCGCAGTCACCACTTACATTTTGTAAAGTGACTATACATTGACGCTAGGTAAGGTCGAGGTTGAGTGGTAGAGAGGACTTCAAAGTCCTAACTTTACCTTTACCTTTTTTAAATTAGTTAGTTTTAAGTAATTCCATTGAAAAGCCTTTCTCCGCTCATTACTGTCCTAAAGGCAGTTCCTCGCTCCATCTACAGTACATAAACCGACCAATCCGCCCACCCGGAGGTTTACACACTCATACATAACGAAACAAGTCTCGGCCGGGTTGTAAAACAGGGAAATGAAAAGGACCTGTAGGACAAAGAGTGGCAATATTTCGTGCTGCTGGGTTGTCTGCACTGCACGCTGCAGGGGTGCCACACGCGCACGTATTGTGCACAATGTTGCTCATATGTATAAAACTGTCTATTAAACTGACCCGCGCTCGGTTACTGCATACTCTGTGGGTTTATGGGAGTGTTCTCTACAACAGGTCAAACGGGCGTAAAGCAGTTGTTTGTATACAGAATAGTGCGTTTAAGACGTTGAACATATTTACTATTGGTCAGGGATTCGATTATACATACTAAATTGTACATACTAAATATTAGCAAACTTCCATAGGAAATAGATCTATTTATTTCTTACGTAATTTAGAATAAAAACGTAGAAAAATAAAAAGCTATTTTGAGTTTTCCAACACATACTAAATCAAAAGGCGAAATTGTATAGATATAAATAATTGTATCTAAATACTAAAAAAATCAACAGTGATCCAAAAATGAGTAGGTTGATCCGAAATTTGATTTAAATGTCCTTTTAGTATTCAATAAACTTTCTAGTTGTATACATAACTTTTATAGGCATCGACCATATAGATTCTTGAAGATTTGGTCACTCTCGATGTTCTAACCAAAGTCTAAGGGCTAATAACGATCTGAATAGAATCAAAATTAACTAGCCAACTCATTAAGATGTTAAAGAAGCATTTAATAGTTTAAATTAAATGTTTGTTTTAAATTTTTAAACTATGAAACTACATGTTGGTAAACATTGACTTGATAAAACATTGTAATATGTTGAGTTGTACCTATCTATAATTCGACTTAAACATTTAAAAAGTATTGATTAATTCAGCAGTACTGATTGGGGATGCTGTATAACTAATTTCAGATGAATTTAAGTCGAGTTGCCACAGAGACCTCGCTTCCGCTCGGTCAATTACAAGTGATGTTTGGTTACGTGTTCTAAAACAAGCCTTATAATTGATGCAACTTGTGGGTGGACTGTACTGACATGCATGTCAACATGCAAACCATCAAACATTGCTTCACTAACTATGACGTTACACTGTGACATTGTCATGTAAAAGAGTTAAAAATATGTCCTAGTTATTGACAGGGTTTACTGTCATTGTTTTGTTTCTTAAAGGTGTAAATTCTTGCTTTGGGTATAATCTAGTTCTACCGTATCTAGCTTGAGATAGTTTGAATGCTGTAGAGTACCATCTTCAGTCACTGATTGGCTGAAACTTATCTACTTGCCGTCTGATATCCTATTGGTGGCAGGGCTGCCAATTGTCGATGTTCTCATTGGCTGTTACCTATCGAAAATACTTCTTCGGGACTGGTTGCTGCGTCTTGAAAGTTTAATGATGTCTTCTTTGTTGAAGTTATTATCATTTTCAATTATTTCAATGGTTCCTCGAATGACTCTCGGGTATTAATGTGGCATATTTGCTAATTCTTCGGCATTCTCAGATTCTACTGCATGTTCCGTTTTGTATATTCAACTATGGCCGACTTCACAACGTCTTCGTGTTTGCGTATGTAAAGTGATGTGTTCCTGAACTCTCGTTGAAATATTCTGATTCTTAAGTAAAATATTCTGTATATTAAGTTCTGATTCTTTAAATTGTACATACCATTCAGTAAAGTGGCATTTACGTTATGACATTGTTTGACCAGAGCAGTGAGGCTATAGCATACAATATACATCAGTATGAGATCAATATTATTTTGTTTGGTGAAACCGTTGGATTTTTTGTTTATTATTATGTAATTAGTTTTTTACTTGTTAACTTTACTAAACGTTTTCGACTACCTCGACTATCTATTTATTTATTTATTTCCAACGGTGAACACCATTTTACCCTCAACATATCTACATGTATATATATTATTATAAAGCGTAACAATTTCAACAATTTATATTTAACGTAGGTTAAAAGAAGTTATTTTGATATTTAACTGAAGTTCCAATGCTTTTTTGCCAAACGGTTTTAAAACGTTTCTCAAAATTCAGAAACGGTTTATAACGGAAATTTTCAAGTGAAAGTTAAATTTTCAGAAAACCCGGTGCAATGTAAGAAAGAAATCTGATGAAACGTATGATGAAAACACTCAAGTTTGTGGCCCGTACAAGACTCTATCCTCGGTTCCTTTCTTTATCGTACAATATCCTGTGTTTATGACAGAGGTTTCACTCGCCTTTCCATTTCGCAGGATAAACTCCTGATCCTTCACTGAAAGCCCGCTTGTAAAAGCTTTACAGGCAAGTTACTTTTTTACAGGACACTTAAAAATATAAAATTCATATGTTCCTTCAGGATTGTAGTTCGGATAAAAAGGTTCTATTCTCTTCAAAGTTTTAAATTGTGGATAGGGTTGTAGGACATAGAAGCAGATAAAATTACAACTACTTTTGCATTTTATAATTTGGAACGTTTTTTTGTTTATTGTTAATTATACTTTATATATTTTCCAAACCCTACGTAAGCTTTTTAACTTTGAAATAGATCTCAGTTGGATGAAAAGGTTCATGTTAACTTTACTTGACGACATAACACTAACATATATTATTAAAACGATAACAAGAAAGAGTATCAGGGAAGGTAACTGGATGTATTTACAGTAAACTAAAAATAACCAGCTGACGAATTATACATACATAAATAATTAATCAACTGTAACTTGGTTTCATGTACTTTTTTCTTGTGTAACTCTAAATTGAAAAAAACATTTAAAGAATGGATTAATAACAAATAATTTTAAACATCAAAACTATTTAAAACTTTATTTTAAATATACAATACTTTAAACATACAAGTCAAGTACAAGTTTTAAATATTGGTTTTGTCATTTAAAATAGTTTTATTACTCTTTCAATATTGAGCACTTTTGAAAACTGGATTATTTACATTTTTTAGTTTTGACCAATTATATTTTCAAAAGAACAAGGATCTTAAAATCATTTGGAAACCAACACAGTTAAAGGGGTAAAAGGTGAAAATAAGGTGGTAAAGTTGCTTGTTTTCAGCGAGCGTGTCTTCTGATACTGTCATTTCTAAACTGATTTTAATCACCTTGACGTCAATAGTTTTGAGATAAAATATGCTGTAAAACGTCATACTAAACACCGTTTTATACACGTTTCCCTTATATAAGGGGCTAATGTCAAAAATACCATAAAAAGATCAATTTTAAACTGTCTAAGTACATCATGCAATTGGTTTTTCCAAGGAAGGTTTTATTAATATACCTTATTACTTGTATATTAAGTTTTAACTAAATATCGTGGTACTTTGGGAGAGACAAAAGTTAGTGCAAAAGCTAAAATGTTGGCAAAAGGATAAAAGAAAGCAATTTAGACTAATTTTAAAAGCACTGTATTCTTTGTTTTCTTATAACAAACCCATCCGTGTAGTTCAGTATCCATCAAAATCTCTGATCGTGTAGTCAAATTACATTTACAACAAATTATTTAACACGTGATCAAATTTAGGCTATTTGATCACTTCGATGTATTATTTTTTTGACTTGGCTAATTAAATTGTATTGTTAGTTTTGCTGAATAAATTACTTATTGACTTCTAACAATGTTAATACTTTGATTTGAGACACCGACCACTCCTAGAGGGAATTTAAGGCGAATATGGGATGAAGGGTGAGTGTATCGAGTGTTTTCGATGGATGATGAGGTGTAATCTTGTTACAAACTGGGGCTGACTGTTCCCCAGATTAGGTCATTAATTAATAGCCCATCGACCAATGCAATGGACCAACGGCCTAACGTTGCCTAACCAAACCATGGGGAGAGGCCATCGTGAAAAGTGATCACTGCGTTCGGGAATCAAACCCGGGCTGATTTGGTGCGTAGCACTCATGGGTGAGTTCAACTCCTCTGCCAAAAAGTGAAAGTGATAGGGCATTCCAACTCCTCCACCGTAGAAAGAGAGATGGAAATAATTAGAACGTTTGGGCACACCAGTTGACACGCACCCCTCAAAGCTATCGCAAAGGGTTTGGGAGCGAGTGCATCGGCCGTAGTTTTGAACAATTAACATTAACTATTAAGTAAATACTTTCCCACCATGTCTTGATATTTGTATGGTTTTAGCCTATATGTATAAACGAAATTGGAACAACAAACTTTATAGTTTACAGTATTTTATTTACATACCATTAAATGTTGTTAATCATAAATTATTTCAAAAACGTTTGCGGCTTTTCTACATATTCTTTTTGAGTAATTGTTCCAGATATGTACACTTTTCGCGGCACTGAGTTCGTTAACTTGTTTCAGCTTACCACACTTTTCTTGGGGTTTCGTTGATTGAGTTTATTTTTTCACATTTTACAAATGTTGGTATTCAAATGAGTATTCAAAGAACATAAAAGGGTGTACATATCAAGGATGCGTGGTAAAATTTCTTAGCAAAGTGAGCTGGAAGGGACTCACATGAGTTTGTAGTTACACAGGTCTTTTTAAACGATGCCCACTCGGAATAAGGCATCACTTTCCAAATAGTTCCAGATAATTACTAAATTTCACAATTTTGGTATAATTAGGTAGTTTCCATACCTACAATAGGCGTCGCATCTTCCGGCTTCAGATACGGCAGTCGAGATTCGGCGAAACCAACTGCTTTGCCAAGAGTCAGGTCCAAGGCTGCCGGATGCGTAATGTGGTGTGCCCAAGCGTTCTTAATGATTTCCTCTCTCTACTACGGGGAGGTTGGAATACCCTATCACTTTCATTTTTTGGGTGGGAGTTGGAACCCTGCCCTCATTATACCACTTGACTATGACCATCCCAAATGTATTTCACTATGTTTTCGAGTACCACACTTGCTCAGTACAACAGTAACTACAACTTAACATGTTGCGGGTTGAGTTTAAGTTTGAAACTGCACCATTGACTTACATATTACATCTCTTCATCTACAAACTTCCTCCTTGGTTAACCTCTTTGTTTACACCGGAGTGCTTTAATATTAACACAGTTCTAAGTTTGACGAACGAGACCGAGTTGTCTGACTGTGAATATTAAATATTTGACAGACGTTTGTGTTGAAATCCCGATAAAGCAATGTAGTTTATTATAGTATTATTATTGTATACAAATTAGAACTGTAAATAACTGTCGGTAGAGCGTCATTGCAGAGGGTTTTCGGAAATAAAATGGAGATTTTAGTATTAATGGTATTTTGATTAATGGTCGTGCTGAACAACCTTAAAACCCAAGCAAGTGGCGAGGTTCTGTTATTAGCTTATTACGGGCTTATATACCCCCACTTGGCTTATGCGATACCTATCTGGGCCTAAAAGACTCGCTTTTATTCCAATTACAAAAAAAGGCTGTGAGAACGGTTTTTTTCTGGTTTCGCCGCGATTCTGTAGGGAGGTGTTTCGGCGGGCGCGCATTTTAACGCTCCCGTCGATCTACGTCATTGAAACCTTGACATTTGTAAAGCAGAACTTTTCGAGTTTCATTTTTTCAACAAAAACACATTATTCTTTGCGCCATTCAAACGTGTTATTATCAATTCATTCAAAAATTATCAATTCCTAGACACTCGACATATTTTTTAAAAATCATACGGTTTATAACGGAATAATCTTTTCAACAAACTTCCACTTCATCTCAGGTTGGAATCGGACCTCTGTAAATTTCGAAAGGACCTCAAAAGTATTTTGGTAGATCTTGCCTGCTACAGCGTTCGGGACTTATTGGCAAACTAGCATACCAGCACATGAATATATAAATGTAAATAAGCTAGAAATATAAATAGCTTATCAATAATATGTCAAGGAATTGTTAAAATTGTTACTTTACTCAAAGAAGGAAATTGTTTTGTTAAGGAAATTATTATGTATGACTTTGCCAATGCATATAAATTGTTAATCTAACTCAATAAAGACTTTGACTATGACGAAACAGCTCTTAAATAAAAGACAAGCATATTATCTACGTTTGCCTGTAGTTCATTTTTCAAAATACCTTTTAGTTTTTATGTTATTAAGGGTTAATGTTAGAAAATATATAGTGTTTTTAAGACCTTATTTAAGAAGCTCAAAATAGCTTGATCAAAAATCTAATCACAGGCAAACACAGGTATACTCTTCCTCTTTCCATAGAAATTAACATATCCGAATTTAACCTACATATATCATTAGAATTGGAGAAAGAATCAAGGTTTTCGGCTTCATAGAAGGTATAAACTAAATTATAATTTAGAGAGATAATTATTGGAAATTATTAAACATTGATGGACACTAATAATTATTGTTTAATAATCTCCTTTCAACTTTAAAAATACACAGCAATTTTCCTCTGCATAGAAAATACACAAAAATGAATTTATATAACGAGTTAAATGGGTTTCTTCAAGTGTAATCAATCATTGGTTGGGTTGTTTAAGAAAACTAAGCGTTTTAAAATAAGTTAAAAGAGATAAGGCACTCTTTCCTTTATTCGTAACTGAAGAATTCAAGACATAAATCGCAATCAAATATTCGTGAAAAGGAATAAACCTTAACACTTTTAGTCGGAGAAGGTTTTTGTGATATAAATTTGAATAGTTTTTACATACAAGTTGTTAATAATTTCACTCTACAATAACGATTCTCCAACAGATTTAAGATCCGATCAGTGGTTTTAGTTCTTGGGGTCTAGGCCTACAACAACGAACGTAGGGACCAAGTACAAATATCAGACTTATTGTCTTTACCCGCTCTTTGCAGTTTACTTTTTAGCAGTTCCTAAAAAATTAGGATAAAATTATATTTCTAATAAGGTTAACAATTGCTGCCTGAAATTTCTGTATGTTCAAAACTTTCATCGGTGTGCTCGTAGTTTGCCTGGAACGTGGCAAAATTTCAATGTGCAATTTCCGTAATAAAATTGTCTTATAGTTTTGGTAAAATCATGATTTCGAAATCACCGAGAGCCACTCCTGAACTTCCTTGAGCTCCATTTGAATCAAGAATCAAAGTATTTATTGTCAAAAACTACTTAGCATAGACAAACTTCAACATATTTTTTATATAAGTACAAACTACTATTTACATCCATTATACAGTGTAAAACAACTGAAAGAAATTACACTGAAGATGCCTTATCTTCTAAGAAGTTTTAACACTGTAATATTCTCCTTGAAATAAAAAAATTCTTTTAGGCTATTTGATCACTTCGATGTATTATTTTTTTGACTTGGCTAATTAAATTGTATTGTTAGTTTTGCTGAATAAATTACCTATTGACTTCTAACAATGTTAATACTTTGATTTGAGACACCGACCACTCCTAGAGGGAATTTAAGGCGAATATGGGATGAAGGGTGAGTGTATCGAGTGTTTTCAGGATGATGAGGTGTAATCTTGTTACAAACTGGGCTGACTGTTCCCCAGATTGGGTCATTAATTAATAGCCCATCGACCAATGCAATGGACCAACGGCCTAACGTTGCCAAACCAAACCACGGGGAGTGGCCATCGTGAAAAGTTATCACTGCGTTCGGGAATCAAACCCGGGCTGATTTGGTGCGAAGCACTCATTATACCACTTAGCTATGACCATCCCAAATGTATTTCACTGGCAAGCTGAGTACCACACTAACTGTTTCGAGTACAGTAACTACAACTTAACTTATGTTGCGGGTTGAGTTTAAAGTTTGAAACTGCACCATTGACTTACATATTACATCTCTTCATCTACAAACTTCCTCCTTGGTTAACCTCTTTGTTTACACCGGAGTGCTTTAATATTAACACAGTTCTAAGTTTGACATAGAACGAGACCGAGTTGTCTGACTGTGAATATTAAATATTTGACAGACGTTTGTGTTGAAATCCCGATAAAAACAATGTAATTTACTATTTTTAGAGACGTTATAGGCAAAACAAAGTTCATGTATACGAGTAGAACTTATAAACAACTGTCGGTGAGCTGTCATTGCAGAGGTTTGCGGAAATAAATAGAGATAGTATTAATGGTATTTCTGACGAAAAAACTCTGAAATTAAAGACGCAGACATATTATCTAGGTTTGCCTGTAGTTCAGTTTTTTAAAATACCGTTTAGTTTTATGTTATTAAGGTTACGTTAGAAAATATATAGTGATTTTACGACCATATTTAGAAGCTAAAATTAGCTTGATCAAGAATCTAGTCACAGGCAAACAGAGAGCTATCTACTTTCTACAGAACCCTTGCAAGCGGAGAGTTTGACAGTTAGGCAGCATCAGTTGAAAGAAATCCTGTTGTTTAGACTGTTGTTAGTGCAAGGGTGTCATGTGTTCTTTGGCGGACGAATTCATCCTTTCGTAGACCACGGAGGTGACCCTGGAAACTTCTTTTCTCCGTCATTAGGATTGGATAAAGAATCAAGGTATTCATAGAAGGGCTGGTATAAACTACATTATAATTTAGAGAGGGAATGCTAATATCGAATTAGTTATTGGAAACAGAATTAAACATTGATACATAACAATAATTGTTTACCAATCTCCTTTCAACTTTAATACACAGCAATTTTCCCTACATAGAAAATACACAAAAATGAATTTATATAACGAGTTAAATGGGTTTCTTCAAGTGTAATCCAATCATTGGTTGGGTTGTTTAAAGAAAACTAAGCGTTTTTAAAATAAGTTAAAAGAGATAAGGCACTCTTTCCCTTTATTCGTAACTGAAGAATTCAAGACGCATAAATCGCAATCAAATATTCGTGAAAAGGAATAAACCTTAACACTTTTAGTCGGAGAAGGTTTTTGTGATATAAATTTGAATAGTTTTACATAAAGTTGTTAATAATTTCACTCTACAATAACGATTCTCCAACAGATTTAAGATCCGATCAGTGGTTTTAGTTCTTGGGGTCTAGGCCTACAACAACGAACGTAGGGACCAAGTACAAATATCAGACTTATTGTCTTTACCCGCTCTTTTAGAAGGCTTTCTTTAGCAAAACTTTAGCTTTGTACCCCATCGGTGTATTTTGCCTGGAACGTAATAAAATTGCCCTGTAGTTTTGGTAAAATCATGATTTCGAAATCACCGATAGCTACTCCTTAACTTCTTTGAGCTCACATTCGACAAGTAATTCACAAATGTCTATAAGAAATAGAGCTTTTTATATACTGCCACATAGCGGATCTTGTGGCTAATTGGTATCGCATGCGACTTCAGAGAGCCGTCACCTGGTAGCGCGGGTTCGATCCCCACAGTCACCACTTACATTTGTAATGTGACTAATACGGTGAACCTAGTAAAGAATACATCAGGTTGAGTGGTAGAGGGAAGGACTGTATTCCTAACTTGGCCTTGTTAAACAAGACATACTTTCAATACTCTTTCCATAAGAAATTAACATATCCGAATTTAACCTACATATATCATTAGAATTGGAGGAAAGAATCCAAGGTTTGGCTTCATAGAAGGTATAAACTACATTATAATTTGAGAGGAATGTCGTCGAAGTAGTTATTGGAAACAAAATTAAACATTGATGGACACTAATAATTATTGTTTAATAATCTCCTTTCAACTTAAAATACACAGAAATTTTCCTCTGCACAAAATATCATCCCGTAATGGACACTCAAGCACAATGAAGCTGGGTTATTGCTATCTGTAACAGCGTTCAGTGCTGACGTCACGGACTCAATGACGTCGGAATGTCACTGGGTGACGTCAGGCTAAAGTAGGTTATTACATTGAGTAGCAGATTGTGTCGTCGATAGCTGTATAACAGGACAGGCTCATGTTAGTAAACTGTCGGTGTTTTTTTCTTGTCTACGCCAATGGCATTTTTAATGAGTTACTTGTGATGCCCTTAACCAGGTGTTTGTGGGCATCACAAAACAGGAAACGGTCCAAACCCTTGTGCCTGCGCCGGAAATCGAACGCGCGATCTTGCGCTTTGCAATCCGTGACTCTACCCACTGAGCCACGGTGAAACTATGATTATACAAATAATCCGCACACAATTTTAGGAGGCCCATGAGCACAAAATGTAGTATATTTGGTTGAACACACTGTCTACGTTATAAAACAAAGCTTTTGACGTTTCATAATAGATCAGCAGATTAATGTACGAATATGTAAGCGAGGATTAAAATCATGGATCAAAATTGCAATAATTGGAATGACAACATGTGTTTAACAATGTGCTTTACCCATTTTTCACAACTTATGCAATGGCTTTAGCAATGTAGCAATGTTTGTTTAGCCTAGTGTGGGGTCAGGGTAACAACGTTAACAAAAAATTTTTGTCTAATTTGGTAAGAACATATACTCATTCAAAACTAAACCATGATAAAAAAGTTTGACACTCCTTAATCAAACTAAATTCTTTATTTTTAACTAAGGAAACTGGAACTTTAAAAAATATTGACTTAAATCGGTAGAGTCCGTGCGTTTCTTCGTGGCGCTTGGTGCGGGGAGGGGACAGGGGGGAACAAATCAATGTTTTCAAAGGCAGGTGCCTAGTCAGACATGGAAAAGACTGAACAGTTGGTTACCCCACCTGAAACCCAGTTATAACTGGTTATAGTTATAACGACTTGGTTTTAGTCGTCAAGGTCAAGCGCCACGAAGAAACGCACGGACTCTAATTTAGTACAAGCCTTCACCTAAACTGTGGTGATAATAACTATGTTCAAAATGTTTAAAACCCATTGACACGTGAAAGTTGAAATCACTAATTGTAATTTGGTTTGAATGCAGATAGATACGAATGGTTAGTGTATGGAAACATTCAAAGCTAAGGTTGGTTCATATGAACACCGCTAGAATACTCCACCTCCCGGCATGCATTTACATAAGTGATCTAAGTTAATACTCAGCTGTCTTTAATCATGACGTAATTAAAACGAATCCACACATATCAAATAATGAGTCATTGAAAACACGCCCAAGCTTGTCAGCTCTTGGGAACTTTTTTTTATTTTTTATTATGATTTGGCAATACAGTTTACAACCATTTTAACTTTGTTAGTGGTGTGGTAAAGTATGTAGACTATTTTATTTGTCATCAAGAAAAGAGAGCGAAGAGTATAGAAGAAAATATATAACGTCTTAGGCTCAAATGGGGGGGGGTCATTACTCACTAAGGCGTCCATTTCTAAAGAAATTTGAGCCGAAACGGGACTTGAACCCGGGTCTCTCACTTGGCGGGTGATTATGCTGACCACTACACCATCCGGCCCGACTATTTATGCCTTAAAATTTAGAGAAAATGTGCAATCTGAATGTTTGTCCGAAACAATTGGCTGTCTATAGCTACTTTAAGTGAACAAGCTGAAAATATTACAAACAGAATTTAAATACTATGTAAAATAACTTATTATACAGTAGATCTCAATTTGTATAAACGCTAAACAGCTATTATTAAACGGTTTGAAGACAAAATGTTTTGATGGGACCGGGACTTGAACCCGGGTCTCTCACTAAGGCTTCCGGTACATACCGCGGTAATTAGCTGTTTACAATATCTACAATGCCAGACTTTCGTTCATTTTGCAATGAAGAATTCTCAATGTGAGTAATTCTCTCTTGCTGAGACTAGCTTAGTTGGTAATATATAGAAATAAGTCAGAAACAATTAAATGAAAATTGTCAAACACCGGGAACACATCAATTAAGGGAAGGATCAAAAAAGGGTGAACACGACAAAAGAAAAAAAGGTGAGCAGGGTAAGGTAAGTATCACGAAAGGTAAACGCAGCAAGATAAGTGTTATAAAAGGTGACCGTATATTATGCGCTCTCGTATGAATGAAAAGTTGTAAGAACGTTCAGATAACATTCAGAAAACGTTGTCGAAAACAGAAAACCAACGATGTAAAACGACGAATAAAAAAAAAAAATCTGTATTTACTAAATGTTGTGTTTGACAACAGCCATACAACGTTGTATGGATATTGTGGAGCACAACATTCTTAAATGTTGAACAAACTACTTAAATTCTGATTCATACCGTTACGGAAATTCTTCTTCGTATTTCCAATGCATTTGCTTTGTGTTTCGACATAAAACCGTTTTGGAAGGTCCTTTCGACAACGTTTATAGAACGTTCTATCAACGGTCCGACACAATATTGTCAGTCACAACATTCTAAACAAATCTAAACGTTGTCTGGACATTGGGTGTTTGCTGCATAGTAAGAAAATTTTAAAACTACAAAACAATCCCTAAAAGCCAAAGAATAAAATGAAAGCACTCACTGAGATGAAGAGTCAGGTTGACCTGGGTGGGATACTGCACATCCTGGTCCATGGTCTCACTCTGCCACCAGGTCTGGGTGTTGTTGACGAAGTCAGTGAGGTACGCTGCAGGATGCATCCCCCTGGTACACTCCTGGCAACTCTTGCCCGCGTCGTGCTTGTTGGTCTGCACACAGAACTCGATCACGTCCTTGTCACCCTCGCCGCACGTGTTGGAGGCCTCCACGTACCGCCCGTACGCCGCGTTCTCGAACGTCGGTAGGCATCTCTGTAACAGAACGAATAGTTTAGAAACTTCTAAAAACATAGCCACAAGGGATATTGTGATTTCTAGAGAATTTCCTATAACGTGGTAAAATTTACACCGAAAGTACCCTTTTGGACTCTTGTGGCCACTTTACTTGTGGAAATTTTCCTGTTGTTAATATCTATGGGGTGGCCATAGCTCAAAGATAGTGTGTGCTTCACGCCAAATCAGCCAGGTTCCATTCCACGATGGCCACTCCCCGTGGTTCGGAAGTCACGTTAAGCCTTTGGTCCAACTCATTGGACGTTAAGCTATTGATTAATGACTCAATCTGGGAAACATTCGGCCCTAGTTTGTAACAAAACTACACCTCATCATCCATCAAAAACACTCAACACACTCACCGTTTATCCCATGTTCACCTTAAAATACCCTCTAGGAGTGGTCGGTGTCTCAAATCAAAGTATTAAAGTAGTATCTTAGTTAAGTTCGTTAACCAGCACAGTCACAATATCGAAACTGCCCTTTTGGAAGTGACGTTTCCCAAAAACAGGATTTTACGCTATAAAACAATATTTATGTTCCGATTTTGAATAAGGTTGGTAGGCCTATAAAGGTTTTACGCTACAGATAAATTGATATGTATCGGAAATCATAAAAACCCGAACGGCCAAACCAAGATGGCGGCGGAACAACGGTTGGTGTACATTTTTAGTACGGTAACATAAATGTTCACTCTAAGATGCATTAAATCATATCGTAAAAAGTTGTATAGCATCAAACCCATTTTTGACGAAACTGCCCCTTAAAAGGTCACTTCCGGTTAACCAATTTTGCTGTATAACGAACCTAACCTAGATATTTACAACAGGATCATTTGTACCAAATTTTGTGAAAATCGAGCAACCTAGCCTTATTCACGTTCACACTCTTTAAACCTAAAAATGGTAATAAGAAATCTTTTTAAGCTTAATTCAAGCTTTAAAACTATGGTACAACGTATAATAATACATTAAAGTGCAGCTGATAAAACCAAAATATGAATGAGTATTGAATAAAGAAAGAATACATGCACTATTAACGAGTAATAATGCAGAAAATTCTCTGCATCTCTGAAAACAGTTGGTCGCAATCTGAATATTCATTTTACCCAGCGTTGAGGGAACCGAGCGGTTTGGTCTTAGTTTTCTTATTTTGTTGAACGAGCTATTTTCTGTCATCTCTTTTACTAGTTGGTTTCCACATGCACTAGTTATTCATGTAATTTTAACGATCTGTGGCAAATATTTCGTCTCAAAACTATTACCAACTATCTGCACAACACCATTTCCTTAGATAACGATTAATATTTCCGATGTTTCCCTGTTAGAAATTCGATATTTGGTCGCTTTAAGGAATTGATCAATAATTAAAACTGAAGCAGTTATTTTGAGAGAAAAAGTGCAAATACTTTATCGGAAAACTCCAAAACCTGGTTAAATATTTTTAGTTAAGAAAATAGTTTCTTGAAAAAAATTTTAATACCACCGTCAAAAACGTTACTGTAACATCTGCGCTCACAAGAATTTAATTAAACCTTTTGAGCAGCATAAATCTAACAAGGGAAGCGCGGATAGGAAGCAACTGAAGGGCGCTCAAGAAACTACAAAGATAAAACTAAGTGTTCTATAAAACCATTTAACTCCGGAGTTTTGTCAGAGTTCAAAGCGGAGATATACGGGCGATGTAATTGTTCTGCTCCAACAATCCACGTTCTTGGATCTTCTTCACACAACATAAATTCACTCTCTACATTAACTCGTTTGTTGTACGAACTACTCTGATAAATCATACTAATGGCCGAAGTTTCCACGCTTGTCTAGCTAGGCTGGACGTTGTTTGGCGATCTTTGGGGTAGTTTTGAGTGATTTCTCATGAAATTCGTACCTTTTCTGATCTTTGATTTGTTGAAATCCCTTTCTGTCATGCTGTTGGCTTGATAATAGAAATGACTAGCTGATGTACTCGTTCTAAGCATGGATGGGGTTATACCCTTTACTGTGGGACTTAACAACTTATCTGCTTCCTGTCTTGGTCCCTCTGTCGAAATATGCTTTAAACGCCGGACATGCACATCCTTCTCAAAAACTATCAAAACTACACAGAAAAAGCAAACTTGACTCTTAGGATTTCGCGGCCGGTGTCGAAACTACGATCTGGTTATTCTGGTTCACACCATGTCAAAACATCTTATTAATAAGCTTGAAATATTTCGGCATCGCTGTGGAGTACCATTTTCAGTCAATGGTTGGCTGAAACTTAAACTGATTAGCTGGCAACAAGTCCTGAAGATGTCTTTTTCAGTGTGCCACAGCCAATGAGAACATCGACAGCTGGCATCCCGGCTCCGATGGAAGGTTGGCAGCCTTGCCACCAATAGGATAGAAGACAGCAAGTAGCAATATTTCAGCCAATCAGTTACTGAAGATCGTACACCACAACGAGGCTGAAATATTTCAAGCTAATTATTATGACGTTTTGACGCGGTGTGAAATGGAAGAACTAGATATAGGAAAAGTCCAATTAATACTAAAATCTACTTTCTAAGGCTTTATTGTTTATATGAAGATTTAAAAAATAATTTGAAAAGACAGGAAACCCGTTATTTGAACCACGTTGCAAAATAAACCAACATTTCATAATAACGCAAAGAAACAGTGAAACAATCCTGGACGACGACAAAGTTTTATAAATAAACCGTGTGTTTTCCAACCTTGATATTTCAAGCTGACGAAATATTCCCGCTGTCAAGAGAGGAGTGGAGCGTTATTTTCGTATTATTCTATAAAAGGAAGACAACACGAGAAAACACAAGGGAATAAAGAGATGTAGATGTTTAGGAACAGAACATTGGTCTGAAGGTGAAGGTGAAGGGAGAGGGGATGTGAAGGATGGGGAGGGGAGGGATGAGTTTCATATGCGCGCAAATACCTCAGTCTCACTCTAGCTTCTGTTCTGTCTCGGGACTTATCTTCCTATTTTCCCTGGTAGAGGATTTATTTTTGTAGAAAACAAAAATTATACGCAAAATTGCTAGGTTTATAACGTTTTGAAAGGCTTATAATACAGTTTTGTTATGGGTTTAACTACACTATTTACCTATGACACACCTTGCCATCAACATCAAGATAAACTTAACTCTTAGGCTTTTTCGGCCGATGTCACAACTATAATCTAGTTCTTCCAGTTCACACCATGTCCAAACTTCGTACTTATGAAAGCCGAAATATATAACCTAATTATGAAGTTTAGTCTAAGAACTAGATTATAACATTAAAATAAATCACTAAACTACCACAATGAAATTTCGATAAGTGGACTTCAAAACATGTGAAAAGAAACCACTACGTTCATCACTTTAGGTGTCTCTGTAGGTAACTTAATTTCTATACTATATAACGGCTCAATAATGCTAAAGCATTTATTTATACCTCTACAAACTTGGCTTAGGTTTTAAACCAGTTGGACACTAGAATTCAATGGTTGTCAATAGTGAAACGAAAGTAATTTCAACGCCATTTTGATGGATTGTCAAACCTTCAAAGTAGAGATGATGTGACAAATTTCCTACAAGTTTTTTTTCTATTTTCCATCATATTTAATGATGATCGAACTTCACAGTTTCACTCAAAACCTGTAATAGCAGACCCGTAGCGCATTGGAATCGTGCGCGATTCCGGAGCTGATCACTCCGCTGGCGCGGGTTCGATCCGCGCAGTCACCACTTACATTTGTAATAACGCTAGATAAAGATCGTGGTTGAGTGGTACAGAGGTATTTGTTATAGTCCTAACTTCGCCTTGCTAAACTAGACAAACTTTACCTTTTTTACATTTTAGCGGTGCACTCGGAAAAAGTTCGTATAAACCAACACTTAAACTAAAAGGAAAGCTGAAAGTACATTTACGGGTAACGGTTATTAAGAACGTACGAGGGCTATTGTTAATAAGTACATGGCAAATCATTAAAATATATTTATTATCCATGTTTGCAAACATATTACCAAAAAGGTTTAAAACAGGTGCGATAGTTAATATATTATGTTAAACTTTTGAAACAGTTCTATCGGCAAGCTCTGATGTATACTTCCTGAAAGAAGTTTAACCGTGGACAGATATAATAAAGCGTAATTGGTAAGAAAAAGTAAATACAGTATAATATCGTAAAAATTACGTAAAGTTGACGTTAAAGAAAAACTCGTTAAAGGTCAAGAGCACAACTGTCTGATGATGTACTTGAGTAGAGAGTTGTCTCAAGTAGTAACCAACATCGGAATCAATTATGTAAAGCTAGTTACCAACTTGTGTTGTAATGATGCCAGCAACTGTAACTACATTGGTTTACTCTTGCAATCAGGTATTTGTAATGTAACAAAACTAGAGAACAACAGACTGATGATGCACTTGAGTAGAGAGTTGTCTCAAGTAGTAACCAACATCGGAATCAATTATGTAAAGCTAGTTACCAACTTGTGTTGTAATGATGCCAGCAACTGTAACTACATTGGTTTACTCTTGCAATCAGGTATTTGTAATGTAACAAAACTAGAGAACAACAGACTGATGATGCACTTGAGTAGAGTTGTCTCAAGTAGTAACCAACATCGGAATCAATTATGTAAAGCTAGTTACCAACTTGTGTTGTAATGATGCCAGCAACTGTAACTACATTGGTTTACTCTTGCAATCAGGTATTTGTAATGTAACAAAACTAGAGAACAGACTGATGATGCACTTGAGTAGAGAGTTGTCTCAAGTAGTAACCAACATCGGAATCAATTATGTAAAGCTAGTTACCAACTTGTGTTGTAATGATGCCAGCAACTGTAACTACATTGTTTACTCTTGCAATCAGTAATTTGTAATGTAACAAAACTAGAGAACAACAGACTGATGATGCACTTGAGTAGAGAGTTGTCTCAAGTAGTAACAACAACATCGGAATCAATTATGTAAAGCTAGTTACCAACTTGTGTTGTAATGATGCCAGCAACTGTAACTACATTGGTTTACTCTTGCAATCAGGTAATTGTAATGTAACAAAACTAGAGAACAACAGACTGATGATGCACTTGAGTAGAGTTGTCTCAAGTAGTAACCAACATCGGAATCAATTATGTAAAGCTAGTTACCAACTTGTGTTGTAATGATGCCAGCAACTGTAACTACATTGTTTACTCTTGCAATTTGTAATTTGTAATGTAACAAAACTAGAGAACAACAGACTGATGATGCACTTGAGTAGAGTTGTCTCAAGTAGTAACCAACATCGGAATCAATTATGTAAAGCTAGTTACCAACTTGTGTTGTAATGATGCCAGCAACTGTAACTACATTGGTTTACTCTTGCAATCAGGTAATTGTAATGTAACAAAACTAGAGAACAACAGACTGATGATGCACTTGAGTAGAGAGTTGTCTCAAGTAGTAACCAACATCGGAATCAATTATGTAAAGCTAGTTACCAACTTGTGTTGTAATGATGCCAGCAACTGTAACTACATTGGTTTACTCTTGCAATCAGGTACTTGTAATGTAACAAAACTAGAGAACAACAGACTGATGATGCACTTGAGTAGAGTTGTCTCAAGTAGTAACCAACATCGGAATCAATTATGTAAAGCTAGTTACCAACTTGTGTTGTAATGATGCCAGCAACTGTAACTACATTGGTTTACTCTTGCAATCAGGTATTTGTAATGTAACAAAACTAGAGAACAACTGTCTGATGATGTACTTGAGTAGAGAGTTGTCTCAAGTAGTAACCAACATCGGAATCAATTATGTAAAGCTAGTTACCAATGTAATGATGCCAGCATTTCCACCTACTTCTGCATTCAGTTATTCATTAAAGTTTTTTATTGCGTATTTTGATTTGTATCATGGATTGACTAGTGGTTTTATAAGTGTCCGACATACCAGTACGCTACATACTAACATGAATTGATTGAAAATACCGTAGGCCTAGACGTTCGAAGATATAGTGGCAATACATGTATTTCTTTTTGAAATATGAAGTACTTATAACGTCGTTAATATTTCCAAGTTAACGAAGTTTATACAAGATCCTGGGCTGGAATTTCTACCTTCGTATCAAAACACCCTTCGTAAAAATGGTTTTAAATTACAACTGTTACGACAGTTATCATATTTAATAACGACAAAGTGTGATTTTCTTTTGTCTTTTTTATCAACATTTTCACACCCAGTAATCTTGTGTATACTTTGTTTTCACTCCGTATGTTTGTCCGTATAATTACGCTTTGTTCTATTAAATTTTATAAGGCGTTTTTTAAAAATTGTACTAAAGCGGGGTTTCAAAGATTACACTGGATGTTCAAGTAAATGATGCTAAAAAAGGTATATTCTATCATAACCCTGTCTTAACTCTTATTGCATTCAAGGAAACTACACTAATAGAACATGTAGACATAAAAGTAAGGAAATCGTTTTAGGCAGATGCAGCTTATTCTTTATAAAGTTGTTGGTCGGTAACTTACTTTTTAAAAAGTCATGTTTAACAACTCGGTTTAAAATATAAAAACCGATTCATGCAGTTAAAAACTAATATATTAAAATAGAGGTTGAAAATAATCTAAAACCATAGAGTATTGCAAAGTAAACTTATTACATACATGATATTATACTATAAATACTTCTCTAAGGTAATGAGTTTAGGCTGCTAGATTATCCTCTACTAAATTACAACAATGTGTAAACAAGGTAATGTTACCCTTCTGGTTAATGAGGATAGTGTCGTGACTTAACTTAGTTAATGAGTTAGAGAGAGTGGTGGGGGTAGTCTGGGGGATGAAGCTTATAACAAGATCCTGGGGCTGACCTTCCCTTCGTAACAAGACATCCTGCAAACTTGTCAGAGTTTTCTTGTAAAATGAGTGCGCTAGAGGAGACTAGTTTGACGTTAAAGTGTGGGTTTGAACTACTCCGTTTTAAACAAGACAGTTTTAAATAACACTTTCCAAACACAAAAATACTGCAACTGTTTAACCTACTTGTTCAGCAGGAAAATAACGTCGACGCTCTAGACCAACAATGGCATAGGATTTACACTGAAAGTGCCCAGTGTAGAAGGCGTTTCACCAAAAATGGGAGTTTATGGTATAAAACTGCATTTATGATTCAATTCCAATTAAATTTGGTATACCTTTTTGTGAACCCGTATTATAAGGGGCGGCAAAAGTATAAGATCTGATGTTAGTATAAAAACATATTTTTGATACAATAGAAATAATGAAACGAAATAACTATACCAATGTACTGAATAAAAACAAGAATTTCATCCTAACTTTAGTTTTTTCCTTCACTAGTTTTATAATGAGTTGTACACTTGGGATGATGTGTACACTGCGTGTAACGATGTATTTCCATTGGTCATTGGGCTATTAATTAATGACCCATTCTAAGGAAGAGTCGGCCTTAGTTTGTAACAAACTACACCTCATAACTCATTACTACCACTCATCACACTCATCCTTCACCACATATTTGCCTTAAAATACCCTCATGAGAGTGGTCGGCATCTCAAATAGTGATAGTGATGTGATAGTTATGTTATTTTTTCTAAATAAACGTTTTGAATTTGAATTTCACCATACGTACGGTTTTTACAGCGTAAACCCCCATTTTGGGGAAAACCCCTCTTCTTTTGATCACTTTCTCTGCACCGGTGTTGCTGGTTAACAAACTACCAGCAAATACAATTTTAAAGCCGATTTAAATGTTAAAAACGAACCTTTCTTGACAATAAAAGAAATAAACTGAGCAATATTTGTTCAAAAATAGTTCGGAGTTAAACGAAAACGAAAAGTAGAAGTATTAAGCAAAAAGGGTTATACATACTCGTATACCCAGCTTTGCCATTGGTGTCAGGAGGTAATGGGAAGTCAAAATTGCAAACCGTTTTGTTCTACATTTCGTTCTATACGGCGACAAAAATTAATTGCTGTATTTCCTATCGAAATTCACTGATCACTATCTGTTTATTATCCGTATCTCAATACTCCCACAATGTTACCGTTACATACTTTTCACCTACCCTAACATAGCTTCACTCTTGGACGAAAGTGCTTAGCCCTGGCTACAAGTGAAACAGCTGATATCTCTCACATTCCGGTCGCAAATCAGTGAATCCACACACCTGCCAGCTGTTAGATCGCTTTACAGCTGCCATAAACACTGCAGTGAAACCTGGTGATAAAACACCGCCTGTTATCAGTGACGTCAGACACCTGTTCACCCCTCCGACTTTGCAACTGGCGTCACGTGATCACAACAAACCCGCGCCAGCTGGCCGGCCGAAACACAGATTATGTAGGAATGGTATTATACTATAAAAATGTAACTGTTATAGAAAATATCGACTGCGTTTGAACGAATGTTGTGCTATTTTTAAAGGGGATGCGTGTACATATTATATTAAACTCGTATTTCTGTTGAATATACACTATACTTTTGAATTGTCACCACTACAGCTACAGAGAGTATATTATTAATTATGTAAGAAGACTCTTATTGTAAAACATTAGTCACTGAAAATGTGCGTGAATTAGCTATGTTTCTGGCCGTTTGGCTAGTAAACTTTCTTCTTGCACATACAGTTCCATAAGGTAGACCTGGCACCTCTAATCAATGGAAAATTATGTATGCATTTTCAATGAGATGAAGACTTTCCCACCGCGAAATAGCGCATGCTTATAGGTATTTATTTATTATGTATGATTAATTGGAATATAAAATATAAAGAAACGTAACATTCTGGTATAAAACTTTAAAAAGCCAACGTCTCCGCCTTGAAACGTTTTCCGATACTGTACACTTATTATTTTTCTCAATTATAATCGATTACATTTTTATCATTAGCTTGTGCGTATTTTAAGCTAAAATATGAGTAGAACACGTTTTCAGGCTTTACGATATCTACGACTATCTGGAGAGGGCCTAGGTCCCTGTGGTGCCTTGTAGATTTTGTTTTGAACCCCTCCCCCGAAATAAAATCCTGGGATCCTGGATCGACACTGGGGGTTTTCAGCTTGGAACCCTAATGAAAATCCTTACGTTCAGGCTTATTAAAACTAAAACCAGTGAAAATAATTCGGCCAACGTTAAATCTAGAGACTCAACTTCAGTCACAACAAATCTTTACCGGCACGAAAGATAAATTAGACCCCACAAAAACAAACTCCAATGCACCTTTCACTCTTGGGCTCAACTACGGGGGCGGTGTGGAGGCTAGATTGTAAAGCAGACTCCTGTAGCGAGGCTAGATTGTAGTGCGTGCAACTGCTAATAGAGTGCGTGCAGAGGCGTGTCCAAGTGCGTGAGAGGAATCTGTCCTCAGCCTCCGCTAGTAGTTGATATCAGACGCAAACTAGTCTTTAATTTAGTTCCGTATGTGGTCCGAACCTGGGAGTCTTGTGGCTTGGTCTAGAAGCAGTCGGTGGTGTAAGTTATGAGCTGGAGGAATTGATTCAAGTTAGTTTGAATTAGATACCATTTTCTTTATTTCTAGGCACTGAGGTGGAACAATTGAGAACGTAAAAAATATAGATTCCTTTTTTTGGAGATTAAGCAATAGGAATTACTTGAACGATGGATGGTACAATGGTTTACAACCTATCTCAACCTAACTATGAAGTTTGGACGCGGTGTGAACCGGGAGAACTAGATTATTGATTTACAATCATTGATTTTTTCAGTCAATGACTATGACAAAGGGGTTTCTTAGCATCTACTGAGTCAATAAATTGATCACGGTACAGTTTAGTGTATTTTTATATAGGAAATGCTATTCATTTCTATCACCAAAGAGAATGAAACGTCGAACAACAAAACGGTTTGCGGTTTTGAGGTTCCTAGCACCTCCTGAGTCAAACGGCAAAACCTTATATTTATTTTGTATATGAACGATTTTCAGCCACCATCTTGGTCTGGCTGAACTGATTTTGTTCACTTTAGCTGCACACATGTTAGGTAATGGAATTAATGTTAAAATTAAAATCAGGACAAACATACAGTTTTATAGCACAAACCCCATTTTTGGGGGGACGGGCTACCACGAAAGGGCACCGATTTTGCTGCACCAATTTTGGTTTTACTGTACCAAATTTCGTAAAAATCTGACTACAAATGCTACTACTGCACTGATTGGCTGAAACATTGGCTGAAGATTATAATGTTTTGAAGCGTTGTGAACGGTAAGTTACAAATGTCCAAAGAGGGGTGAAAAGGGCACTTCCGGTGTAGTTTTACCCCTTAATAATAAATTCTCCAAGATTCACGATAGCCCATGTAGCTACGCGTCGACTATGATCTCCAGTAAAAAACACAAACGCACTATCGATTGCCTCACACTCGATTGAATCTAGGCTCCACCATTGTCGGGCCTAAATAATGAGAATCGTGGCGTCGCGTCGGTGTGAAAAGATCAAAAGCTCCAAATTGAAATCTCTCAGAGAGCTGAAAAACGTTGCGGTCGGAAGAGCATTCCTGAGGTCCAGACTGAGGTCGGATGGAGTCTGAGGTGTTTAGTTGAATGGGGCTGCTTTCCTGCTAACCGTTTACAACAATCTTGTTTCCTCGAAAAGAGCTCCCTTAAGATTACTTGCTTGAGCTTAGGCTCGGTCTGTTTTTCTTCGTTTATCATTATTTTCAAAGTGGTCGTAATTTCCAAACTTATTTTCTGATGTAAGTGTTCTTGTTAGTGAATTTCCTTCGGAAATAGAGCTGTCCACTTCTTTCGACCTCAAAGGACGAAACGACGTGGAACAAAACCTCCTTGGTCAAATGACAAAATTTTATATAAGTATATAATTATAACGAATTCAGACCAATTTGGCGGGGGAAATAAGTTTTGTTGCGGACGATTTTGTTTTGTCGACTTTTGGTACAAATGTTAAGTTTGATGTCATAAATGTGTATACCAAGTACGTACACAACGAAATTCGGATCATAAATGCAGATTTTATGCCATAAAACCCCATTTTGAGGCGACACAACCCCAAAGAGGACACTTTCGATGTAAATTATTCCCCGCTATCAGAAATTCGCTATGATTCACGGTAGCGCTCGCGTCAGATATGACCTTCTTCTTAACCTTCTTCGTCTTCAACAAAACCAACTCTTGTCTCTTCTTTATTCATCCAGTTTCTTAATACAAACAACTCATCCATGTCTCAACTCGGTGCCCTGAAACCTTCCCAAACTTCTTCCTGTCTAACGTATTTAAAAATGGCGTTTAAAAGCACACTAATCTTTCGTCAACTCAACATATATTGAAATTGATAAATATTAGACCCTTGACTTGACTACTCGTGTTGGTTTTCTATTTCCTTAAAAGTTCTTCACATTCATTTACAGTTGTTTTCACAGTTATTGTATTGCGTGTCATGTGGACGAACGTTGGACTAAGCGGAGTGATAGTGTTCTGATAAGAATAAAGTTCCGGTTTTGACCGGATGAGTGATAACACTATCACCATTCGCTGTCGATAGGAATAACTCTCTGCTTCTAAACTGTTTGAATGGCTCACAGCTAAAATGAAGATTGAATGGAGTTGTAATCTTTGCGATGAATGGTTTGGACAAATAGGAACTGCAATTTCCCAAGTGAATTGTTATTGTACTTTTTGTCGTTTTTTAGTGAACGAGAACAACACAACGTTTTGGGATCTGGAATCTGATCCCGTCTTCAATAAAATGTCTTATTTTCTGTTTGAGTTTGTATCTTGCCAATTTGCACTTTACACAAACCACGTTGTCTGTTTCTATTTTTAGTGAGGAACCTGTGTGCAGAGAAGCCTTTGAAAAGCACAAACCCGTGAGCAGAAGAAAGAGCAGACGGAAGAAGTGGCCGGTGTCTCAAGGAACAATAGCCCAACTGTGAGCGTTGTCCTGTCAGCATCTAGTCATTCTGTCGTCTCCGGTGCTTTGAGAGGAATTACTGTGGGGACTCCTAGCGACATTCCAATAACGGGGGATCATTTACCCTGAAATGTACTAATGCTACAACAACTGAAATTACGTTTCAATTTTGATGAAGTTTTCATAAACATTTATATGTGACCGTAACCAATATGGTCTTCATCAAAATCAACCAACTTAACCAGCAAAACCAAGACAGCGGCGAATAATTATTTTTCACCGCCATCTTTCTCTGGCTTAAAATATGTTCAAAAACTGGTCTGGTCAACTTCTGATTCACAGAGCACGATGGGAAAAGTATTCGTTCCATTTTCAACCTCGAAGAACTCACTAAAGGTTCCACCTTGTTAATGAAATATAGTTTTGCGGAAATCTACCATCGGACCCCTCTTTCCATGTTGACTAACCCACCCAAGTTATTACGTTCTTATATAATTTTTCTAATAGTTCTTTCTTTCAGGACTGTTGTAGATGATGCGAAATTTTTTTAGTTTCAAATATTATTTCGCACGTTTTCCTTCGTTAGTGATCAAGAAGGACACGAGATTTCGGAATTTGGAATCTGATCCGTCTTCAAGTGAAAAGTGCCCTAAAACATAACACAAGACACTAGAAAATGTCTTTTTAACTGCTTGATGAGGGGATCAGATTCCAGATGCCTAAACATCGTGTTCATCTGGATCATCTACTGGGACTCGTGGCGTGGTCCTGTAATCCAGCTTCATGAAGGTCAGGTGTTGAGGATGATATAGGTCTAAAGCGGCTCAGATAGTCTCAGTGATCATATGATGATACCCGCATCAACTCCCACCATCGTTTAGACATATCAGACCATCACCTGCGTGTTTCGGAAGTCACGTTAAGCCGTTGGTCCTTGTATTTCCATTGGTCATTGGACTATTAATTAATGGTCCATTCTAAGGAAGAGTCGGCCTTAGTTTGTAACAAGACTAAACCTCATAACTCATTACTAGCACTCATCACACTCATCCTTCACCACATATTTGCCTTAAAATACCCTCATGGGAGTGGTCGGCATCTCAAATAGTGATTTAGTGATAGTGATAAAGAAACGTCCGCAATATAAGAAGAACACGATGTTTCAGAATTTGGTATTTAATTCCTTATTTAAGTGAAAGGTGTCCTAAGACATAACACAAGACACCAGAAAATGTCTTTTCTCACTGTTCACCTGAAGACGAGATCAGATTCCACATACAGAAACGTCGTGTTCAACTTGATCACTGACGATAAAAACTTCCTCAATATTTCAAACTCACAGTTTCCTACTCAACGTAGCATATATGAAACAAAGAAACGTCTCCAGCATCTGGAGTGGTTGGCTGGAAGTCTGGAACAGCTTATGTCACTGGATAACCGAGCTATGCGCCATCATGAATAATAAGGGGACAAGTTGCATCGTTTTCATTGCATCTCAATCCCTCGGGATAGAGTTAATAACTGCAACTTCGTGGCTGGAATTTATAACTCGACATTGTCCTCATTCAATCTAAGCACTTATAACTCTCGAGCGTTTGACATTTTCTTTATTACGTTGTGGTTACTTGAGTTGGCTTATTGTATTATTTTTGTCTTTGATAATTTTAATTTTTTCTTCAAGTGACGGAATGGACTACAAATTTTGCAATGTCGCAGACTCTTTTCAGAGTGAAGAATTACCTTAAAAACTTGTCAAGTCAGTACGAGCGAAAACGTTTAGTTTAAGAGTGTTAATGTGACCTTTAAAGACGATTTTCCAAACTAAATTTTTATTTTGAGAAAATCCACTTCAAACATGTGAACATACAGTACTTTTACAGCTCTGAAAATCTCAACTAAAAGTGGAATTTCAGACATTATGCTCCAATTCAACCTAGATAATTTGTTTGATATAGTTTAAAAGTTTTGACACGCACGGAAAGTCATCTCATGAAAAAGCGTTGTTAGATTGCAAATCCTCGCAAAACCACTAAAAGACACTTGTTCAAAGTTGACGCGAGCTTTCGCAGTTTCTAGCCGGTAACAAACATATCATATTTTTTCGTCTAAGGCCAACAGTCATCGGTCAGTCTGTAGTGTTTTCAAACGAAAAATCAGTTTTAGAATTTTTATGTATAATGATTATTAACCTTAGAGAGTCTATAAGTTCCTATGCTCTGTTCTCTATTCTTTCTAGCTAAAATTATTCTATTAAAATGGTTTGTTTAATTAAATTTATGGACACCGACTACTCAATAACACGCAGAGCGAAAACCTCTTTCTGGAGAATATTTTCGCCTTAAAAAGGCCGAATATGATCCGTAAAGGTAATTTTACTTAGCTTAGCGGAATCGGATCTGTTGATATTTCCCGGGCAAACATCAAATATTTGTCCTCGGTAGTTGCTGGAAGATAGGATCAAAGCGATGAGGGCAATTACAAGGGAACGATTCAACCTGTATTTGTTCAGGCTTTGCTCGTTTCTGTTCAACCTTTTAACCCTCTGTCTGCTGTCTCGACAGTTTGCATGCAGCGTCCCAGAACAGCGCGTTCGGGGAAATGATCCTTTGGATCAAAGAGGAGTTGAAAATAGAAAACCTCAGTTTAGGGTTTTCTTCCTTTTTGTAAAGGAAACGTCTTTCCGAATTGGACGATTGTGTGTTCTTTAAGTAAATACGCTTCTTAAAACGTCCTTGCCTTAAAACGGAACATTCTATTTAACCAATTATTTTATTATGAATGAAAATATTTTTGAAATATTCTTAATTTTCGGGTGACGATCCTTCGAAGTTCCCTAATTGTAGGAGATGGACATAGCAAATTTAAAAAGTTCCTTTTTTAAAGTTTAAACCACAGGATCCCTTCAAATGTTGTACTTCACTAATTGTTTCCACATGTTTTCACTAGTCGTAAGGAAATCACATTCATTTCTTGTTTCTTCTTGTAAATATGATACAACAGTCAATATGCAAATGTAATTTCCTAATCTTTTAATACCGAACAATAATGTCACAAATTAAGTATTCTATAAAAAAATAAAACTAATTTTAGTAAATTAATTTATTGTTTGCAAAATAAAACATCATATATCTAAAATAACAGATAAAACCAGTTCAAGAGCCCAAGCGATATGTTAAAAGCGCTGCAAATATTTCTTGCCTCAGTGACCTTTCCGCTTCAGCGCGATGATTTGTCGACGAGAGTCACATTTCACATAGTATTTATCACTCACAGCTGGTGAGATTTAGAGTAATCTGCGGACTCGGTGGACTTGGCGGGAAAGTGAGGTTATAAGAGGTTAGGTTATGTGGTTGGCGTCCCGCAGCGCACTCATCATGACGGGAGGAATTAGCATACGGTGAATTGTGAAATTAGTATATTGATTCGCTTATTTGAAAACTGTGAGGACTCATCGAGGTAACTTTAATAGTTCAAACATAGACTAACGGAGTCTTTAGTCTATGGTTTAAAGTAAAGATTATGTTATGGTAGGTAGGTATAGATGCCATATGGCTGAGGCAGGAAATATAAAATAGTTGAGGCAGCCCACGTATAGAATGCACTGAGGGAATTCTTTTAAGAATTGAGACTTGATAGTATAACCGCACTACACCACTCTGTTTATATCCACTCGAGAAGGATTCTCTAAGGTCACTAGTTTAATTAACTTAAAATTTTACATACACATTATTAAATTAGTTAAAATGTAATAATACAAATTTTAAATAAGTAAAATTAAAAGAATTTCTAGAAATTAAATTAAATTTTAAAATAAAGTGCTTAAGGGCCGCCTTCGTGGTCACGGCAGAGAAAGGCTGAATTCGTCCACCCAAAGAACACAGGACACCACGCACGGAAAGTCATCTCATGAAAAGCGTTGTTAGATTGCAAAACCACTAAAAGACACTTGTTCAAAGTTGACGCGAGCTTTCGCAGTTTCTAGCCGGTAACAAACATATCATATTTTTCGTCTAAGGCCAACAGTCATCGGTCAGTCTGTAGTGTTTTCAAACGAAAATTTTTAGAATTGTTATGTATAATGATTATTAACCTTAGAGAGTCTATAAGTTCCTATGCTCTGTTCTCTATTCTTTCTAGCTAAAATTATTCTAATAAAATCGTTTGTTTAATTAAATTTATGGACACCGACTACTCAATAACACGCAGAGCGAAAACCTCTTTCTGGAGAATATTTTCGCCTTAAAAAGGCCGAATATGATCCGTAAAGGTAATTTTACTTAGCTTAGCGGAATCGGATCTGTTGATATTTCCCGGGCAAACATCAAATATTTGTCCTCGGTAGTTGCTGGAAGATAGGATCAAAGCGATGAGGGCAATTACAAGGGAACGATTCAACCTGTATTTGTTCAGGCTTTGCTCGTTTCTGTTCAGCCTTTTAACCCTCTGTCTGCTGTCTCGACAGTTTGCATGCAGAGTCCCAGAACAGCGCGTTCGGGGAAATGATCCTTTGGATCAAAGAGGAGTTGAAAATAGAAAACCTCAGTTTAGGGTTTCTTCCTTTTTGTAAAGGAAACGTCTTTCCGAATTGGACGATTGTGTGTTCTTTAAGTAAATACGCTTCTTAAAACGTCCTTGCCTTAAAACGGAACATTCTATTTAACCAATTATTTGATTATGAATGAAAATATTTTTGAAATATTCTTAAATTTTCGGGTGACGATCTTCCTTCGAAGTTCCCTAATTGTAGGAGATGGACATAGCAAATTTGAAAAGTTCCTTTTTTAAAGTTTAAACCACAGGATCCCTTCAAATGTTGTACTTCACTCAATAATTGTTTCCACATGTTTTCACTAGTCCAAGGAAATCACATTCATTTCTTGTTTCTTCTTGTAAATATAATACAACAGTCAGTGTGCAAATTTAATTTCCTAATCTTTTAATACCGAACGACAATGTCACAAATTAAGTAATCTAAAAAAATAAAACTAATTTTTAGTACATTAATTTATTGTTTGCAAAATAAAACATGTATCTAAAATAACAGATAAAACCAGTTCAAGAGCCCAAGCGATATGTTAAAAGCGCTGCAAATATTTCTTGCCTCAGTGACCTTTCCGCTTCAGCGCGATGATTTGTCGACGAGAGTCACATTTCACATAGTATTTATCACTCACAGCTGGTGAGATTTAGAGTAATCTGCGGACTCGGTGGACTTGGCGGGAAAGTGAGGTTATAAGAGGTTAGGTTATGTGGTTGGCGTCCCGCAGCACTCATCATGACGGGAGGAATTAGCATACGGTGAATTGTGAAATTAGTATATTGATTCGCTTATTTGAAAAACTGTGAGGACTCATCGAGGTAACTTTAATAGTTCAAACATAGACTAACGGAGTCTTTAGTCTATGGTTTAAAGTAAAGATTATGTTATGGTAGGTAGGTATAGATGCCATATGGCTGAGGCAGGAAATATAAAATAGTTGAGGCAGCCCACGTATAGAATGCACTGCGAGGGAATTCTTTTAAGAATTGAGACTTGATAGTATAACCGCACTACACCACTCTGTTTATAACCAACTCGAGAAGGGTTCTCTAAGGTTACTAGTTTAATTAACTTAAAATTTTACATACACATTATTAAATTAGTTAAAAAATGTAATAATACAAATTTAAAATAGGTAAAATTAAAGAATTTCTAGAAATTAAATTCAAATTTTTAAAATAAAGTGCTTAAGGGCCGCCTCCGTGGTCACGGCAGAGAAAGGCTGAATTCGTCCACCCAAAGAACACAGGAGACCACGCACATATCAACTGGCGAAACAACGGGTTTTCTTTCAACTGATGCTGCCTAACTGTCAAACCCTCCAATTGCAAGAGTTTCGTAGAAAAAAGATAGCGCACTTATAAGAAAGTTAAATTCGGATATGTTAATTTTTATGTAAAAAGAAAGAATTTATCTGTGTTTGCTTGTGATTAGATTTGTGCAAAACCAATTTTTAGCTTCTTAAATAAGGTCTTAAAACACTATATATTTTCTTGGTTTAACCATTAATAGCATAAAAACTAAAAGACATTTTGAAAAATTAACTACCGGCAAACCTAAATAATATGTTTATCTTTCATTAAACAGCTGTTTCGTCAAAATAACATTAATACTAAAGTCTCCATTTAATTTCCCGCAAACCTCTGCAACGACGCTCTCCCGAGCAGCAGAGTTCAAAAGGAAATAGTGATATGAGAGGGCTACTAGGGTAAGTTACTAGGGCCTAGGGTAGGATAATCAGCTACATAAGCGTGAGGATATCATGGAGAAAGAATATTATTAGCCCAGGACGTAAATACACTATATGTTTTCTTTCATTTTACTTGTGTAAAGCTGTGTAATTTAAAGCTGACAAGGACAGATGGATCGGAAGTTGTGGGCGCATATCTGTGACGTCACGACTTGTGCAGTGCCATCAGCTGATAACAAGACTCTCTAAACACAGAGTAGAGTCAGTACAGGAGTCTTCATCGTGGAGTGTATAAATGTAGCCTAAAATTAGTAGTATGCTTGTATAAGCTCACGAAAGGATAAAATTTGTTCTTTCTCTTTGGATTTATTAGTTATGTTTCTGTTCTTTGCAAGTTAAAAGCTACAACTAAACCAAGTGGAGAAAAGAGGGTGCGCTTTAAATCACGAGGAGGATTTTTAGAACGGGCAAAAACGTCAACAGCCTAGGAAGTTTTTTTATAAATTTTACAAATAGTACTATTTTATCACTAGGTCCTAAAACGAAGGTTTTTAGGCTAAGTTTTATATGAGCGAGGTTCAGCAAATAGACACTTTAGGAACGAGATGAACGATACTTTTTGTCATGATGCACATAAAATATTAATATATGTACATATTAAATTGTATTTTAATTTAAAATTATTCAAATTTAATTACTCATTTGAACTCAATATTTTGAGTTTTATGTTTACTTGAAGAAACAGCTGTAGTTTATATTTACTTTGATTTGAGACACCGACCACTTCTAGAGGGTATTTTAAGTTGAGTATGGGATGAAGGAAAGGAAGGGTGAGTGTGTTGAGTGTTGTTGATGGATGATGAGGTGTAGTCTTGTTACAAACTAGGACCGACTGTTCCCCAGATTGGGTCATTAATTAATATCCCAACGACTAGTAGGATGACTTCCGAACCACGGGGAGTGGCCATCGTAAAAGGTCACTGCGCCCGGAATCGAACCCGGGCTGTTTTGGCCCGAAGCACGCACTTGATCGATTTGTACAAGTTAGGGATTCTTATCGTCTTAGAAACTATTGTTCTTATCGATTTGTAAAAATCACTAAATGCTCTTTAACTTTGTTTTACAGTTTACACCAGAATTATATCACTTAGTAGTCTAAACTAAATAGTACGAAAGCTAGATGTTTTACCAAAAATCTGTCGAGGAAACTAATAATGCCTTGCATTTTTCCAGAGGGTTTGACAGGGAGCACTTTGGAAGACAAACATGACATCCGTGTTCCGCAAACCAAGCCCGTTATTGGAAACCAGCTGATCGAATTCTATTGTCGTTTTGTGTCTTTCGACAAACATTTTATTGGCTACACAAATTAATTTTATGTTTGAGGCTAGTTAGTTTACCTAACTGTTCGCCCTATTTGACAATTCTTTGATTGCGAAAATGATGGTAAAAGGATGATAACTTATTTAAACAATTGAAAAGAATCTGATAAAAAGAGATGGCAAACTGGTGTGTTCTAAAAAGTATTAATAAACAAGAAAGAACCCCTTCTCTGTTATTAATTCATCCTTATTACATCCGTGGTAAATCTTTTAAATTCTACCCAACATCTTCACTGTATTCAACATTGTGAAATTGTTCCAAATATTACAATATGGTTAGCATTAATTTTGTTAACTTCCTATGACGGGTCCTTTTCACTTGTAAACTATGAGGAAAATAGTTTTACAAGTGCTTCCAAACGAAATTGTAGTTTATTTCGATTAGAAAACCTGCGTAACTTGTGATTCAAATGATTTTTTTTTTCTTTTGATGGTCGGGAATACTTCTCGAAATAACAATGCTTTTCAAATAGTTGCTGGTGTACTGCTAACATTACAATTGTTTCCAAATTCCCTCAAAATCTAATAAGGTTTACTGTTTGAAGGGTTACTTTTTTCAGATAATTATAGAACAGCTTTTCGTGAAAACTCTTCCAAAAGCTCTTTGAGAAAGAGGGGCTTTCTGTATTCCGATTTTTCTGGCTATAAACCAACTTGATCGAGATGTTTAAAAAAGGCACGATTTTTACCGAAATTCTATGCAAATCGAAACAAATACAACCTCTAGAGAGCTCACACATAATTATGTATGTAACGTTTTGAAAAAATTTTAACACGTGTTCTGAGGGTCAGGATCTGTTATCATTTCACGGTCACGAGCTCCAAAGGAAATTCCTTAAAAATGACCATTCTACATCTTAGAAAGTAGGGTTTTAAAGATTGGCCCATTTAGTACATTGTAAAGAAAACAACTACTTCAGAGCTTGAAATTTCTATAAATCCTCAGATATAATATTTTCTCCGGTACTTCCGTAGCTTGTTTCATCTCCTCCTCGTGCTCTGCCCTGCTAGGTTGTACGAAGTGTAGTCTGCTGTGTTTTGTTGACAGTGAGGGTTATTTCCAGCAGCCGAGACACACGTGGTGTCCAGATGTCCCACAGAATCCAGGGATACCACTACACTCTACATAGTAGCCCGTCATACAGTACTGCCAACCTTGGTTGTAAACACTGTGAACTGATTTAATGTAATGGAGTAATCGGGTCTTTACATAAAGTAAATCGGAATGTATTGTAGGTAGAAGACTCATCGGAAAACAAGGCTGAGATGGAATGAACAGCTGATGGAAGATTTACAAACTTTGGAGTGGGGGAAGTCAATGCAAGACAGGACGAGATGGAGATAAGCTAAAGCCAAACACATTTAAACTTTCAAAAAGAACTGTGTACGTTGATACAAAAGTCAGTAAGCGAGTCAATTTTCCGTCACAAGTATTAATGGTTGGTTAATACCAAATACATTTATGGTAGTTCATAAAATATCAAAACTCTTCAATTAAATTTACTACTTGTGTTTTTAAAACAAATGAATCGACAGTACTCACAACGTTTTGGAATTGAAAAATGTTTCAGAAGAGGAGAAACTGTGTAGAATAATTAGACATTTACTGAAATGTTACAAACAAAAATGGATTTAAAAAGAAATTTCAAAATATCCTTTGAACTCAACTACCCGAAAGAATAGCCAACGCTATGCGAAATTGATTCAAACAAAAGGTTGATTACACAAAATTACCAAGTGCGTTAGAACTTACAAGTAAGAAGATAACCTATCATGTAGGGCAGTCTTGGTATGTTGCTAATTATTCGTCGTCAAATCGAAGTGGAAATTGTTCTGAGTTGTATTAGTAATTAAATTTCATCTTTGCTAGCGCAGCAAATTTACGATCACCTTGAACCAACATTTTTCAGCTAGCGATCGAAAGTTATGAACTTGCAAATTTACAAAGGTTTCAAATTGTGCAGAATCAGTTCTTTGTTTGAAGTTAGTTGTTGACAAAAGGAGAGTTTCTGAGAGAATGTTCTTGTGTTCATAATAATGTCTCCAGCCTCAAAGACTTCTTCGACAGTGTCACCCAACGTCATTTGAAGTTTAAACAAAAAACAAATTCCTCGTAGCAGCGGCGCTTCCCGCGAATACACCTGCGAGGTTCTGGAAGCCGACCCAATAAGTGTAATTTCCAGTTTACGAGTGCTCTGGCAGATAAAGTTGTCAGGGGATCCTCGGTGGTCTCGGGTGAACATGAGTATTAGCATCGGTTTACGAGCAGGATGATTGAGGGCAGTGGAAGGAGGAGGGGTTGGTCATCCCAGCTGCCAACAACAGAGTAATGAGGGTTTTTATAGTACACTACGTGATTTGGTAGAAGTAAAAAGTGCTTCTTTGCTAAGTGCATTCTAGCAAAATGGATAACCGAATGCTTACAGGGTGGTAGTTTTAATGACGAAAGCCTATCTGGTTGAATTGGGTTATTTAAATTTATATGTTGATGATATACCATGAAAGTTTTATCAATTAATTGTTATTTTGTAATCATAATAGTGTCAGTGATTAATTTAAAAGAAAATAATATGAAACTTTAGTCAATTCAGGAGAAAAACTAATCCCTATGTTTCGGGCGGTTGGGAAACTCCACCCATTTACAAGGGCCTAGCCTAATTACTTTGATACTTTTATTTGTGACACCGACCACTCCTAGAGGGTATTTTAAGGTGAATATGGAATGAAGGGTGAGTGTGTTGAGTGTTTTTGACGGCCTTATTACAAACTAGGGCCGAGTGCTCCCCAGATTGGGTCATTAATTAATAGCCCAACGAACAATGGAATGGACCAACGGCTCAACGTGACTTTCGAACCTCAGGGCTGATCTACATTATTTTAACTAAACTTTGCCTAAGAGATAAACCAAAAACCCCAAACATAGGTTAAGTTCTAATGCTAAGTTTAGTTAGAATAATGTACATGAATTATTTAGGCTCTTGAAACGGGTGGAGTTTCCCACCCGAAACGTAGTGAGTAGTTTTTCTCCTAAAGTGGCTGAAAACTTCGTATTATTGTCTTGTACTTGTTATTGCTTTTTTATATTTCTTTATAAATTTTCATTTTCGAACTATATGTAAATTGCAAATAGTGTCTTGCTTATTGTTTTATTTCAAATGTAAATGAAATGTTACATGAACTACTAACCTGTGAAGATACTGTTTCATATAAGCCCTCTTACTCCGTTAAAAAGTTAGTTTTAACCCTAAAAACTATGTGTTCATATTTTAAGTTGAAGTTTATAAACTATCGTTTTATAAAATATCATTGTATTTACTACACTATATATATGGACGAGTGAAAGCTACTCCAAAAGAGTGAAAACGAGCCACTCTTCAATGAGAGTAACTGGGTTTCAACATCAAAAAGAGCGAAATTTCACTCTTCCTAAGTGGTTTTTACTCATTAACCTTTAGAGTGTATGTAGATATAATTAGCTACTAATGAGTTGTGGTTCAACTAGACAAATTTTGTTTCAAAAACGAATCCACTTCAAAAGACACGTTAAACGAGTAGACAAACACTCAAAGCCTAGCTCTAAGCGAGGATTCACTTTGACTAAACTCTCTGAAAGTGTTTCGATAGCTAAGCGTTAAACTGAAGAGCATCGATAGAGTTTGAGTTTGAGCTCGTTTAACACAATGTATTTACTCTGAGTTCGAGGCAAACACCGATACTGAGAGATAAACACTCAATCTTTGTAGCGCTTTCAGCAGAACAATGTTGATATAAGCGTTATCCGTTCAAACTGTTATCTGTGATATTTGCTTTAACCTGATAACCGTTGTGAATTCGTGTGAGGTTTAATGTGATTATTATTGACTTGAAACGTAGTCGAGGCGTAGCCACAAGGGCTGTCTTGAATCGTAGGGAATTTTATACGAGTATACTTTACACCGGAAATTTTTTACTGTCTACGAAAACGGTATTTTTGATTAGTGACAACCTAGAGTTTGTGGGCATTACAACACGCTTTTTGGAAAAGTGGTCCAAACTCATGTGCCTGCGCCGGGAATCGAACCTACGACCTTGCGCTTTGCAAGACTTGACTGACCTACTGAGCCACTGGCGCAGGCAACGTTCTTAGGGTACCGTTTTCCCCAGAAAATGAGGTTTTATGCTATAAGAACTGAGTTTACAACCCGATCTCACCTAAGAATTGTACTAAAGATCACCAAAACCCATCAATTTGTTCAATATTTTCCGCAATGTTTTCAATATTTGTACAATATATTCAATCAATACCTCATGATCTGGTCAGATTTGTTGATTTTGGTAACCACGCAAGGTACAATGCCATAAATATGTGTACAAATGGTTTTATCGAAATCATAAGTGCAGTTTTATAGCATAAACCCCGTTTTTGGGTCTCCTCCTAAATGAACAACAAAATGCCGGTTCATTGAAATAAACATAATTGAGGCTACAAGTTTGTACTGGGTAGAGATAGAAAGCTCTAGTTTCCACTTTACTTTTTCTTTAACCAGAGCCTTTAAAATGAGGTATCACTTAATGGGTTTACTATTTAACAATTTTGAGTTAACCCCCAAAAATGCCATTTTGGGGAAATAGGCAAACATTTGCTAAAAGTTCAAATCCCCTCCTATAAAGGTATCCTGAGTTTCATTATCCTAGCTTCATCCCTTTAAAATTTAACAGGGTGTATCCATAATTTTAACTATAAATGAATAAATGAAGTTTATTTCTCAAAATATTTACATTTTTATAACTCATCGTAGTTTTGACATTTAACCTAAGGGGTGTTGAGAAGCTCAAAACTGCAAACCGTTTTCTTCTTCGACGTTTCGTTCTATGGGGCGATAGAAATGAATAGTGCTCTTCCCCATAGAAACACTCTTATAAAATATTTGAGATTCAATGGTAATAGCCAAATAATCAGAACTCTTCTGAATTGTCAATGTCTATAAAAGTATAGCGTCTGAAGGCGTCTAAAATCATAGAAGTTTTGCAAAGAGTTCATAAAACCGCCATTAGATGTCTCTCTTGTCGTCGAACGTTAGATTTTATACAACCCCATAACCGGACTAGATTTTTAAAGTTTTCTTAAAGTCAATCAATAATAATTTTGGTATTGGACCGTTTCAAATATTACATCACATTCTATTTTAAATGTTAAAATTATTTATATGCAAAATATATGTTTACTTCCTTTGTATTGAATCTAGACAGTCCTAAACCTAAATCAGATGGATACACTAAACGCCTAGTGTTTTCTTTATCTATTATGTTTATTAAACTAAACTGTAGCTGAAAAGTATATAAATCACTATATCACTATTTGAGATGCCGACCACTCTCATGAGGGTATTTTAAGGCAAATATGTGGTGAAGGATGAGTGTGATGAGTGGTAGTAATGAGTTGTGAGGTGTAGTCTTGTTACAAACTAAGGCCGACTCTTCCTTAGAATGGGTCATTGTTAATAGCCCAATGACCAAGGGAAATACAAGGACCAACGGCTTAATGTGACTTCCGGACCACGCAGGTGATGGTCTGATATGTCTAAACGATGGTGGGAGTTGATGCGGGTATCATCAGATGATCACTGAGACTATCTGAGCCGCTTTAGACCTATATCATCCTCAAAACCTGACCTCCATGAAGCTGGATTACAGGACCACGCCACGAGTCCCAGTCAAACAATCAACAACTATGAACCATTCAAGCACAAATTTGTTACTAATGGTACAATAAGTCATACTAAAGCAAAGTTTTGATTTAAATACGAAGTTGATTTAAAGCTGATGTATACACGTATTTATTTAAACGTAGCCTACCTCAAAGTACTCAAACCCTGAAAATCCTAAATCTGTAAAACAATACTTCATTCAATTAATATTTTACAAAGATCCTGTAAATAAAAATAAAGGTACAAATTGTTCCATTAAAATTGGAGAAGTGAAAACAGTTTTTAAAACACGGCTTAGTTGAAACGTTGATTTTACCTGCATAAACTTGCCCAACTGATAAAGCTAAACTTAATTAATATTACAAGCTAAATTGATTACAGACTAAACAAGCTCTGAACCAACTAACTAGCTCAAAGCTAATAAACCTTGATGAACTAGTTTTTGCAACAAATAATCATCTCAGTTAGTTTCTCATAACGTTTATAACCTTGTTTGGGAAATTAAAACGTCTTAATCTGTTTTATGATTGAAGAGTTTTCTAAAAGTATTAAACAGTTATTATTTTAATTAAAGCTACTCTATCTTTTATTAATGTTTCCTGAGTTATTGGCAAGAGGTTTGCAACGATTCGGAATCAGGTTCTGATTGTGTCTCAATCAAGGTAAGAAGAAAGCTGAAACATAAGATTTAAGCTAAGATAAGAAAAACAAGCTGTTGTCCATAGTGGTCAGAGATTGCTGTGTTTATAGCGAAACTAATCGGCGATTCTTAGTTGTTTTACAGGTCTCTTGACACCTGAAGATCGGAATCAGATCGTTATTTTGGAAACGTCGTGATCTTCTTGCTACAAATACTGTCGATAGTAATCCCAATACTCTTTCAATCTCTGAATTGTTTCGTCGTCAAACCAACTTTAAATGAAACGTCCAATTTCACAATGAAATAAATGCATTATAGCTCACCAAATAACCCTGAGTTTTATTCATGAACTGTGTCCTAATCATTTCGAAGATATAACCCATAAAGTTTGTCTAGATAAAGTTTGTCTTATTTAACGAGGCGAAGTTAGATCTACAACCTCAACCTCTACCTACCGTTACCGCATTGTCACTTTATAAATTGTTCGTGGTGATTTAGGGGATCGAACCCGCGCCAGCAGAGTGATAAGATCCAGAGTCGCGCACAATTTCACCCGCCGCGGGTACGCTCAACTGAAGAAAAAGGGGGTCTTCCACAAAAATTAAATTTTACATTGAAGAAAATTCAGATCCTTTACTTAGATTGCAAAAGCAAATCGTTATACCGAAAGTCACGTAAAGCCGTTGGTCCGTTCCATTGGTCGTTGGGCTATTAATTAATGACCCAATCTGGGAAACAGTCGGCCCTAGTTTGTAACAAGACTACACCTTATCATCCATCAAAAACACTCAACACACTCACCCTTCATCCCATATTCATCTTAAAATACCCTCTAGGAGTGGTCGTTGTCTCAAATCAAAGTATCAAAGTAAAGTACAATTCATAATTTCGTGAAACGTATGATGATTGTAAACCAAGAGAACATGCAGAAAGGGGGAGAGACGGGGGTGGGAGTGATTGCGGTGACTAAGACGTGATTATTGCAGTGATTTGTGCGCAGATGAAGAGGCGGCAGATAACTGCTGTTTAGCTTTGCATAAATATTCATATCGCACAGGCTCCAACCTAACCCGACCTAACCAACCAAGGCTCATTCATTGTGTCATAACCTCACCTGTTTATAAACACTTGTTCTGTGTGATTTCAAGGATCGTACGTCTTTGGGGTGAAAGAGTACGTCCGGTTTTGGAAGACGCGTCGTTGTGCGCGTAACAGCTGAGCGTTATGGGCTTTTATTCAACTGACGCACTATAATAATCAACAAATTGTAACTACTGTGACGTCGTCATCAATGATATGACTGTTGAGCTTTCGAACAAACTTCAACGTGCTCAAAATTATTGTATCATATTTTATTTTATTTAAAATATGTTAAACATATAACTCAATGTTTTAATGATTTGACAATTTAAAATTAAAAGAACTCAGAACATTACATACATATTGCATTTTACACTCAATTCTTTTGTCTAAAACTCCGGTTTATCTGTACGAACGTTTCAAACTTATTAACAACAGTCAGCACCGAAATACACGCCATGGACAATCGTTATTATCAATTCCCCTCATAGAACAAATGTTTACAATAAATCTTTGACTGTAACCTCTTGTCGGCTGTGGAATAACCTCAGTGATAACATTAGAGAAATTGACAATTGTGCTCGGTTTAGGAATGAAATTAAAACTTCCTTCATACCGGATCATAGGGAGTGATATTATAGGGGCTGTGTGTTTTGTGCTTGAAAACTATCTGTTTAAAACTAAATTTTGTTTTCTTTTTTTTTTAGTTTCAACTGGTCTTTATACATCTTTTTGTAAATATCAATATATAGTAATTATTTTGTTAGTCTTAAGGTTCAGTGGTAGAGAGGGCTTTAAGCCCTAACTTCGCCTTTTGGTGTATCAATAAAGTCCTTTGTTGTTATTATTATTGTTATAATGAACAAGTGAAGTATTGCATAGACAATAACAGCAAATGAATGATGTGTTCGATCCCTTTGGCGCTGTAAGGGGTTTATGACAATTTTTCAACTTATAAACTTTACAACATAATAGTGACATTTTGCAACTAAAAGCTAGCTTTTTAATCGCCGACGGCCACTTTTAACTGCTAAAAGCCTAACAGCCCGCCAGAGTAGCTTGTGTAGATTGGATTAAGAGAGAAGTCAACATAAACATACATAGAAATTATCACATTTTCGAAACATTTGGAGGTGATTTCTTTATGTACATTTTCATATGTTACCTCAGTTCTGCTCCTTTATTAGTTAAAGCTTAAAATGCATAGAAGTGTGCACACAGCTATAAAATAGCAATAACCTAAAATAATTATAGGTTAAATATCTTTAACAATGGAAATTATGAGTCATATTTCGGCGACAACGTGAATACTATCACCTTTATCACTGGACTTTATTGCAGAAACAACACCCAAAATGTTAGAATACTATGTTAAAAGCTTGTGTTTTCTCTGTATTATTCTTTAAATATTGGACAGTTCGATTAAATTTAAATGTTTTATTTTCCAATAGCATCAGCCTCAAGACAATTTTAATATTCGTTAACTCTTAGGCTTTCGCAGCTGGTTATTACACCGACAGGCATAGTACCATGACTAAAAACTTAAATGACCCAACGTTAGTACCGTTCGGGTTGGCTTTACTGTAATCTAGTTCTTCCGGTTCACACCGCGTCCAAACTTCATAATTAGGTTGAGATATTTCTGCCTCGCTGTGGAGTACACTGATCGGCTGAGTCTCATATTACTATAGTCATTATTCGTTGTTGTTGTTTTTATATATTTGGCAACACAAAATATGTGTTTAAATAAGTAAATATAACATAAAATAAATAATTATTTTGTCAGTTAATACTTTAAATCCTCGTTTCAGGCTGATCACCCATCACGTATTCAGAAACAAAACATCAGCAGTAGTGTACAATTTACTACTTAGAAACGATCAATAATTAAACCTCTCAAAGCGCAGACCCCCATGATACCAGTCTTGGCGGGTCTATTTGCATTAAATCCTCGTTTGGCAATTAATGAAAATCGACCTGACAAATTAACCGCAAGTACCACGGTGTTTAGCATCCGAGTAATTAAAACCCGTGTTGAGCAATTTCATAGGCAGATAAAAGTTAAGAGTTATGTTTCGTCTGACCAGTCTCCCAGCTGACTCTACAGCGCTGGGTAAATTTAGTAGTCAGCTGGTCTGTTTCTTATGCAGGTAGCGTTGGTAATTAACTGGGAATCAATATGGCTGATGAAGTCAGCTGATGATGGTGGTCGTTGCACAAAACGTCAAGTTTTGATTTTTTTTACTTTGACAGCGGCTTTTGTTGGTGTGTTGGCGCTGAAGTTCTTCAAAAAGTATTATCGAGGATTGATTTTCGATTTTCCTATGATTTTCGGGTTTATTTATCCGGAAATTATCGTTTTTGTAATCATCAAGATAAATTTTGGGGCTTCTAAGTGACTTTAAGTAAGAAATAGAGCTATTCATTTAAGCACCACGTATAGAACGAAACGTCGTGGAAAACAGTTAGTAGTTTTGAGTTTTCCAACCCCTCCCGAGTCAAGTGGCAAAGCTTGATATGTGTTTTATATGTAACTTTATATGTATATTACACTGCAAATCTCATTTTAGTCTTATTTCATGAAATTCTGTACAAATGTTACTTTTGTAAATTGTCGGTTTATTTTGCTAACTAGCTAACTCAGTCTACTTTTTGAGCGACATTTATCCCAAAGTATAGTTGTTAAGCTATGGAGGCTATATTAATAGTTAAATTTTGATTCAACTTAATATAAACGTGTATGGTAACGTATCTAAAAAACAAAAACGTAATTCACCGTAATATCACAGCCGTAAAAATGCGGTCATCACTTTTCTAGAAAACCAAAACTTAACAGTAGAGTTATAATCAAAGGTATTATTGTATGTAAAAAGAAAAAACGTTTTGTAACCTTTGGTGAGCACCATGTTGAAGTCACATACAACGTTATAATCATAGATAAATTAAAAATGCCTTCTATTTCCCCTGATGATCAGTCACGCTGTATCATTGACAGTCCCGCGTCTAGTTGTAAACAATTCCAGAATTAATTACAAACTAATTACTGGTATTTGATGAATAAAAGTATCAAACGACAGATTTCAATTGCACTTCGGTAGAAACCAATTTAATCCTGATTAGTTTCCTCATTTAATCCCTAATGTAAATAGTAAGTTTATCGTAATGTGTTATTTGGTTTATTTATTGTGGTTGGAATAACCACGATGCATTTTCGACTAAATAGAAGCGAACATAAAATAACTAATGTTTTAACTAAAGTGTGGTATCGATTATATTTGTCTGGTTGTACAATCATTTATTGACTATATTCTAGGCTTCCGGTATTATACCGCGTCATAAAACTGACAGAAAGGTTGTGAGACGTTTTGCTCATTCAGACTGGGACTCGTGGCGTGGTCCTGTAATCCAGCTTCATGGAGGTCAGGCTTTGGGGATGATATAGGTCTAAAGCGGCTCAGATAGTCTCAGTGATCATCTGATAATACCCGCATCAACTCCCACCATCCTTTAGACATATCTAACCATCACCTGCGTGGTTCGGAAGTCACGTTAAGCCGTTGGTCCTTGTATTTCCATTGGTCATTGGGCTATTAATTAATGCCCCATTCTGACTGAAAGGTCTGCCTTAGTTTGTAACAAGTCTACACCTCATAACTCATTACTACCACTCATCACACTCTTTCTTCACCACATATTTGCCTTAAAATACCCTCATGAGAGTGGTCGGCATCTCAAATAGTGATAGTGATATAGTGATGTGGCATCATCACTCAGGATGCCTTCAGCAGGTCTCAGCTGTGTCACTGAGGACGCCACATCACAGAATGGGCGAAACGTCTGACAACCTTTATGTTAGTTTTATGACGAGGTATGATCCTGGAAGACTAGAATATAGTTATGAATCCGGCCACTCAAACCTACGAATTAAAATCATTTATTGACTTGTTTAATGCACGATTTAATTTTACCAATTTTAGTATAAGAGTAGCTAACACTGTTAACAAACCGCTGTTGAAGCAAGTTTAATAAAAACTTCAAACTACTTTCACTTAAGTCAAAAATAGACATGAACTCAATCGTATCATCTAATTTTCCAAAACCATCGGTTGCAAAAGATCGTTTGTATTAGAGCTCTAAAAGGTTGTATCTAATCCTCCCTAGATCATCGGTTTGACATCATGTACAAATAAGGATGCATACAGAAAGTCATCACATGAGAACAGCATTTTTGGATTGTAAACCCTTGCAAAGCCATTAAAAGCCGCTCGTACAAAGTTGACGCGAGGTTTCGTAGTTTCCAGCTGCTCAAAACGCACAGATTTTTACGTACTTTGACTACATTCATCGGTCAGACTACATCGTAGTTTTGACGCCCGTAATGTGCACCCTTAAGTTCGTTAAACCATCTTAAAAATATTTTGACTTTTTTATTTATTCTGACCCAAAATAACTCCAGATTTGACAAAGAGAAAAGTATTACAATTTCAACAATCTGTTTGAGCTGAGGAAAAAGTCCATTCAACTTTAACCTTTGGAGAGGATTAATTTCGAATCCAGCTTAAGGTTGAAGTTCATCAGAATAAAAGAGAGATTAGCATTTGCCAAGTTATTAAATGTGGGTTTGTCGACTTAAGTCGTCAGATCGGACTTGAAGGTTTATTACCTGCCAATCGGAATATTTAAATCGTCTTTTCCATTCAGAACCTAAACGGTTAATAAAATTAAATTACAAATATTGTCGATGTGCCAATTTCTCAGCTCCCTTATTGGACAAAGATTAAAGGTTTGTTTGTGGTGTAAAACCTAGATGATCTTTGATATAAAATTCGGCCTAATTAAAAAGGTTTTTACTCTAAACAAGCGATGTGCTATTAAAAATTCTATTATATCCCGTAAATGCAACTTCCAAACCAAAATACCAAATTTTAATATGGTAAAATTAATTATGGATGGTAATAAAAATTTACCAGTCTAGAAACCTGGAAACGGACGTTGAGGTATGTTTTTTCTGATTTATTTAGTATACTCATATCCAGGGGGTAATATCGTAAGATTTTTAGCCATTGCAAAAACAGAAACAAGTGACGTAGCAAAGGGTTTCATTCTAACAAACGACGCCGTTCGAAATAGTGTTACTGTGAGTTTTAATACACTTCAAATTTTAAAGTCAAAATATTTTTAGGACCTATGGGAAGCCAATTCTCCAAAAGTTACTTTGGCTCCGAGAGGATTCACTTAAAAAGAAAACCACGTAAAAATTCAGTATTTTGAGAGCTCTGAAACCCCATTTAAAAGTAGCTCTTTTAACTACGACAGTAGAGTATTGACTTTCCATTCGGGACTTCCAATTTTGAAATTGAAATTTGAACAACGGCACCATTTTGAAAACTGCGACCTTCTGCATCGCTATTTTCCCCCGGTGCTGCGCAGCCGTTAACGTAAGGTAAATTGGATTTTACTCTCAGGCCTAAATTACAAAGGTTGGATTTGGATCTTAACGAGCCAAGTTTTAATCCTCGCGTCATCCTCGGACTTAGAGGAGACAGTGGGTAATCCGTCTCATAAGTTCCAAACCCTCCCTTACGCTTTCACTCGTTGGTTTGAAATTATCGTCGCGTAAAATTAAAGGTTATCGTATTTTTAAAATGGTCTCTGGAATCTGAAATTGTTTGTAAAATATCTATTTGCTCCTTTAATAGCGAAGGCAAATGTGAATTTCAAAAAGATATTTATGGTCGTTAAATGCAACTCAAACTATGTCAGAGTTTAACTAACTCAGCACTAGGTTTTTAAACTCTTGTTTAAAACGTAAAATTCACAATAATTAAATTTATCCATAAAGCAAAACGAAGTCGTAAACGAGTTCGTGTGTCGACAGTGATGTTTTATACCTCTGAATATTGATTGGAATATTTCATTTGCCGTTAGTTTTGGCGGAAAAATCATTCTTTACGTTTTCAACATTATGGCTGAGCAATGCAAGCGGAGGAAATTGCAGAGTTGCAATAAAAAAGGCGCAGTTATAAATAGTGTTACAGCGGATTTAAAACTTTAAATACTTTTTCAAGGCGGATTGAAAGCCAACTTTGATAATTTCTTTTTTGTGGGGAGGGATCTACTTTGAAAACGTAGAAACACAGTAGGTCTACTTTAGAGCCCTGAAACGCACATTTAAAAGTGGAGTACCAAAAATGTGAACCCCACCCGGCCTCCTCATCATCCCCAATCCTTTTGACATAAGCAAAAATTATGATAAATAGAGAAAGTCAACACATACGAGCAGCGTATTATGAACTAGAAACCTTGTAAAACTACTAAGAGATACGTGTGCAAAGTTGGTTTTATAGTATCTAGCCGCTAGTTTTTACGCCCGTCGACCACATATTTTTACGCCCCTCCTACACATCCACGCACTAGTACACTTTTCCTCAAAGCATTAAACAAAATGCTTAAACAAACGAGACAGAAATAATCCCATCGGTTGAAATACGGTACCAAATAGATAAGCGTACCTGGCAAAGCCATTAGGACAGTTTAATTCACCCGAGCCCACCCACGTCGCCAATCCGCTTAGCAAAGTGTTTTGTTAGTGCATTTGTAAGCATTTACTCGCGACGACAACATAAACACTGCAGAGCAACTGCAAGCCTAATGTCTCTCCACGGTAAGTAGTCACTATAGGAGTAAATACGCGGATTTGCTGAAAGTAGTTGCAAGTTGTAGTAAGGTAGTAAGGAATGTGCGAGCAGGGTCTGTGTAAGACTTGTTTTGTTGGTTGATTGGAAAGTAGTTTAGCAGTTAAAATTGTGGTATGGTAGTGAAGTTACATTTCTTTAAGGAATTTAGGTTATATGTGAGCGTATTTAGGTATTATGTGAGGTTTATTTGAGCGAATCCGTGGCGGATTGGTATTGCGCGCGACTCCGGAGCTCATCACTCAGGTGGTGCGGGTTCGATCCTCGCAGTCACCATTTACAATTTGTAATGTGACTATACGGAGACGCTAGGTAAAGGTCGAGGTTGAGTGGTAGAGAGGACTTTGTAGTCCTAACTTCGCTTCGTTAAACAAGACTAACTTTACCTTTTATATGTCAAAGATATCGAAAATAGTTTTCTACCTGAAAATGATAAAACTCTGGGGACTTTCACAAAGCGTTTTAAAGGGTTTCAGCAAAAGTCAACTTTGAAAGTACCTAAAGAAAGATTTGACCTAAATGCATAATGTAATAGCGTGTTTGACTGTTTGTAGGTTTGTTCTCACTTTGTTGATCATGTTACAATTTTAGACGTATTTCATTTTAGAACTAATAATTCTTCTCATAATGGAAAGTACTTCAAAATGTTTTTTCAATACTACTTATCAATATACCTTAAAACTTTATTTCATAAGAATTAAGTTGTTACTTATTTAAAGGGGCTTAAAAGAGTGTGTAGAATGGTCTAATGTTTAAATTTCCCCGGTGAGGGCCCAGCTGGAAGCTATCCCAAGCCCCCAAAATCCCAAGCTCCCAATCGCATCTGAGACTTGTGCACCAGTAAGACTGTTGTCCAATGCTGATAAAGTTGTTGTAACAGTACTTTATCTTTATCAAATCAACTCAACAGCTCGTATTTCAAGGGAGGATTTACAAATCTGCGTTATTTTCCAGCCATGTGAAATATTTTCATCGTATTTCTGATTACAAAACCCCAACATTGTACTACATAAAATTAAAAATATCTTTCATCAATGTAGTTGAAAGTTGATTTCTTCATAAGGCTTCCCAATATTTATGTTTTATTGAATATAAACTATTTAATAATAAATAAATTTTCCACAAAATAAATTTCAATTCCGTGTCAAAGTAGCCGAAGGTTGGTGCGGGCGGAGCGGAGCCCCTCGGGCAGTCGTGCGCGGCCCTGCCTCTCAGATAGAATCTTCCGAATAGAATTAGGAGTTGTAATAGTGGGCCTATTCCGTGATTATCTACAGATAATGAAATAATAATGCAAGTGTGAACAGCTTAGAGAGCGAGCTATAAATTACGTCGGCTGGGCGGGGTCTTACAACCAACCCCTTTACACGCGCATAGTCGACGCGTTTGTGTATTGAATCAAGGATCTCATGTTGCTGACTGGTCGTAATGTGAAGTGGAGAGAAATTGTCTTTGCTAAAGTGCAAAGTTAGGACTGTGGAGTCATATATTTCACCTACAATATGCGGCAGATGCGCTGGTGTCTAAATTTACGAAAAATTGTTGATCGTCTGGAATGTGATGCCAGACTTAAAACTATAAGACTTTAAAATTATAAGCCACAAAGATAATGAAATCGAATTTTACATATATCCTAACGAAACTAAATTGAGAGTTTCTGGAAAACCCGCAGGTATAGGAATTTTACCAAATTCAGAGTAAAATATGAACTGATCATGATCACAACGATGCAATGGTTGATTGAATTTCAAGAAATAACAATGTAAGTTGGGCTGTTCAAAGTTCTATCGTGTTCATCAAATTTTCGTCATTCTATCATTTTCAAATCGATCACAATTTCAGTTGAAAATATCTTTATCAATCAGGGTAATGCAGTATTGTAAACCTCAATACTGTATATCTTCCAACATCATAATAGATTGCATCATCTACCAATCACGAAGGAAGTAAATAGTGAGGGTGACTTGATGATCACCCTAATAGGTGAGATGAATGCAATGCCATCTGCGAAGAGGTTGCTGAATCGTAAATCTTGGAATTTGCTGATTGGAATGTGCAGATGAAGCTTTTGATTCAAGGTCATTGGTAGCTGAGCTACACAGCATCAACCAGAAGTTTAAATCCAATAGATTTTGAAGACCTCTAGTGCCCTATAAATCACGTCTTCACAACATGTCCTCAACTCTTTCAATGTCCCTTAAAAGAGTTCGTGAAATTGTTAGAAGAAAGCAGTTCTGGATTTTCGACTTTTCAAGATTTTGATACTCTGATTTAAGACACAGACCACTCCAAGAGGGATTTTAAGGGGAACATGGGATGGTGGTGAGTGTGATTAGTGTTTTGACGGATGTTGAGGTGTTTTGTTACAAACTAGGGCCGGCTGTTCCTCAGATTGTTAATACCCCAATAACCAATAGAATGGACTAACGGCTTAACGTGACTTTGCTGATCCGTACCCCATCACCTACAAGTTTAAAGCCAAAAGATATTGAAGACCGGTAATGTGAATCATCAATTGCCCTCGAATCTATCAATATCTCACAGTAGGGTTCTTGAAAATAGTTAGAAAGAAGCTCTTAAAAATGTTTGACTCTGACTCTCCGAGGTCCTTTTCTAAATAGGGTTCTCGAAAGTTATAAAAAGAAATCTCTTTAACATATTCAACTTTGACTCTTCAAGATCTATTCCAAAGTAGGGTTCTTGAAAATTGTTAGAAGGAAGCTCTTAAAGGGTTCTTTATTCTGACTTTTCGCAATCCATTCCTGTTGGATCGTTGATCTCTAGAAGACAGCGTACGCACGATGCTGGCTGGATGTGCAGCACGTGCAGGGTTGATCGATGTATCGAGCGATGTTGTTTGTATCAAGTGTTCACGGTTTCCGGCGAGACTGTGGGCGTGGAGGGCGAGGTCGACTACTCTACTCTACTACCAGCCAGCAAACTCATTCTCATTCGCATTCACACTCTCATTCACAACTGCAGCCTCTTTCATTCATTTATACATCTGGATCGGATTCATCGTCATCGATTTGTTTGAGATCACGGGGGACCATGACCGTTAAAAGTCATTTCTTGGTTCTCTTTGGCTGTGCAAGGCTGTATCAGTGTTGAATACACTGAGTTCATCAAATTACTGGTTAGTTGCCAAAGTATCCTGTTTAAAACACATACCTTGTTTACAGTCATCAGAGCTAATACAGTACTAAGTCTTGACATTATCGCCGAAGATTTTATATGGAAGCAAAGCTTTCTTACTTATTCCAAAACAATCTGATTCTCAAAAGACTGTTTCCTGTTCAATACTTTTGAAAATCCAATCCTATTGAAATTTGATTTATTGCAATAGAACTATTAGCGAATCCGTGGCTGGTTGGAATCGCGTTCCAGACCTCATCACTCTGATTTATGTATTTGATCACCGCAGTCACCACTTACCAATTTGTAAACAAATACCATACGGTGACGCTAGATAAAGGTCAAGGTTGAGTGGTAAAGAGGACTTGGTCGTCCTAACTTCGCCTCGTTTAACAAGACAAACTTTTCCTTTTACTTTTACTCCTAATCCAAATTATCATCCTTCATTTATGATAAGCTCAGTAGGATCTTCACTCAATGTTTGCATCTCCTTGTTGACGCTTGTGTTCTCGGAAGGCACGTGAAGTGGCCTGTAGCAGACACTTGCCAGACGGAGGTCCAAGGTCGCTGTTGCAACCAACTCACTTCCGGTCTGGCTGGAGTCACCTGGAGCCTCCAGTCCCACTCTCGCTGGCTGCTAATTGCTCCTTGATAGCCTTATCAAAGATGCCGCTCGTGGACCGCGAAGGGTTGTAAAAACTGAACCAACTGAATGAAGAAGAAATGTACGAGTATTACCTAACGTGGCAATTCAGTGAAACCAGATGCATGAATGAAGCGATATAATATGTAGATTCGGGGAATTGAATGATGAATATTTGTTGCCAAACATGGAAGTACCACTGAACTATTTTACTCCAAGTCTTAGATTGACGAAAATCCCTGGCAAAAAGAATATTCTAATCAAGTAAAACTTTGATCAACCTACTGTTTGTAGGTTTTAAACAGTGATCATCGATTCTCAAAACGCTGCTATCAGATTTAAATTTTACTACAAAAAACTCAAGTCCTTACAAAATTTACACGAGCTATTGGTTCCTGTCAAACTTCATAATGTTTGGTTACTAACCTCCCGCCAGTGATTCTTACTTAATCTCGGATGAACCTGAGGAACTTTATCTACCAAATATCTATCTACGGAAATCTCTTTTCATGATCTGATCAGGAATCGAAACACAACCTCTATCGACAGATAACAGTTACTGAGACGCGGGTCAACTTGTATTAGAATCTAAATTCTAATCTAAACGTAGAAGACCTGAAAGGTTCATCATGAAGATTTTGTCATCAGTATCTAAAGCCAACAAGGCTTTGATGATGTTTCGACTCTAATGTCACACTGACCCTGATGTGTTCTTTTCCATGGTCAGGATAGAGATCATGTGCAAGAAGTAGTCTATTCGATATTTTGAGAATTTGTAGAAAAGCAATGGTATATATCCACACCTAAACCAAGAAGAAGAATCAATAAAAGACAGACTGCAGCTGCAGGTCTATTGATAGCGGAGAGGCGAGTTGCTGCAACTATTCCATCAACTAGTTAAGCCAAGTACAATCATCCAATTACGGAACAATCTGCAGACAATTCCGCATACTCACGGCCGCTCCTTCGCTTACGTCACACGCTGTATACTGCAAGATCTATATACTGTACAGGTTGTGCAGTGCACAGACAGTGAACACAAGTAATACGAAAGCGTACCTGCGATCACGTTTAAAGTAATGAGTATTTTCAGATCTTTATGCACAAAACAACAACTACATTACTATCTGTTTATTATTATCCAGTCGTCCTAAGTACGTTATCCCATAATAATTTGTGGTAACTCAGACAAAGCAAGTTTTAATATCTTGCACAAGAATTGACATAAAAACTTTATTTAAAAAAACTTTCATTGTAGAACTGAACTAAACGAAAACCATGACTAATCTTATACCTAAACTACGATACTAAACCTAATTACGATGTATAATTTGGAATGCATCATTTTTATCAAAAGTAGTTTTCACTAATTAAAACAAAACTTTGGTTTGGCTTTTGAAAAATAAAACAAATGACTCGGTTTTACCTTTACTTCGAAAACACGGAACGAGCCGCCACGTCATAAAATATGCATTGTCTTAGAAAGGAGTCGAACCTGCAGCGTATGCGTGTCAGTGCGGCACGCTTCCGTCGCTGCCACGAATACTCCTATTTTCAAACCAACCTCCGCATTTTTACTTTTCATATCAACACTATCAATCTCTTAAACACCCGAACAATAAATTTTAAAGACAATCCGTGCATGAAAGGTTTAAAAGTCACTGTAAGAAAAGTAAGGATTTTCCGTGTTTATGAAGATGAAATGAACGCTGATCGTTGGTTAATGTTGCCCTCGGCGTTCTGGGCTTTGAACTGGATAATTGATTAATCTTTTTTCTCCACTGCGTAATCTTTCCACAGCGTTTTCTCCTGAGCTTTCCAATCTACTTACCTCTTTCTGCGAGTGGCTTCTGACTCTCTTTATATTAAGAAAGGCTTTAGAATTATTAATTTTAAGCAGCTTCTCTGATGAAGAGTCTCGAGTTTGTTCAAGACTTTTGTAAATTTACTTTGTTTTTAATCAATAATAAATTAAGAGACTCATTATAAAAGTTCATCTGGTGAAAGAGGTCAAAGTTGTGTTATAAGATAAAACTTTTCCTGTCATTAAGGATAATCAGAAACAAAGTTTTTGAGTAATTATAGTTCAATGGTGTTTTTCTTGTGTGAAAGCACAGAGCATCGTTGTCAATGGAGAGATTAAGACCGTACGAATTATAAAAACTAAGTGACTAGATTCCACATGATCCGTTCATTGGAATCTTTTATCCTCATTTTTAATTGTTTACGTCCTTATATAGGTACCTTATTGTACATTAATTTTGAGTTTTTGCGGATTAACCACGATTTTGCTTATCCGGGAAGCGTCAACCCGTCTTTATCGCGGTTAATCGGGATTTTACTGTATGCCGTAGGTTACGATGTTATTGAAGTGTATTATCAGAATATGCATTACCTGTTTTATAATCAACGTCAATTGAATTAGAAATCCAGTGAATTACCTGAAACAGAAAATAAAAATTATTAGTCAAGTTAAATTCCTTCACATCGATTTTAGTTTATGGTGATTTTACTAAAATGATGAAATGCCACAGATTTCACACTAAACACGCAAATTATTACAGTCTACTCGTTCTAACTTTGCACGTGGTTAATGTAAATCTGGCAACATCGCAGACTGCAATGAGTGATGACGTCAATATGTCAATCAACGCGATGGTTCACATCTGGAGGATTTATAATAAACCCTCTACTCTGTGACTATTTGGCTTGATCATCTGCAAACAATGTTTAACGTTCATCACGTGATGACTAAATGTGCACAAACGTGTCTTTAATACACTGAATTTCTTTCGGAAGAACTGTCACCTCATTATTTGACTTCATTCAGGTCCGTTTATAGTTCAGCCAGTTGGAAATTTACTACCTACATTCTTTTGGATATGTTCTTTTTTAGCCTACTGTTACAATTTATTAACGAATACTGACAGGTAGAAAAATATTGCAAATATACAAACAATTTGTGCTGCAAATACGGGAGGGATCACAAGAATAGAAATATTTTAGCACAGTTTTATAGTCATTATGTCGAACTCTATGGGTAATTTACTTGGGAGAGAAAAATACACATACAAACTAAACTTAATAACCAACTTACTTTTTAACTTTTGAAATGTATCCTGCATTTTTAATTATAATACATTAGCAAACGTGACATTCACTCTTATGAAACAAGAGGCAAAGATAGCAACCTAACTGGGAGTCAGAGAAAAGTAGTTTATGAGCGTTTGACTTCTCAAATAGGCGTTCAGCTTGTCAACCGGTCACCAAATTCTACCAAAAGTGTCCCAACTCCAAAGGGCTCACAAGTCGTCTAAAGAAAGTATCGCAGAGGCTTTTTATGCAATGGAAAAGTTTATGGCTCAAGATTGGGAGAACGCAAAACACACTGACTGACAAAGGACTATATTGGAACAATTTGAACGAAAGAGGTGTGAATCTATGAAAAGTTGTATCTATTAAACAATTTACTATTGCAAATCATGTCATTTGTTTCCACAATCAAACATTTATTTATTTTACGTCTAACAGCGGCCCAAAAACCAAACATTAAAGACAAATTCTCTCATAAAAGCTCCTCAAGAGCTGAAAACCGTTAAGGAAATGCTAGAGCGAGTTGTGACTGAACAAGTTTGGAACAAGTCCCATTATTCAGGTGAAACACACCACGTGTATAGAAGGAATAAATCTAGAGCGTACAAACTCCACTATAACTATGGACATGGTTTGCACCCCGTGGTGCGCTCCGGTCCTACCCGAACTGGAGGATGATTTACTGTTATGTGCTCAGTAATGATTAAACTATGCTTGTTCACCATTGACCGCTCATATTTCTTTTAACTTTTTTAATTTGTAGTTTAACGAGGCTCCATTCCAACGTTGTTTCTGTGATAGTGAACAAAATTTCTCTACAATTTGGTTTTAAGGTGTATTTGTGTGTATGCTTAAGCCTAAGGGATGATTACAAATCTATACACTTTTAAAACGTATCATAAATGGAAATTTTGTTTCAAATTTCATTGAAATTAGATTACTTACAACGCTAATATAGCGTAAAATCACTTTTTTGGCCGTCATTTTGAAACGACTAAAAGGATTTTCATAATCTGTAGTATATTGATGGATACTATCAAAATACACATTGATTTCAAATATCATCAAAATCGGATGAAATTATGGTTTTAGACCACTTTTGGTGAAAAGTCTCCCCAAAAAGGGAGGTTTCGGTAGTCCGATTTGTACCAAATTTGCGGAAAAATCGACAAATGGGACTTGTAGAGATGATACACAAATATACATGTATATTTAAAGTTTTGAACAAATGCTCAAAACGTGTTCAGCATGGGGGGTCAGGATCAGTGCTCATTTCGTGGTCCCGGGCCTGGTTCTTACCATGTTGACGGCTTGAAAATCTCATTTTCCGACAACATTCGAATCCAACAACATCAGGAGTTCGATAATGATATAATATTAAACAAGTTAGTGAACTGTTTCCGGAGTAAACTTGTGCAGTTTGTACGTTGGCACCACTGCGACTACTAGATTGCTTGCAGGAGCAAGAGCGGGGGAGTACGAGGAACCCGTGTCATTAGAGGCCTAGATGCTATCAGCAGACACAGCCTCTACTCGTATATCTCGGTACTGTTCAGCGTACAGCGTTGAAATATTGCCCACGACATATTTACACACTAGTCTTGACATTGCTCTACTGTATGTTGGTATATAACTCGTGGATTTTAAAGCGGTAAAGACACAATCGTCAATATTTTTTCATGGAATTTCTTTTTATCCAACTATAAGGTATATCAACAGCATTTAACGATTACAATATACAAGTAAAGCTGTTCGGCTTTAAAGGTTTGTCCAATTTTCTACTAAACTTTTAATGTGACGACACACATGACGACTTTCAGCATTCCTTCTGCCCTTGAATTCTCACCTACGATGAAAGTGTAGCTTCCCACTAAAATATGTTAAAAGAGATAATCTAATGATCTAAATCTAAAACAGGAGGGCAATATGTAAAAACAACTTTTACTTTTTAATGAATAGTTTGTAACAAGACTATACCTCATAACTCATTACTACCACTCATCACACTCATCCTTCACCACATATTTGCCTTAAAATACCCTCATGAGAGTGGTCGGCATCTCAAATAGTGGTATGGTGATATAATGTAACAATGTTTAAATACTCGTATTTATTAGACCAATAAAAGAAAATTTCGTAGCAAACTATGCCGCCATCAGAAGGAACAAGCATGTGCCGTTGACCAAACTACACTTTGGAGGAATTTACACAATGGAATGAAGGCACTTGCAATATAGTTATTTAGCTTACGAAACGCTCACGTAAACCACCACATGAGCTCGAAACAATACTCAAAAATTTAATGTTTGGGGAAGCTGCCCGATTTGGGTTCTGATGACGGCGTATTACAAATCCACCCACAACCTTGATTGACGTTATGGGGAGGTAATAAACACGTAAAAACTTTCAGAATCTTTATTCTTCAAAAACAAGCAGATGCAACAATTACTACTTCGTTAGTCAAGGGAGGAGTTTTACCCGTTTTTACCCTTGATACACCCGTTTTAACCTTGGTGTATCTATTTGCAATAAAAAGTAATACCATAATATGTGTTCTAAAATAAACGAAAGTATAACGAAAACATAAATTAACCTGTTTTTTGACTAGCAGTGTTTTACAGCTACTTGATCCACTTAGAGCTTCAACAGAGGCATCAAACCTACACCTTCTTCCAACAAGTGGTTTAGGACACGTGTTAGTGTGGGGAACCAAGAACCAGTTTCGTGTAGATGGATAGATCTGACAGTGGAGTCATGTGGAGCCAAAACTGCGATTTATATCAAATCATTAACCTTTACTGCGAGGAGGTAACAATATTGGGTTTCACACTTCGAAAATCACGTGATCCTCAGTTCTTCACCTGGCATTACGAAGTTGTATGTGACAAATCATCATTTAATTAATAGCCTATCTAATATTGGTGACGTCACTAAAGTTGAGGAATGTTTACTTAAATGTTTATATGAGTGGGAGGTTTGAACGTTTAACTTTAACCAAAGAAAATATTATGATAAATAGAAAGCGCTTACATGCCCCATGGTTGAGGCAGCAAAATCAACATAGTTCGGCAGCCCAAGCACAGATAGCGCTGCCGTCTCTCACCGTCTTTCTCCCCTCGGCTCCACACGCTCGAGTTTGTCCGATGTTAATGACTTAAATGTGACCAAGTTGTGCGATTTTCAAGAACGAACGAACTTTCGCGTGGCTCTATTAGAGACTCTTAAAAGAATTCCCTCACAGCGCTACGTTTAAATTCAACACATCATCTATAAGGGTATTCGATAAGTAAGTATTCTGTTTTGTTCTGTAATGCCAGACTGGTTTTGTTAGCAACAAATTAATTGTGTACAACGATGAACGGTTATTTAGTAAGATTGTATACAGAATATCTGATTCTTGTCTTGATAATTTTATTCTACCTGGAACTGTTAACAATGCTGCCGCAAGGTATGAAGTTTTACAATTAGTCGTGGCCGCACAAGAACGTGGAAAAATGTTAAAATGCTGCTCTCGAAATATTTTGAAAGCTTTCATAGAAAGTTACGTATATTAACAAATAAAACTTGGTTTAAAATATAAATAGCATTCACTTATAAAACCTCAATCAAAGCCGTCAATGATTCATGTAAAATAATTTTGACAAAGTGTGTTTTAATTTATGTTTCTATTATTAACATTTTAGCATCCCTTATGCTTATAAAGACCCTGAATTATATATAGTAGGCCTACATTTTTACAACCATCCTGCTTTATTCATAAAAAATTAGCATTGACAGATGATTCAAAATAATAGCACTTCTTGCTAAAGAGATACCAACAATACTGAATACAAGTATTTCTGGACGGCGAAACTATAAAATGAAGACATGAAGAACCAAATGTGACCCAATTCTTGGACAAAAATGATAGCGGAAAACAGAAACTTTGATAATCAGCTTTCGCTTTGTTGGTTTTTAGTGTGTGATTATTTGTTATGTCTATGCGAACTTCCATTTGATATTTTAATTTGATACTTTGATTTGAGACACCGACCGACCCTAGAGGGTGTTTTAAGGTGAATATGTGTGTGTGTGTGTAGAGTGTTTTTGATGGATGATAAGGTGTAGTTCTTAACGTCAACAAAATACTGTTACTATGAATTTTTATGGAAATTTAATTAATTCGTCTCAATTTAAAACCAACAATCTAAAGAATTCCCTCTTCAAAACCTCCTTGTCGAGCAGACTTCCATCTCAAGTTGTAAAGCAAACTCGAGGACTTCTAGCACTCACTAAACACTCTCTCCAGCCCACCTCACTAGAGAGCTCCCTACACTCCACATGATTGACTGTGGTGTTCACCCTCTGACTGGACTGTAGAGGGGCCGACACTTGATTATGATAATGTAGATCATGAGTGTACAAGGGCCGTATGTTCACACTCCCCCGACTCTCGCCTACATGTACCTTGCCTCAGGCATTCTTCAGTCGGGTCTAACAGAAACTGAGCTGGTCAACTGAAACCGTCAGAAACACAGATTATCACTGGTATGGTTGGTAGATAGCGCATAGGTGCTGAATGGCTGAGGCAGGAAGTTCAACATAGTTGAAGCAGCCCATGCACAGAGTGCACTGCGAGGGAATTCTGTTAAGAGCCTCAAGTAGAGCCAGTGACGCGCAAGTTCGTTCGGATCGCTCGGATTAGTCGCATTTAAGTCATCGACAACGGACAACATCGAGCATGTGGATCCGAGGGGGGATAACAAAATACGGCGAGAGACGGCAGCGCATTCTGTGCCTGGGCTGCCTAACTATGTTGGTTTTTTGCCTCAGTCATGTGACAGATGTCGATTTCTCAAGTTGTCCTAAACAAATTCCGATTAAAGTATAGAACAATTCTTTTATATACATATAGATATCATGTTTCGCATAATCGGTATAGTATCACGTGGTACAGTATAGTTCACCCAATGCTTCTAAAGAAGTAGTAATGGGTTGAATAAAAAAGCTTTAAAAATTATCCAAGCTGATTAAGGTACTTTTGGAAAAATCTAAGAACGAGACAAAACCTTTAACTTATAGGATTGGTTGACCTCTGATATGTGTTACACACGTCTGTACACAACTTTTAATAGTTATGGAAGGGTAACCTTACTTTAAAACAATACTACATCCACACTGAGTGTTTATCAGAAGTCGCATGATAAAATTAAAACATTCTTAAAACTCACAAGATTTGTTTCTTGGTTACTTCCCAAATAAATTCTCCGAAGCCCGAATATTATTCATCTCTCATTAAATAATCCGTTTATAAAGTTGATAATTACAAAGAGTTCCTCTTAGCAAAAAAGAATTACTCTAAGAGTGGAGTAAGTAGATTGAAAAGCTCAGGAGAGGTCGTTGTGAAAAGATTACAGAGCAAACGTAAAATATGTATCAATTATTAAGCTCAGAGCTCAACACGCTGAGGGCAACATTTTGCAGTGATCAGCGTTCGTTTTTTCTTTTATCTGTTTCTTGTAAATCTTCCGTAAAATTCTTAAACTGAATATTTTCAGCATCTTAAACTGACACTGTATTATTACTAGTTATAGAGCTGATCAACAATATGATCTGTAAATTTATAACCGAATGAAAAGTTACGCTTAGGACAGAAAGAACGAAAAGTTTAACTGCCAAAATCCAACTTATCTCACATAACTACGCTGCCAAAAAATCATCAAACAATTAGTGTCCTTTTGGAGTTCTTCTGAAAACCAAGAGGTGTTAATGAATCAGAACTTTCATTTCTGACAAATCTGGTAAGAATGAAGAGGTAGAAATTTACAAAGAGGTTATTGGACTTTTTGATAAGAGTTCCAAAAAGTGATATTATTGTCGTAGACAAAAAGAGGGATCTGTGCTTTTTATCCAACGATTCGATTTGAAATCAATCAAGATCAGCGAAAATCGGTTCATGAAAAAAACAAGCCACACACAATCCTACCATTAAAGTTTACTTACTATTCTTAAAAATTCAAAATTACAAAGTAATGATAAGTTTTCCTGCGTCCGTAGCTCAGTGGGTAGAGTCACGGCTTTCAAAGCTGAGGTCGCGAGTTCGATTCCCGGCGCAGGCACAAGGGTTTGGACCGCTTTCCCTAAAAGCGTTTTGTGATGCCTAAAACCCTAAGTTAAGTAACTCATTACAATGCCATTGGCGTAGGCAGTAAAAAAAGGATCGGTTATTCTATCAAGAGGATGAATACCGAAATTATTTTGTAAATCATAACAAAACGTTGTTAGTAAATTAACAAGAGTTTGCATTAAAAAATCCATTAGTACCTTACGACATCACTGATACAACAACACCGATTTAAAATTCTAGTCAGGAGTCTCCCACATGTCAAGTCCCACTTGAGGACCCCTTACTTTGACTGAACCCAAGAAGAAGAGTTCACCAAGATCGCGTGAGCTAGGAACGTCAGCTGATTATTGTTTACCCGTGAGGAATGCTTCTCACAACAAACTAGTCTCAGCTTCCAGTTACGTGTTTACTGGACCACTAAACTGTGTTCATTAGACCATTCCTCCGCTTGGTCATCACCACTGGTGAGTCTCCATTAGCCCTTGGCTATTCAACGACGACCGGCAGTGGGCTGGCTTGTTAGCTGTTTAGATCTTAGTTATCTCCGTCATGAACGTTTATAACCGCATATATTTTCTTACCAAGTGAAGATGTTTTCAAATTGTCAGTGTTGCTACCTTATCAGCACTATCATCACTTGGTCGGTGGTCATGAAAATGGTTCTACTGCTGCAAGTTTCGAATTCAGACTTCGTCTTATTGTTTTGTTTGAAGATGGTATTCACCATTTCAATAACACTTACTTTAGTGAAGAACTAGCTGTGTACCCAGTGCTTCGCCACCGATAAAACATTATAGTATCATGACTTTAAAAGTCTTTTTGTACAAAAGCAGGCTGTTGCTCGGGTACTGGCATCAAACTACCGATCCTTACACCTGGTCCTTCATTTGGAAATTGGGCTTTTGAAAGTTATGCCTTAAAAACGTGTTCAGTGCCCATTTTGGTCCCTGGCCAGAAATATCTTCCTCCGACCAACTTTATCGTGATTAAATTCAGAAATCTCTTCCTCCAACCAACTTTATCGTGATCACATTCAGAAATCTCTTCCTCCGACCAACTTATCGTGACAATTCAGAAATCTCTTCTTCCACCGACTTGATCGTGATCACATTCAGAAATCTCTTCCTCCGACCAACTTATCGTGATCACATTCAGAAATCTCTTCCTCCGACCAACTTTATCGTGATTAAATTCAGAAATCTCTTCTTCCGACCGACTTGATCGTGATCACATTCAGAAATCTCTTCCTCCGACCTCCGCCGAGGTGTGCTATGGCCGTGACATCACAGTACTGCACCTACCGCTGGAGATTGCAAGACAACGCCGGTCTATGACTCACTCTCTCTTGTCTCAGCCATGTTTAATGCATCAACTTGACACACACACCTTCTCCGCTGACATCTTTGTGGAGAGCCTTCAACTGAATACCAAGTAACAAACACTGGGTCCTGCAACATCGCAGGACTCTTTGCAAACCAAATCTTGAGGTCATCTACTACAGACAGTTGCGTGGTACGAGCTGTGCGGTGACCGGTGGAGTTTTTTAGCCGGAGGAATTAATTCCATGGTGTTCTTATCGCAAGCAGGCTATCTGAGGCCATTTACGATCGATATTAATTAAAAATATGCCAATTGAACGAAAAATGCACAGCTTACGTTCGATGTAGGAAGCAAATTCGTCATCTTATGCCGTTCTCCATCCCGCGTCCGTCAAAGAACCGTCATTCTGACGTACCTCCTGCTAAAAGTCTGACTGTACGTCCGTCCAACTAATAGGGGAGACAAGATATATCAGCAGGACTTTTGAGCAAACAATTGATTGGCAAAGCGGAATGAAACATTATTGGCTAAAGATTAGTAGCAAGCAACAACCAATGACGAATGTTATCTGTTTACGTTCAACCAATAGGGAGACAATAACGTTATCAATGTATTATATCGAAGTAAGAACTTTTATTTTCCACCTGTTTTAAATTACTAGTATCAGTCCACTAATCTTCGGCTATTCCATTGAACTGTTCCTAGTCTACGACCCCAGTGATTCTTGTTCTCAATTATTTAAATATGGTTTGTGGATTTGTCAAATCATCGCTTTAAAACACTGGACCTGTCAAAATACTAATAATATTCACGTGCCCCCTGCGGGCCTCTGCGTGCCCCAGAGGTACTCGTGCCAGATGTTGCAAACCAAAAACCTAGTGGAAGGAAGACAAAAGTGTGGTCCAGCTCCATATTTATCCAACACAGCTGATTTATTCTCAGTGTTTAGAACAAAATAAACACGTGGACAACAACAAGTGAGTCGGGCTGGGGGCAGGTCGTGCAGTTTGTGGCCGTGTTGGTTTTCACGAGCGCGCCGGTGACCCCATAAACAATGGCGATAACTACGCTACGCTACGCCACGCGGACAAGCGTATAAATATGCGCCGTGGATGTGCTATGATGAATGTAGCGTAGCTGACTACAGTGCAATATGAGCTTAGTTGAGGTAGAAGAGCAAGAGATGTTCTCAAGATCACATGTAGTATATTTTACATCGCAGCATCAATGGTCTTTATAGACAAGTGTAGATCATGAATATTGTATTCTTAATCATTCTTAAGTTTTGGATCTTAACTATAATCTAGTTCTTCCGGTTCACACCACTTTAAAACACCATTATAATTAGCTTGAAATATTTCAGTCTCGTTGTGGAGTACCACCTTCAGTCACTGACTGGCTGAACTCAGATGCTGTCTGTTATCATATTGGTCTCAGGGCTGCCAACAGTCCAAGCAGGGATGCAAAGTTGAGATTGGATCTTTTTATCTACGCTAGTTTTGCTCTTATGTTTCTCTAACTCTGATAGAAAGGGTAGTTCACAGAAATTATACCATTTTAGTTTTAACTTCTACTTCTAAGAGCGCCAATTACATGTTTTTTATATAAAGACTGCAAGAAATGGGAAATAGAACAGACCCATTTAAAACGCTGTCTTAAACCAATTTTCCTCTTTTGAAGATTCTTCTTTTCTTTTTTATAGCTGACGTGTTGATCTTGTCAGATTAAAGGAACCCAAATTTCGTATAAGTGGAAGTTTGTACTGTCAAAGATCCTTCTATACGTTGGGACACATGCAAAATTGCCAGTAAAAAGATTTGTACTTTCGTTACACTAAGAAGCCCAACAAAACCAACACGCAGCCACGCTCAATTTGTCAACTTTCGTTCGGCTCGTTACAGCAAAAAGTCAGAGCAATAAATAAAGACCGCAGTACTGGAGGAAAATCAGTGCCCGTCGGTAATCAGGGGGCATAAATAGCTGTCACTGGAACGAACCGCTGCAGGCAACTGGTTTTGAGAGAGATTCGTCACAGGCGCTTTGTGAAGGAATGTTTTTGTCACTGGTGCGCAGGCGCAGGACTGCTTATTATCACCAGTGACGAGGAGATTACATCTTGTTCTCTCACCTGCAGCAATTAAACAATTATCACCTTCACTGATAGATCGTCGCGGAGAGGTTTACCGCCGGTAATCACCAGGTGGAAAGAAAGTGTTGAATGAATTATTGGGGGTTTTGTGGTGTTGAAAGGACGTAGGAGTGTGAAGTCTTGTGCTACCTCAAAACTGGATTTTAAACCCTTAAATGTTGTTGTTTATTTTTCGCTATCACGTTCACAACCCTGTACATTCAAGAAGCAACAACAAAGGCCGAAAGGCCAGATTCAGTAACCAATGTAATCCAAAGCCACCATTATAGCACCAGGCAGAGCATAGATAGTTGAACAGAGAAGAAAACTACATGGAGACCAAGATGTTGAATGTAACTGCCTGAGGAACTGAAGACAACAGAAAATCTGCTTTTGGACAACACCTGAAGACCTAACTGGCTGTAAGATGGCCTTTCTACTCCACAAATGAACTCTTTAAACTGGGCATTTGTGATTGGTAAGAAATGTGTTGTGACACTATACATCTCTTGATGATAAATGTATAGATAAATGTTGACTTTGACGCCTTGTATACGCTATTTTTAGAATAATCGTAGACTCTTATGTTATTATATCAGATTGTTTCAACTTCCTTTTTAGTCCGACAGGTATTCTTTCAGGTTATCGTTACCAACAGTTGCCTTCTTTAAAGCTATTTGTCACATGTCCTTACACCAGAACCGATCACGGAAAATCACCGATCAGTCAAAATATTTCATTTTGATCTCCGCCTTTGTGAACAAAACTTATTTAGACTAGTCTAAAAGACAGCCAGTGAGCTACAAGTACACTACTTGAACCATTCAAATGTAATTATCTTGGATGATGTCAGAAAGTTGAAACGGAATATGATTTATGCACGATGTTCATCGCCAAATGGAACTCACTCTGAGAGGTGTTGAGTAGGTACAATGTTCAACTGTCGACGAGTGTGCCAAGTGTCGACTATCGATTCATGATCTCGACTTTGTTTGATGAATGAACACATGAAGTTCAACAGGTACAACAATATAACAAGTCAGTTTTGATGGAGAGCTGTCTTGTTGGTTTGGATCGGGTGAGGGGTCAATTTCTAGAATAGATTTGCTCTGTGGGGTTTAAACTCATGACGTAGGAATCCAAAATTCTTAGACTATTGTTGTCATCATTATTGTCCCGTTTAAGGTTCGAATCAGTTTCAAGGTGTGGAATTAAAGATACAGGAATTCATATGTCACATCTATCATTCAGTATTCAGTATCATGTAAATAGTGCATGATGCTTTGCACCTTATCAAAACCCGGCGCTGCTGTAACAACCTTTTAAACGATGGTCAATCCCGTGGTTCGGAAGTCACGTTAAGCCGTTGATCCATTCCATCGGTCGTTAGGCTATTAAATAATGACCCAATCTGGGGAACAGGCGGCCCCAGTTTGCAACACGACTACACTTCAGCATCCATCAAAACACTCATCACACTCACCCCTCACCACATATTCACCTTAAAATACCCTTTAGGAGTGGTCGGTGTCTCAAATCAAAGTACCTTCTTACCTGCCTGTTTAAAATCTTTTTATCAAATTGATAAATGTACGGTATATGATCAGTTCAATGTGTTTTATTTCTTCACAACTGGTTTGATATTTTTTCGACAATATTAATTACATGTAGTCAAATAAAGCCAGTTTAGGGTATAAAAGAACAAGTTGTATTTTACCAAGTATATAAAATAGATTGAAGCTGTCCAGTTCAAACATTCTGTAGACAACAGGACATTTTCAGGTCATCTGGGTTGGAACTTGGAACATCGTCAGGGTTGATCCAAAAAGGTTGAACCTGGTTCACCAAGACGTAGAATCTAAAAATGAAGCGAGTTACTTTTAAAATTAGGAAGTCCTATTTTAAATGTACACAGAGTTTCCCTAAACTCTCTGAGAATATTTGAAAAGTATTTCTTGTAAAATGCGCCAACACTCTAAATCGACCACTATTATGATTTTAGTAAAATGTGTTCTTATTTTGTTTGAATAGTATTATAAATTATACCAAATATCAATTCAATACGTAAAACTGTGTTTCCAATAACAACACGTAGAAAAGTTACTAATTGCGGCTAAACAACAAAAACATGAAAGATACTTAGATATGTAATTACTTACACATATTTTTCTATAGCTTTATTTAATTGGCTCTTGAAATCGTCTCAAATCAAATATAGGTAATGCTTCTTCCATTTTGAATCACGCTATGTTTCCTTGCTTCCACATACCACAAATGTTTAGCATGAAACAAGAAAGCAAAACATAAGCATACGTACGAGTAAGTAAACATACTAATTAAACGTAATACAATTTCACAGAATCCAACAAGTGCTGCCATCCCTCGGGAAAGCTGAGAACTAACTGCACACTGTGTTTGTTTTAATTTAAAGCAAAAGAACATAAAATAATACCTATAAAATATTAAATGATATTTTTTCGGACTTCTACGTTTAAAAAGTTAAAATAACATTATTATTTGATAAAAGTTATAATTATTTTGTTTTTCAAGTTGATTTTTTTCAGTGAGCCCAGTTTTATTTTAAAGTTCTCACATGTAAGAATCATGTAAGAATATAATTAAAACATCATAAGTGATGTATATATTTATTCTAACTAGTAACTACGGAAAACTATTCTCTGACAACTCAACCAGTACAGGTATCGCCTGTACATGGTGTGGGTTCCTAAAACACAACTCACTGATATACAGGGTGTGTGCATAATGGTGGATTACGGAACTATTCTCTGGACTCAACCAAAGGTATCGCCTGTACATGGTGTGGTTCCCAAAACACAACAACTCACTGATATACAGTGTGTGCATAATGGTGTAGATTTTAAACTATTCTCTGACAACTCAACCAGTACAGGTATCGCCTGTACATGTGTGGGTTCCTAAAACACAACAACTCACATATACACAGTGTGTGCATAATGGTGTGATTACGGAACTATTCTCTGACAACTCAACCAGTACAGGTATCGCCTGTACATGGTGGTTCCTAAAACACAACAACTCACTGATATACAGTGTGTGCATAATGGTGTAGATTACGGAACTATTCTCTGACAACTCAACAGCCAGGTATCGCCTGTACATGGTGTGGGTTCCTAAAAACACAACTCACTGATATACAGGTGTGTGCATAATGGTGTAGATTACGGAACTATTCTCTGACAACTCAACCAGTACAGGTATCGCCTGTACAGTGTGGTTCCTAAACACAACTCACTGATATTACAAGGGTGTGCATAATGGTGTAGATTACGGAACTATCTCGACAACTCAACCAGTACAGGTATCGCCTGTACATGGTGGGTTCCTAAAACACAAAACTCACTGATATACAGGGTGTGTATAATGGTGTAGATTACGGAACTATTCTCTGACAACTCAACCAGTACAGGTATCGCCTGTACATGGTGTGTGGTTCCTAAAACACAACAACTCACTATGATACAGGGTGTGTGCATAATGGTGGATTACGGAACTATCTCTGACAACGCCGGTACAGGTATCGCCTGTACATATTGTGGAGTTCAAAAAACAACAACTCACTGATATACAGGTGTGTGTGTATAATGTAGATTACGGAACTATTCTCTGACAACTCAACCAGTACAGGTATCGCCTGTACAGGTTCCAAAAACACAACAACTCACTGATATACAGGGTGTGTGCATAATGGTAGATTACGGAACTATTCTCTGACAACTCAACCAGTACAGGTATCGCCTGTACATGGTGTGGGTTCCTAAAACACAACAACTCACTGATATACAGGGTGTGTATAATGGTGTAGATTACGGAACTATTCTCTGACAACTCAACCAGTACAGGTATCGCCTGTACATGGTGTGGAGTTCCTAAAAACACAACAACTCACTGATATACAGGGTGTGTGCATAATGGTGTAGATTACGGAAACTATTCTCTGACAACTCAACCAGTACAGGTATCGCCTGTACATGGTGTGGGTTCCTAAAAAACACAACAACTCACTGATATACAGGGTGTGTGCATAATGGTGTAGATTACGGAAAACTATTCTCTGACAACTCAACCAGTACAGGTATCGCCTGTACATGGTGTGGGTTCCTAAAAACACAACAACTCACTGATATACAGGGTGTGTGCGTAATGGTGTAGATTACGGAAAAACTATCTGACAACTCAACCAGTACAGGTATCGCCTGTACATGGTGTGGGTCTAAAAACACAACAACTCACTGATATACAGGGTGTGTGCATAATGGTGTAGATTACGGAACTATTCTCTGACAACTCAACCAGTACAGGTATCGCCTGTACATGGTGTGGGTTCCTAAAAACACAACAACTCACTGATATACAGGGTGTGTGCATAATGGTGTAGATTACGGAACTATTCTCTGACAACTCAACCAGTACAGGTATCGCCTGTACATGGTGTGGGTTCCTAAAACACAACAACTCACTGATATCAGGGTGTGTGCATAATGGTGTAGATTACGGAACTATTCTCTGACAACTCAACCAGTACAGGTATCGCCTGTACATGGTGGGTTCCTAAAACACAACAACTCACTGATATACAGGGTGTGCATAATGGTGTAGATTATGAACTATTCTCTGACAACTCAACCAGTACAGGTATCGCCTGTACATGGTGTGGTTCCTAAAAACACAACAACTCACTGATATACAGGGTGAGTGCATAATGGTGTAGATTACGGAACTATTCTCGACAACTCAACCAGTACAGGTATCGCCTGTACATGGTGTGGTTCCTAAAACACAACAACTCACTGATATACAGGGTGTGTGCATAATGGTGTAGATTACGGAACTATTCTCTGACAACTCAACCAGTACAGGTATCGCCTGTACATGGTGTGGTTCTAAAAACACAACAACTCACTGATATACAGGGTGTGTGCATAATGGTGTAGATTACGGAACTATTCTCTGACACTCAACCAGTACAGGTATCGCCTGTACATGGTGGTTCCTAAACACAACAACTCACTGATATACAGGGTGTGTGCATAATGGTGTAGATTACGGAACTATTCTCTGACAACTCAACCAGTACAGGTATCGCCTGTACATGGTGTGGGTTCCTAAAAACACAACAACTCACTGATATACAGGGTGTGTGCATAATGGTGTAGATTACGGAAAAACTATTATCTGACAACTCAACCAGTACAGGTATCGCCTGTACAGCATGGTGTGGGTTCCTAAAAACACAACAACTCACTGATATACAGGGTGTGTGCATAATGGTGTAGATTACGGAACTATTCTCTGACAACTCAACCAGTACAGGTATCGCCTGTACATGTGTGGACCTAAAACACAACAACTCACTGATATACAGGTGTGCATAATGGTAGATTACGGAACTATTCTCTGACAACTCAACCAGTACAGGTATCGCCTGTACATGGTGTGGGTTCCTAAAAACACAACAACTCATTGATATACAGTGTGCATAATGGTGTAGATTACGGAACTATTCTCTGACAACTCAACCAGTACAGGTATCGCCTGTACATGGTGTGGGTTCCTAAAACACAACAACTCACTGATATACAGGGTGTGTGCATAATGGTAGATTACGGAACTATTCTCTGACAACTCAACCAGTACAGGTATCGCCTGTACATGGTGTGGGTTCCTAAAACACACAAAACTCACTGATATACAGTGTGCATAATGGTGTAGATTACGGAACTATTCTCTGACAACTCAACCAGTACAGGTATCGCCTGTACATGGTGTGGGTTCCTAAAACACAACAACTCACTGATATACAGGGTGTGTGCATAATGGTGTAGATTACGGAACTATTCTCTGACAACTCAACCAGTACAGGTATCGCCTGTACATGGTGTGGGTTCCTAAAAACACAACAACTCACTGATATACAGGGTGTGTGCATAATGGTGTAGATTACGGAACTATTCTCTGACAACTCAACCAGTACAGGTATCGCCTGTACATGGTGTGGGTTCCTAAAAACACAACAACTCACTGATATACAGGGTGTGCATAATGGTGTAGATTACGGAAAACTATTCTCTGACAACTCAACCAGTACAGGTATCGCCTGCGGTGTGGGTTCCTAAAAACACAACAACTCACTGATATACAGGGTGTGTGCATAATGGTGTAGATTACGGAAAATCTATTCTCTGACAACTCAACCAGTACAGGTATCGCCTGTACATGGTGTGGGTTCCTAAAAACACAACAACTCACTGATATACAGGTGTGCATAATGGTGTAGATTACGGAACTATTCTCTGACAACTCAACCAGTACAGGTATCGCCTGTACATGGGTGGGTTCCTAAAAACACAACAACTCACTGATATACAGGGTGTGAGTGCATAATGGTGTAGATTACGGAACTATTCTCTGACAACTCAACCAGTACAGGTATCGCCTGTACATGGTGTGGGTTCCTAAAAACACAACAACTCACTGATATACAGGGTGTGTGCATAATGGTGTAGATTACGGAACTATTTCTGACAACTCAACCAGTACAGGTATCGCCTGTACATGGTGTGGGTTCCTAAAACACAACAACTCACTGATATACAGGGTGTGTGCATAATGGTGTAGATTACGGAACTATTCTCATAACTCAACCAGTACAGGTATCGCCTGTACATGGTGTGGGTTCCTAAAAACACAACAACTCACTGATATACAGGGTGTGCATAATGGTGATTACGGAACTATTCTCTGACAACTCAACCAGTACAGGTATCGCCTGTACATTGTGTGTTCCTAAAAAAACACAACAACTCACTGATATACAGGGTGTGTGCATAATGGTGTAGATTACGGAACTATTCTCTGACAACTCAACCAGTACAGGTATCGCCTCGTACATGGTGTGGGTTCCTAAAAACACAACAACTCACTGATATACAGGTGTGTGCATAATGGTGTAGATTACGGAACTATTTCTGACAACTCAACCAGTACAGGTATCGCCTGTACATGGTGTGTGGGTTCCTAAAAACACAACAACTCACTGATATATACAGTGCATAATGGTGTAGATTACGGAACTATTCTCTGACAACTCAACCAGTACAGGTATCGCCTGTACATGGTGTGGGTTCCTAAAAACACAACAACTCACTGATATACAGGGTGTGCATAATGGTGTAGATTACGGAACTATTCTCTGACAACTCAACCAGTACAGGTATCGCCTGTACATGGTGGTATTCCTAAAAACACAACAACTCACTGATATACAGGGTGTGTGCATAATGGTGTAGATTACGGAACTATTCTCGACAACTCAACCAGTACAGGTATCGCCTGTACATGGTGTGGGTTCCTAAAAACACAACAACTCACTGATATACAGGGTGTGCATAATGGTGTAGATTACGGAACTATTCTCTGACAACTCAACCAGTACAGGTATCGCCTGTACATGGTGGGTTCCTAAAACACAACAACTCACTGATATACAGGGTGTGTGCATAATGGTGTAGATTACGGAACTATTCTCTGACAACTCAACCAGTACAGGTATCGCCTGTACATGGTGTGTTCCTAAAAACACAACAACTCACTGATATACAGGGTGTGTGCATAATGGTGTAGATTACGGAACTATTCTCTGACAACTCAACCAGTACAGGTATCGCCTGTACATGGTGTGTGGTTCCTAAAAACACAACAACTCACTGATATACAGGGTGTGCATAATGGTGTAGATTACGGAACTATTCTCTGACAACTCAACCAGTACAGGTATCGCCTGTACATGGTGTGGGTTCCTAAAACACAACAACTCACTGATATACAGGGTGTGCATAATGGTAGATTACAACTATTCTCTGACAACTCAACCAGTACAGGTATCGCCTGTACATGGTGTGGGTTCCTAAAAACACAACAACTCACTGATATACAGGGTGAGTGCATAATGGTGTAGATTACGGAACCTCTGACAACTCAACCAGTACAGGTATCGCCTGTACATGGTGGTGGGTTCCTAAAACACAACAACTCACTGATATACAGGGTGTGTGCATAATGGTGTAGATTACGGAACTATTCTCTGATTAACTCAACCAGTACAGGTATCGCCTGTACATGGTGTGGTTCCTAAAAACACAACAACTCCACTGATATGGGTGTGTGCATAATGGTGTAGATTACGGAACTATTCTGACAACTCAACCAGTACAGGTATCGCCTGTACATGGTGTGGGTTCCTAAAAAACACAACAACTCACTGATATACAGGGTGTGCATAATGGTGTAGATTACGGAACTATTCTCTGATACCTCAACCAGTACAGGTATCGCCTGTACATGGTGTGGGTTCCTAAAACACAACAACTCACTGATATACAGGTGTGTGCATAATGGTGTAGATTACGGAACTATTCTCTGACAACTCAACCAGTACAGGTATCGCCTGTACATGGTGTGGGTTCCTAAAACACAACAACTCTACTGATATACAGTGTGTGAATAAGTGGATTACAAACTATTCTCTGACAACTCAACCAGTAGGTATCGCCTGTACATGGTGTGGTCCTAAAAAACACAACAACTCACTGATATACAGGGTGTGTGCATAATGGTGTAGATTACGGAACTATTCTCTGACAACTCAACCAGTACAGGTATCGCCTGTACATGGTGTGGGTTCCTAAAACACAACAACTCACTGATATACAGGTGTGTGCATAATGGTAAGATTACGGAAACTATTCTCTGACAACTCAACCAGTACAGGTATCGCCTGTACATGGTGTGGGTTCCTAAAACACAACAACTCACTGATATACAGGTGCATAATGGTAGATTGAGAACTATTCTCTGACAACTCAACCAGTACAGGTATCGCCTGTACATGGTGTGGGTTCCTAAACACAACAACTCACTGATATACAGGGTGTGTGCATAATGTGTAGATTACGGAACTATTCTCTGACAACTCAACCAGTACAGGTATCGCCTGTACATGGTGTGGGTTCTAAAAACACAACAACTCACTGATATACAGGGTGTGCATAATGGTGTAGATTACGGAACTATTCTCTGACAACCCAACCAGTACAGGTATCGCCTGTACATGGTGTGTGTGGGTTCCTAAAACACAACAACTCACTGATATACAGGGTGTGTGCATAATGGTGTAGATTACGGAACTATTCTCTGACAACTCAACCAGTACAGGTATCGCCTGTACATGGTGTGGGTTCCTAAAAACACAAATCACTGATATACAGGGTGTGTGCATAATGGTGTAGATTACGGAACTATTCTCTGACAACTCAACCAGTACAGGTATCGCCTGTACATGGTGTGGGTTCCTAAAACACACAACAACTCACTGATATACAGGGTGTGTGTAATAATGTAGATTATTACGGAACTATTCTCTGACAACTCAACCAGTACAGGTATCGCCTGTACATGGTGTGGGTTCCTAAAAACACAACAACTCACTGATATACAGGTGTGTGCATAATGGTGTAGATTACGGAACTATTCTCTGACAACTCAACCAGTACAGGTATCGCCTGTACATGGTGTATTCCCTAAAAACACAACAACTCACTGATATACAGGTGTGTGCATAATGGTGTAGATTACGGAACTATTCTCTGACAACTCAACCAGTACAGGTATCGCCTGTACATGGTGTGGGTTCTAAAAAACACAACTCACTGATATACAGGGTGTGCATAATGGTGTAGATTACGGAACTATTCTCTGACAACTCAACCAGTACAGGTATCGCCTGTACATGGTGTGGGTTTAAAACACAAACAACTCAATGATATGGTAGTATAATGGTGTAGATTACGGAACTATTCTCTGACAACTCAACCAGTACAGGTATCGCTCATACATGGTGTGAGTTCCAAAAACACAACAACTCACTGATATACAGGGTGTGCATAATGGTGTAGATTACGGAAACTATTCTCTGACAACTCAACCAGTACAGGTATCGCCTGTACATGGTGTGGGTTCCTAAAAACACAACAACTCACTGATATACAGGTGTGTGCATAATGGTGTAGATTACGGAACTATTCTCTGACAACTCAACCAGTACAGGTATCGCCTGTACATGGTGTGGGTTCCTAAAAACACAACAACTCATATACAGGTGTGTGCATAATGGTGTAGATTACGGAACTATTCTCTGACACCAACCAGTACAGGTATCGCCTGTACATGGTGTGGGTTCCTAAAAACACAACAACTCACTGATATACAGGGTGAGTGCATAATGGTGTAGATTACGGAACTATTCTCTGACAACTCAACCAGTACAGGTATCGCCTGTACATGGTGTGGGTTCCTAAAAACACAACAACTCACTGATATACAGGGTGTGTGCATAATGGTGTAGATTACGGAACTATTCTCTGACAACTCAACCAGTACAGGTATCGCCTGTACATGGTGGGTTCCTAAAAACACAACAACTCACTGATATACAGGGTGTGTGCATAATGGTGTAGATTACGGAAAAACTATTCTCTGACAACCTAGTACAGGTATCGCCTGTACATGGTTCCTAAAAACACAACAACTCACTGATATACAGGGTGTGTGCATAATGGTGTAGATTACGGAACTATTCTCTGACAACTCCCAATTCTGAGTTACCTAAAAAACACAACAACCCTGACTGATAGGGTGAGTGCATAATGGTGTAGATTACGGAACTATTCTCTCTGACAACTCAACCAGTACAGGTATCGCCTGTACATGGTGTTGGAAAACACAACAACTCACTGATATACAGGGTGTGTGCATAATGGTGGATTAAGAACCACTCTGACAACTGACCAGTACAGGTATCGCCTGTACATGGTGTGGGTTCCTAAAAACACAACAACTCACTGATATACAGGGTGAGTGCATAATGGTGTAGATTACGGAACTTTCTCTGACAACTCAACCAGTACAGGTATCGCCTGTACATGGTGTGGGTTCCAAAACACAACAACTCACTGATATACAGGGTGTGTGCATAATGGTGTAGATTACGGAACTATTCTCTGACAACTCAACCAGTACAGGTATCGTGTACATGGTGTGGGTTCCTAAAAAACACAAAACTCACTGATATACAGGGTGTGCATAATGGTGTAGATTACGGAACTATTCTCTGACAACTCAACCAGTAAGGTATCGCCTGCATGGTGTGGGTTCCTAAAAAACACAACAACTCACTGATATACAGGGTGTGTGCATAATGGTGTAGATTACGGAACTATTCTCTGACAACTCAACCAGTACAGGTATCGCCTGTACATGGTGTGGGTTCCTAAAACACAACAACTCACTGATATACAGGGTGTGTGCATATGGTGTAGATTACGGAACTATTCTCTGACAACTCAACCAGTACAGGTATCGCCTGTACATGGTGTGGTTCCTAAAACACAACAACTCACTGATATACAGGGTGTGTGCATAATGGTGTAGATTACGGAACTATTCTCTGACAACTCAAACCAAAACAGGTATCGCCTGTACATTGGTGTGGGTTCCTAAAACAAACAAACAACTCACTGATATACAGGGTGTGTGCATAATGGTGTAGATTACGGGAACTATTCTCTGACAACAACCAGTACAGTATGCCTGTACATGGTGTGGGTTCCTAAAAACACAACAACTCACTGATATACAGGTGTGTGCATAATGGTGTAGATTACGGAACTATTCTCTGACAACTCAACCAGTACAGGTATCGCCTGTACGCTGGTGTGGGTTCCTAAAAAAAACAACTCACTGATATACAGGGTGTGTGCATAATGGTGTAGATTACGGAACTATTCTCTGACAACTCAACCAGTACAGGTATCGCCTGTACATGGGTGTGGGTTCCTAAAAACACAACAACTCACTGATATACAGGGTGTGTGCATAATGGTGTAGATTACGGAACTATTCTCTGATAATCAACCAGTACAGGTATCGCCTGTACGTGGTGTGGGTTCCTAAAACACAACAACTCACTGATATACAGGGTGTGTGCATAATGGTGTAGATTACGGAACTATTCGACAAATCAACCAGTACAGGTATCGCCTGTACATGGTGTGGGTTCCTAAAAACACAACAACTCACTGATATACAGGGTGTGTGCATAATGGTGTAGATTACAACCACTCTATAACTACAACAGGTATCGCCTGTACATGGTGTGGGTTCCTAAAACACAAACAACTCACTGATATACAGGGTGTGTGCATAATGGTGTAGATTACGGAACTATTCTCTGACAACTCAACCAGTACAGGTATCGCCTGTACATGGTGTGGTTCTAAAAACACAACAAATCACTACTGATATACAGGGTGTGTGCAATGGTGTAGATTACGGAATTATTATTCGATAACTCAACCAGTACAGGTATCGCCTGTACATGGTTACCTAAAACACAAAACCACTGATATATATAAGTGTGTATAATGGTGTAGATTACGGAAAGTCTTATCTGACAACCTCAACAGTGCAACAGGTATCGCCTGTACATGGTGTGGTTCCTAAAACACAACAACTCACTGATATACAGGGTGTGTGCATAATGGTGTAGATTACGGAAAAGTTATTCTCTGACAACCAATCAATAGTACAGGACGCCCTGTACATGGTGGTTCTAAAAACACAACAACCCAATGATACATAATAACTGCATAATGAGGTAGATTATACAAAACTATTCTCTGACAACTTCAAACTGGAAGTGGCTAGGTATCGCTGTACATGGTGTGGTTCTAAAAACACAACAACTCACTGATATACAGGGTGTGTGCATAATGGTGTAGATTACGGAAAAACTATTCTCTGATTAACTCAACCAGTACAGGTATCGCCTGTACATGGTGTGGGTTCCTAAAAACACAAACAACTCACTGATATACAGGGTGTGTGCATAATGGTGTTGATTACGGAACTATTCTCTGACAACTCAACCAGTACAGGTATCGCCTGTACATGGTGTGGGTTCTAAAAAACACAACAACTCACTGATATACAGTGCATAATGGTGTAGATTACGGAACTATTCTGACAACTCAACCAGTACAGGTATCGCCTGTACATGGTGTGGGTTACCTAAAAACACAACAACTCACTGATATACAGGGTGAGTGCATAATGGTGTAGATTACGGAAAACTATTCTCTGACAGCTCAACCAGTACAGGTCGCCTGTACATGGTGTGGGTTCCAAAAAACACAACAACTCACTGATATACAGGGTGTGCATAATGGTGTAGATTACGGAAAGTCTATTCTATAACAACTCAACCAGTACAGGTATCGCCTGTACATGGTGTGGGTTCCTAAAACAAAACAACTCACTGATATACAGGGTGTGTGCATAATGGTGTAGATTACGGAAAACTATTTCTGATAACTCAACCAGTACAGGTATCGCCTGTACATGGTGTGGGTTCCTAAAAACACAACAACTCACCTGATATACAGGGTGTGTGCATAATGGTGTAGATTACGGAACTATTCTCTGACAACTCCCAATTGAGTGTACCTATAAAAACACAACAACTCACTGATATACAGGGTGTGTGTGCTAATGGTGTAGATTACGGAACTATTCTCTGACAACTCAACCAGTACAGGTAATGCCTGTACATGGTGTGGGTTCCAAAACACAACAACTCACTGATATACAGGGTGTGTGCATAATGGTGTAGATTACGGAACTATTCTCTGATTAACTCAACCAGTACAGGTATCGCCTGTACATGGTGTGGTTCCAAAAACACAACAACTCACTGATATACAGGTGCATAATGGTGTAGATTACGGAAAAACTATTCTCTGACAACTCAACCAGTACAGGTATCGCCTGTACATGGTGTGGGTTCCAAAAACACAACAACTCACTGATATACAGGGTGTGTGCATAATGGTGTAGATTACGGAACTATTCTCTGATTAACTCAACCAGTACAGGTATCGCCTGTACATGGTGTGGGTTCCTAAAAAACACAACAACTCACTGATATACAGGGTGTGTGCATAATGGTGTAGATTGAACTATTCTCTGACAACTCAACCAAAATAGGTATCGCCTGTACATGGTGTGGGTTCCTAAAAAACACAACAACACTGATATACAGGTGTGTATAATGGTGTAGATTACGGAAAACTATTCTCGACAACTCAACCAGCAGGTATCGCCTGTACATGGTGTGGTTCCCAAAACACAACAACTCACTGATATACAGGGTGTGTGAATAATGGTGAAGATTACGGAAAACTATTCTCAGACAACATCCCTAATTGGAGTTACCTAAACACAAAACAACTCATTGATATGGGTGGTGTAATGGTGGATTGAAAACTATTCTCGACAACCCTACTGATACCTAAAAACACAACCCACTGATATACAGGGTGTGTGCATAATGGGAATATTACAGTCTCGTCAAGTCTAGTAATGGTCGGAGGACATGGTATAGGCCATAAACGGCCAAAACACAGGATATCAGGGTGACCACGCATACCATAATGCACATTACGGAAAACTATTTCTGACAACTCCTAATTGAGTTACCTAAAACACAACAACTCACTGATATACAGGGTGTGTGCATAATGGTGTAGATTACGGAAAGTCTATTCTCTGACAACTCCTAATTGAGTTACCTAAAAACACAACAACTCACTGATATACAGGGTGTGTGCATAATGGTGTAGATTACGGAAAATCTACTCTGACAACTCCTAATTGAGTTACCTAAAAACACAACAACTCACTGATATACAGGGTGTGTGCATAATGGTGTAGATTACGGAAAAACTATTCTCTGACAACTCCTAATTGAGTTATCCTAAAAAAACACAACAACTCACTGATATACAGGGTGTATAATGGTGTAGATTACGGAAAGTCTATTCTCAACAACCCTAATTGAGTTACCTAAAAACACAACAACTCACTGATATACAGGGTGTGTGCATAATGTAGATTACGAAAATCTATTCTCTGACAACTCCCAATTGAGTTACCTAAATCACACAACAACTCACTGATATACAGTGGTGTGTGCATATGGTGTAGATTACGGAAAAACTATCTCTCTTACACAACTCCCCTAATTGAGTTACCTAAAAACACAACAACTCACTGATATACAGGGTGTGCATAATGGTGTAGATTACGAAAAACTATTCTCTGACAACTCCCAATTAGTTACCTAAAACACAACAACCTCACTGATATACAGGGTGTGCATAATGGTGTAGATTACGGAAAAACTATTCTCTAACAACCTGTAATTAGTTACCTTTAAAACACAACAACTCACTGATATACAGGGTGTGTGCATAATGGTGTAGATTACGGAAAACTATTCTCTAACAACCTCTAATTGAGTTACCAAAAAACACAACAACTCACTGATATACAGGGTGTGTGCATAATGGTGTAGATTACGGAAAAATCTATTCTCTAACAACTCCTAATTGAGTTACCTAAAACACAACAACTCACTGATATACAGGGTGTGTGCATAATGGTGATTACGGAAACTATTCTCTGACAACTCAACCAGTACAGGTATCGCCTGTACGTGGTGTGGGTTCCTAAAAACACAACAACTCACTGATATACAGGGTGTGTGTAATGGTGTAGATTACGGAAAGTATATTCTCTAACAACTCCCAATTGAGTTACCTAAAAACACAACAACTCACTGATATACAGGGTGTGATAATGGTGTAGATTACGGAAAGTATATTCTCTACCAACTCCTAATTGAGTAACTCTAAAACACAACAACTCTCGATATACAGGGTGTGTGCATAATGGTGTAGATTACGGAAAGTATATTCTCTGACAACTCCTAATTGAGTAACCTAAAAAACACAACAACTCACTGATATACAGGGTGTGTGCATAATGGTAGATTACGGAAAGTATTATTCTCTAACAACTTTTAATTGAGTTACCTAAAAACACAACAACTCACTGATATACAGGGTGTGTGCATAATGGTGTAGATTACGAAAACTATTCTCTGACAACTCAACCAGTACAGGTATCGCCTGTACATGGTGTGGATCCTAAAAACACAACAACTCACTGATATACAGGTGTGTATAATGGTGTAGATTACGGAAAAACTATTCTCTGACAACTCAACCAGTACAGGTATCGCCTGTATGGTGTGTGGTTCCTAAAAAACACAACAACTCACTGATATACAGGGTGTGTGCATAATGGTGTAGATTACGGAAAACTATTCTCTGACAACTCAACCAGTACAGGTATCGCCTGTACATGGTGTGGGTTCCTAAAAAACACAACAACTCACTGATATACAGGGTGTGCATAATGGTGTAGATTACGGAAAACTATTCTCTGACAACTCAACCAGTACAGGTATCGCCTGTACATGGTGTGGGTTCCTAAAAACACAACAACTCACTGATATACAGGGTGTGTGCATAATGGTGTAGATTACGGGAACTATTATCTGACAACTCAACCAGTACAGGTATCGCCTGTACATGGTGGGTTCCTAAAACACAACAACTCACTGGATATACAGGGTGTGTGCATAATGGTGTAGATTACGGAAACTATTCTCTGACAACTCAACCAGTACAGGTATCGCCTGTACATGGTGTTCCTAAAAAACACAACAACTCACTGATATACAGGGTGTGTGCATAATGGTGTAGACACGGAAAAACTATTCTCTGACAACTCAACAGTACAGGTATCGCCTGTACATGTGTGTGGGTTCCTAAAAAACACAACAACTCACTGATATGGTGGTGTGCATAATGGTGTAGATTACGGAAAGTCTATTCTCTGACAACTCAACCAGTAATCGCCTGTACATGGTGTGTCCTAAAAAACACAAAACTCACTGATATACAGGGTGTGTGCATAATGGTGTAGATTACGGAAAGTCTATTATCTGACAACTCAACCAGTACAGGTATCGCCTGTACATGGTGTATTCCTAAAAACACAACAACTCACTGATATACAGGGTGTGTGCATAATGGTGTAGATTACAAAGTCTATTCTCTGACAACTCAACCAGTACAGGTATCGCCTGTACATGGTGTGGGTTCCTAAAAAACACAACAACTCACTGATATACAGGGTGTGTGCATAATGGTGTAGATTACGGAAATCTATTATTGACAACTCAACCAGTACAGGTATCGCCTGTACATGGTGGGTTCCTAAAAACACAACAACTCACTGATATACAGGTGTGTGCATAATGGTGTAGATTACGGAAAACTATTCTCTGACAACTCAACCAGTACAGGTATCGCCTGTACGTGGTGTGGGTTCCTAAAAACACAACAACTCACTGATATACAGTGTGCATAATGGTGTAGATTACGGAACTATTCGACAACTCAACCAGTACAGGTATCGCCTGTACATGGTGTGGGTTCCTAAAACACAACAACTCACTGATATACAGGTGTGTGCATAATGGTGGATTACGGAACTATTCTCTGATAACCAACCAGTACAGGTATCGCCTGTACATGGTGTGGGTTCCTAAAAAACACAACAACTCACTGATATACAGGTGTGTGCATAATGGTGTAGATTACGGAAAGTCTATTCTCTGACAACCAACCAGTACAGGTATCGCCTCTGTACATGGTGTGGGTTCTTAAAAACACAACAACTCACTGATATACAGGGTGTGTGCATAATGGTGTAGATTACGGAACTATTTCTGACAACTCAACCAGTACAGGTATCGCCTGTACATGGTGGTTCCTAAAACACAACAACTCACTGATATACAGGGTGTGTGCATAATGGTGTAGATTACGGAAAGTCTATTCTCTGACAACTCAACCAGTACAGGTATCGCCTGCATGGTGTAGTCTCTAAAAAACACACAACAACTCACGATATACAGGCAGGTGTGTGTGCATAATGCGATTACGGAACTGCTCTGACACTCAACCAGTACAGGTATCGCCTGTACATGTGTGGGTTCTAAAAACACAACAACTCACTGATATACAGGGTGTGTGCATAATGGTGTAGATTACGGAACTATTCTCGACAACTCAACCAGTACAGTATCGCCTGTACATGGTGTTACCTAAAAACACAACAACTCACTGATATACAGGGTGTGTGCATAATGGTGTAGATTACGGAACTATTCTCTCTGACAACTCAACCAGTACAGGTATCGCCTGTACATGGTGTGGGTTCTAAAACACAACAACTCACTGATACAGGTGTGCATAATGGTGTAGATTACGGAACTATTCTTCAGCAACTCAACCAGCAGGCGGTATTCGCGCTACGGTGTGGTTCCTAAAACAAAACCTCACCTGATATACAGGGTGTGAGTGCATAATGGTGTAGATTACGGAACTATTCTCTGACAACCCAACCAGTACAGGTATCGCCTGTACATGGTGTGGTTCCAAAAACACAACAACTCACTGATATACAGGGGTGTGCATAATGGTGTAGATTACAACTATTCTCTGATTAACTCAACCAGTACAGGTATCGCCTGTACATGGTGTGGTTACCTAAAACACAACAACTCACTGATATACAGGTGTGTATAATGGTGTAGATTACGGAACTATTCTCTGACAACTCAACCAGTACAGGTATGCCTGTACATGGTGTACCTAAAAACACAACAACTCACTGATATACAGGGTGTGTGCATAATGGTGTAGATTACGGAAACTATTCTCTGACAACTCCAACCAGTACAGGTAACTCACTGTATGGTTATGTGGTTCCTAAAACACAACAACTCACCTGATACAACCACTGAAGTGAGTGCATACTGGTGTAGATTACGGAACTATTCTCTGACAACTCAACCAGGTACAGGTATGCCTGTACATGGTGTGAGTTCCTAAAACACAACAACTCACTGATATACAGGGTGTGTGCATAATGGTGTAGATTACGGAAAGTCTATTCTCTGACAACCCAACTGATTGAGTTACCTAAAACACAACAACTCACTGATATACAGGGTGTGTGCATAATGGTGTGATTACGGAAAGTCTATTATCTGACAACTAACCAGTACAGGTATCGCCTGTACATGGTGTGTGGGTTCCTAAAAAAACACAACAACTCACTGATATACAGGGTGTGTATAATGGTGTAGATTACGGAAAGTCTATTTCTGACAACTCAACTAGTACAGGCTGCCTGCATATGGTGAGTTCCTAAACACAACAACTCACTGATACAGGGTGTGTATAATGTATGTAGATTACGGAAAGTCTAATCTCGACAACTCAAACAGGTAGTTGTGGTATCGCCTGTATATGGTGTGGGTTCCTAAAACACATAACAACTCACTGATATACAGGTGCGTATATGGTGTAGATTACGGAAAACTATTCTCTGACAACTCAACCAGTACAGGTATCGCCTGTATATGGTGTGGGTTCCAAAAACACAACAACTCACTTATACAGGTGTGTGTATAATGTGTAGATTACTGAAAAACTATTCTCTGATAACTCAACCAGTACAGGTATCTGCCTGTATATGTGCAGTTCCTAAAAACACAACAACTCACTGATATACAGGGTGTGGTGCATAATGGTGTAGATTTACGGTAACAATTGACAACTCAACCAGTACTGGTATCGCCTGTATATGGTGTGGGTTCAAAACACAACAACTCACTGATATACAGGGTGTGTGCATAATGGTGTAGATTACGGAAAATCTATTTCTGACAACTCAACCAGTACAGGTAATGCCTGTATATGGTGTGGGTTCCAAAAGTCACAACAACTCACTGATATACAGGTGTGTGTGCATAATGGTGTAGATTACGGAAAATCTATTCTCTGACAACTCTAATTGAGTATAGGTATCGTCTGTATATGGTGTGTGGGTTCCTAAAAACGGCCAACAACTCACTAATGATATAGGTGTGTGCATAATGGTGTAGATTACGGAAAAACTATTCTCTGACAAATCAACCAGTACAGGTGTCGCCTGAACATGGTGAGTTACCTAAAAACACAACAACTCACTGATATACAGGGTGTGTGCATAATGGTGTAGATTACGGAAAATTACCCCTGACAACTCAACCAGAAGTACAGGTATCGCCTGTACATGGTGAGTTCCAAAAACACAACAACTCACTGATATACAGGGTGTGCATAATGGTAGATTACAAGTCATATATCTGACAACCTCAATTGAGTTACCTAAAAACACAACAACTCACTGATATACAGGTGTGCAGTAATGGTGTAGATTACGGAAAGTATATCTCACAACTCCTAATTGAGTTACCAAAAAACACAACAACTCACTGATATACAGGGTGTGTGCATAATGGTGTAGATTACGGAAAGTATATTCTCTGACAACTCCTAATTGAGTTACCTAAAAACACAACACACCACTGATATACAGGGTGTGCATAATGGTGTAGATTACGGAAAGTTATTCTCTGACAACTCCTAATTGAGTTACCTAAAAACACAACTCACTGATATACAGGGTGTGTGCATAATGGTGTAGATTACGGAAAGTATATTCTCTGACAACTCCTAATTGAGTTACCTAAAAACACAACAACTCACTGATATACAGGTGTGTGTTAATGGTGTAGATTACGGAAAGTCTATTCTCTGACAACTCTATTGAGTTACCTAAAAACACAACAACTCACTGATATACAGGGTGTGTGCATAATGGTGTAGATTACGGAAAGTATATTCTCTGACAACTCCTAATTGAGTTACCTAAAACACAACAACTCACTGATATACAGGGTGTGTGCATAATGGTGTAGATTACGGAAAGTATATTCTCTGACAACTCCTAATTGAGTTACCTAAAAACACAACAACTCACTGATACAGGGTGTGTGCATAATGGTGTAGATTACGGAAAGTCTATTCTCTGACAACTCCTAATTGAGTTACCTAAAACACAACAACTCACTGATATACAGGGTGTGTGCATAATGGTGTAGATTACGGAAAGTCTATTCTCTGACAACCTAATTGAGTTACCAAAACACAACAACTCACTGATATACAGGGTGTGCATAATGGTGTAGATTACGGAAAGTATATTCTCTGACAACTCCTAATTGAGTTACCAAAACACAACAACTCACTGATATACAGGGTGTGTGCATAATGGTGTAGATTGAAAGTCTATTCTCTGACAACTCCTAATTGAGTTACCTAAAAACACAACAACTCACTGATATACAGGGTGTGTGCATAATGGTGTAGATTACGGAAAGTATATTCTGACAACTCCTAATTGAGTTACCTAAAACACAACAACTCACTGATATACAGGGTGTGTGCATAATGGTGTAGATTACGGAGTATATTCTCTGACAACTCTAATTGATACCTAAAAACACAACAACTCACTGATATACAGGGTGTGTGCATAATGGTGTGTAGATTACGGAAAAGTCATTTCTGACAACTCCTAATTGAGTTACCTAAAACACAACAACTCACTGATATACAGGGTGTGTGCATAATGGTGTAGATTACGGAAAGTATATTCTCTGACAACTCCTAATTGAGTTACCTAAAACACAACAACTCACTGATATAGGGGTGTGTGCATAATGGTGTAGATTACGGAAAGTCATTTCTGACACTCCTAATTGAGTTACCTAAAATACACAACTCACTGATATACAGGGTGTGATACCAAGTAGACACGGAAAGTATATTCTGACAACTCCTAATTATACCTAAAAACACAACAACTCACTGATATACAGGGTGTGTGCATAATGGTGTAGATTACGGAAAGTATATTCTCTGACAACTCCTAATTGAGTTACCTAAAACACAACAACTCACTGATATACAGGGTGTGTGCATAATGGTGTAGATTACGGAAAGTCATCTGACAACTCCTAATTGAGTTACCTAAAAACACAACTCACTGATATACAGGGTGTTGCATAATGGTGTAGATTACGGAAAGTCTATTCTCTGACATGTTCCAATTGAGTTACCAACACAACTCACTGATATACAGGGTGTTGCATAATGGTGTAGATTACGAAAGTATATTCTCTGACAACTCCTAATTGAGTTACCTAAAAACACACAACTCACTGATATACAGGGTGTGTGCATAATGGTGTAGATTACGGAAAGTCTATTCTCTGACAACTCAACCAGTACAGGTATCGCCTGTTAGTTCCTAAAAACACAACAACTCACTGATATACAGGGTGTGTGCATAATGGTGTAGATTACGGAAAGTCTATTCTCTGACAACCTCAACCAGTACAGGTATCACCTGCTGATATACGGTGTGGTTCCCTTAAAAACAATAAATAACTCACCTGATATATTATGGGTGGGGTGTGAATAATGGTGTAGACGGTGGAAAGTAATAATATTCTGATTAACTCAACCAGTACAGGTATCGCCCTGCCATGGTTTGGGTTACCTAAAAACACAACAACTCACTGATACAGGGTGTGTGCATAATGGTGTAGATTGCGGAAATCTATTCTCTGACAACTCAACCAGTACGCCTGTACATGGTGAGTTACCTAAAACACAACCTCACTGATATACAGGGTGTGTATAATGGTGTAGATTACGGAAAGTCTATTCTCTGACAACTCAACCAGTGTATCGCCTGTACATGGTTTGGGTTCCCTAAACACACAACTCACTTATATACAGGGTGTGCGTGCATAATGACGCAGACTACGGGAAAACTATTATCTGACAACTCAACCAGTACAGGTATCGCCTGTACATGGTTTGGGTTACCTAAAACCTAAACTCACTGATATACAGGGTGTGTGCATAATGCCGTAGATTACGGAAAACTAACCTCTGACAACTCAACCAGTACAGGTATCGCCTGTACATGGTGTGGGTTCCTAAAAACACAACAACTCACTGATATACAGGGTGTGTGCATAATGACGTAGATTACGGAAAAACTATTATCTGGCAACTCAACTAGTACAGGTATCGCCTGTACATGGTTTGGGTTACCTAAAGATTTAATGCAAAACAACTAGTTTTTACCAGGGATCGGTCGGTTCCAAATGTTTTCCGGTTATCGGTTCTCCAGCTTTTTCGGATATCGGTTCTACCGGTTCCATCGTTTCGTAGCAATAAACCTGGAAGATCGCCAAAGCCAAGTGTGCAACTATGAGGTCCGAAATTTTGGTCATAGCTTTAACCCAGGTATATATCCGGGTATAAGCTAACACAAGTTACTAAGATATCCATAATACGCTCAGAATTGTTAAGCTGCAGCGAGCTAGACCTAAGCTTTAGGCCAGGCTACGGCAGCATAGCACAATAAATTAAAAGTCATACTAAAACTGTTTACAAGATAGTGTCAGACTTACCTAAAAGCTGTCCAAGCAGACCCATGTACGGCAAGATAAACAACGTGTCAACATCCACATTATATTACTTTTAGCACAAAAATAAATGTTCTAAATAATTTCGTTGCTAAGAAACCATTTTATTCTTACTTTCAGTTACTGTACAGGTTTTAAGTAATGGACGTAGACATGTGGATTTCTTTGGCTGCCGATTGTTTCTTTACGTTTGCCGTGTACGCTGTTCCAATTTTTAGCTGGTTCTAATATTTAACTTTTGATTTAAACACCTATTCTCTGTGTTTGATTGGCAAGCTTGCGTTAGGCTAGCTCATTGTTTAATGTGTTGTGCGTGTTCTTTCACCTAAAGACAATATCAGATTGGAGATCCCTAGACGTCGTGTCCTTCTTGTTAACTAACGATGCAAAATGTCCACGATAGTATTTCAAACTCAGACATTCTTCCATCGTCAACAACAAATTTCAAATAAAGGACTTGACTAAACCTTTTTAATCACTCTCTCTATCACTATTTGAGATACCGACCACTCTCATGAGGGTATTTTAAGGCAAATATGTGATGAAGAAGGAGTGTGATGAGTGGTAGTAATGAGTTATGAGGTGTAGTTTTGTTACCAACTAAGGCCGACTCTTCCTTAGAATGGGTCATTAATTAATAGTCCAATGACCAATGCTGGAAATACAAGGACCAACGGCTTAACGTGACTTCCGAACCACGCAGGTGATGGTTTGATATGTCTGGTGGGAGTTGATGCGGGTATCATCAGATGATCACTGAGACTATCTGAGCCGCTTTTGACCTTTAATTTAAAACCTTTGGGGTCTTAACCCTTTTATTTTCTAGATATTTCTGAATTCTCACAACTGAAACTTGTAATTGGAGCTTTGTCCTTATGCAGCACAAGAGATTAAATAAGAAGAATAACCAAGAATGTTGTGGAAAACTTTGAGAACTCCAATCACGTCCAACAATTGCACCAAATTCGGTACGCTGAATTTGATCGTCTCAGAAACCATAGCAGCTTCTTCATAAAACTAGTATAACTCAAACCTTTCAAATTTAAATAAACGTTCTTGGTTGAACCCAGGTCCCTTTATTTAGACTTGCCTGGTCTTGTTTTGATCCTGATCCTGAACCACATCCAGACTGTTGACGGAGGGTCACTCTCCAGTACTCCAGTATGAAGAGTGAAGAGTGAGGCCCGGGGAGACGTGTTATGTTTACTCCAGGTTATGACCCTGTGAAACCCTACACTGGAGCCCAGATGCCTCAGTCCAGAGAGTAGAGAGGCCTGGTCACCAGATGTGCTCTGCTGGCATTCCTACTCTGTGCTCTTCCCACAGATTACGTCAGTATACACAGTTTGTGCACAGATTATGTGACATCAGTTCTGTAGCTTACGTATTTCCGGTGTTTTAAAGAATCTATGTTGTGTTTTTATTGTTTAAAATAATAAAATGTGCTGTTATGGTAGAAAGTGACTTGGTCCCTTGTTGAAATTTGATTATTATTCACAAACAGGCCCAGTGGAAGCCCAAGTGAAGTACGTCAAAAAGTTGGTTTTTTTGTGTCCAGACTTGCTTCACCCTTTCGAAATGAAATCTTTTCTTTCGTCAGTCCAGGCTACACCTCCCTACCGACTTTCCAGCAAACACTTTTTGTCCAAATGTGATTCTATCTTACCTGCTTTTAACCCTTTAATAACTGCCGTGATCCACTTGTCTTGATTTCTATTCGTCTAAAATCCGATTAATATACAGAGTGTCTCATAAGTAAAGTGCTAAACTTCGAGAATAGTTTGTGTCAAATCAAGAATAACTGTATATTTTGGTCTGTTGGCCAGCGTTTTTGCAATTTTAGCAGTAGTTGTTGTATTCGTAGCCATTTAACTTAGTACATTTCCCTGTAACTACCCTAATGGGGTAGCCAGGAAGCAATAGTGGTCCAGTCATAAGTACTATTGTATTTCAAACAGCGAATAAAAAACTCATACTGTCTTTGAATTTACAAAACTTTTCTCTAAATTACTTTTGTTTTCTTTTTTTCACGAAATCTTTTGTACCTTATTAATTTTTGTTAGAAGTTAGTAATTTTATTCAGTTTTTGAAGATAATTATTATTTTCTGTTTTCCAACCCCATTTTTTCCTTGAATAAAAACTCCTCTCTCCCCCCCCCGACCCCTAAAGCTCGCATGCAACAGAACTCCCAGAGCCAGCTCTAATACTGTAGCAAGGTCAAGTTTCTCCTACCCTACAATAGAGCCGTGCTCAATGGCTCATGTTGTCTGTCTCTGCTTTGTCTATCTCAGTTCTCGTCTCCAATCACAAAAGCAGTTTCCGAGAAGGCCACTTTTTGTGTTCAAGTCCTCTAAGCTCCTTCCCAATTAGGTTTCTCTCTTCGAGTGGTTTTTATCTTCAAGTTTTATGGCCAACTTTGGTCGTTACGTTCTTCAACACCCCTTTGACGAGGCTAATAATGAATTGTGCTGCTGGAGTGTACTTACTCGTAGTTTTAATTGTAATTATTTACCAACGTTTATAAAGTAATAAGTTTAATTACACTCTTAAATAGTAGGTCTATATTAGGGTGTTTAGGAATAATTCTGCCATTTGATTCTCTGAAATATGATTCAGCACAACCATCAAAACAGGCAACCAAATATCGTTCGTCGGTAGTAAATATCACTTTCTCAAGGAAGCCAACCGCAGATTTTGTCCTTTTCGAATTTCCTGTGGAAAAGTTGGATATTCAAGCCGTCAGCACGGTAAGATCCAGGCCCGGTACCGTGAAGCGAGTACCGATCTGATTCCTAAACATGTTTTGAATTTGTTATTCAAAACTTAATATACATATGTACATATCATCTCTACAGGCCGCATTTTTGTCCGAATTTTCATCAAATTTGGTAGAAATGTTCTTTTTGCAAAAATCTCGGTCAAGTTTGTTAACCAGGAGAATCGGATTAACGGAACCGCCCTTTTGACGGGGTCTTTTCACACAAAAATGAGTTTTAATGATCTAAAAGCCGTAATTGTCCGATTTTGATGAAATTTGAAATAAATAGGGTTTTCTTGTACTACCATCACTACTCTAAAAACTATAAAAATCCGTAAAGTCGTTTCAAAATGGCGACCAAAAAAGTGAGTTCTCGCTATGACAGCGGAGTGAGTAGTCCGATTTCATTGAAATTTAAAAAATAATTCCTTTCATCATATAACTTTAAAACCCGTAAATAGGCACAAGGCCGAAGCGAGGCTGTGAAGTAAACGATTGTAGATATGAATAACAAATTAGTACTTATGCTAAGAATCTCTGACAAATTCGAGTTCTTGTGAACAGCCTAGCCTAATGAATAAAAAAAAAACATGTAAATAGGCTTTTAAAAAATTCTGTTAATAAAAAAACTTCAACTAAACCGTCCATGTTGACGTGAAGAAACCGCGAGTTGGAAAAGCCCATGTCGGATAAGGCTGGGAAAGTTACGGCTTGGTGTAAGTTCCGAGAAAGCCCCCTTAACGATCAACTTTGTTTATGTTCTTAGGCCCTGGAGTACAACTTGAGACCTTTCCATCGAACATGTCTCAACAATCTGTTTAGAGGATAAGTGATATTACTAAGTTGGTTTATAAATCAACGATAGAAATTCTTCATGTTTCACTTTATTTGTAAGACTTAAAACTTGGTATGAAAAACAATGTGCAAAAACTATAAAGAACTTATTTTATTTCATTTGTAGTTTGTTGTTGACAATGAGAGGGTTTTTGAGTTTTAAATATTATTTCGGACGTTTTCCATCTTTATTGAACAAGAACACGACGTTTCGGGATCTGCAATCCGACCCGTCTTCAGGTGGTAAGTAACCTAACACATTTACACATAAAACAGAAGTTAGCTAGTGTAAAGTTACTAGTGAGCCAAGTTACGCTGATAGCTGCCTGCTCGCTAGTGTTTTGTGTTGTGTTTTAGTTTACTTTTCACCTGAAGACGGGATCAGAATACTGACACCGAAACGTCGAGTTTCCTTGTTCACTAATGCTAAAAAAGGTTCGCAAAAATATTTCACTCAGATACTCAAACAATAATAACGTATTTAACCACATCTTTATTGGACAAGGCTTTCAATATGAGTGGGTTTAACGGTCTTTCAAAATTAATACAGTAATACAACAAAGTTGTAAACCAAAATATAAGAATAGTAATTATTAGGAACAAGTACAGAAGACGAGCTGCTTAATCGAATTGAGGTTATCAAAGGCATTAAGATTACATATAACTTAGTAAGTAGAAAATGATAAACAGATGTAAAGTTAATAAATTCAAGTTTGAACACAAACAATCCAATACATTTTATAAATTTATTGAATGAATTTATTGTATTGTTTGTGTTCAACCTTGAATTTATTGTCAAATTCCAATAAGAAGCTGTCTCCATATACGTATAAAGTAACTGTACAAAAACCTGTTGATAAAGCTCTAATACTAAACCAGATCGACACGCAGCTAAGGTAAAAAGGTAAAGTTTTCTTGTTTAACTAAAGTTAGGAGTACAAAGTCCTCTCTACCACTCAACCTCGACCTTTAGCTAGCGTCACCGTATTAGTCACATTACAAATGTAAGTGGTGAGTGCGGGGATCGAACCCGCGCCACCGGAGTGATGAGCACCAGAGTCGCGCGCGATACCAATCCGCCACGGATCCGCACTTACGTGTTCTTTGACTGCAAGCTGTAGACTATTACATATCTTGAAGCTATAACACATTTCAAAATTTATTAAAATAGGACTACCCAAAAGACAATTTTTGGACTAAACTTGGTTAAATTCGTTAAATCGTCGACTAAAGAACTAGCAGCCAGATCCGTTCTGAATCTGTAAAGCGATCGCATCATTCGTCTTCTTTGTCACCATTAGTAAATATTATTATTAATTTTATTTCATTAATATTAATGAAACTATTTATTTATTTATAAAATGTAAAATAGATTATTTATTTAGAAAATGTAAAAAATACGATATTTAAACTCTACAATTAGCCCACTCGGATAACAACGCTCTGATAGAGAGTGGATTGTGGATTGTGAAAAGCTCTCGTGGATTTAAGGGCCTCGGTCCCGCCTTTTCTTGTTAGTGAAACCATTTTCCGTTGCTGTCGAGTTTGCCGGAGCTTGTTATGTTGTCGACAATGCCAAGTCCACGTTCAGAACTTATTATGTATAATATGATGATTTTTAGCGAAATTTCTCAGAAAATTGAGGTATTTAATTCTGCGACAATATGGGACAGAAAGTCGTAGAACAGTAAGCAGTACAAAGCCTCCCAACAACAAGTCAAAGATGTATACGAGTATACTTATCGTATATACATAACTCACACACACAAATAAATAACAAAGTTTAGGGTTAAAATAGCCAAACACTAGAACAACAATTTCCAGAGAATCTTAAAACAAACCCGTGTAACCTCTATAGAGGATAGGTCGCATTTTTAGTCCGACATTCAAGAAATTGAGTGCAAATGTTCCTTTTGCTAATCTCTAGGTTAAGTTGGTTAACCGAAAAAATCGATTCACCATAAATGCTCTTTTCAGGGGGTGTTTCCCGCCAAAAAAGGGGTTTTTAAAACTGCACCTATGATCTGATTTTGATGAAACTCGGTATGGATACTTATGTCATACCGTAGTCAACCTGTTTAACAAAAACTTACAAAATCGATTAAATCAAACCAAGATGGCGGTTAGTAATAGTTTTGTACTTGGTCTGACTAATTGGATTTTGTTGATTTCCAGATTTTGATTTGTTAAGTACGATGACTTAAATGTTAATGCCGAGTTTTACCCAAAAACTTATCTCAAATAGAGTTTTCGTAGCCTTAAACCCTAAAGTGCTACACTTGTTCGGTATCACGCGCGACCGGTGACACTAGGTAAAGGCCGAAATTGGGTGGTAGAGGACTTCGTAGTCCTAACTTCGCGTCATTTAAACATATCAAACTTTACCTTTTTTTAATCTTACGGTGTAAATTCACCTCCCTCCCCCGCTTACAGGAAATTCGCTAGCACTTGTGACTACGCATCGGCTAGCTATTTCAAAATGGGTTTTGAGTCTAAAACGTGGCGAAAATCAGTTCACCTTCCACATCTAGCTTTCCAAAATATGAAATTTTCCATAGTTTTCGTGTTTCAGTACCAAAGATTACGACTTCCAGTTGTGTTTCACTGACGTGGTTTCGCCAGTGTTACTCTTGTTTGTGTCAGAGGTTGCCGAGGGTATCTAGCGGCCTACATAGTGAGAGGCTTATCTCAGCGGCCGGAACAGAGGTCACTCCTTATCTACGCAGATGACCTCTCTGCCTCTCTACTCTGTGAGCTCTCATTCACGCCGTCCAACACAGATTCATACTGTTCATTCACTTCATCCTAGGTTTTAATCTGTGGTTGACAATTCACGCAGGCGCTCCAGGAGCCGTCAAACCTTCTGTCAAAGTAGGAGGAAATTTCGATTTGATGACTGCTTCAAATATTAATAGTTTTTTAAATGTGCTTCAATCATTAGGATATTTTACCATGGTTTATAGCTAAATTTTAGAAATTACTGTCAAGATACAGTGGAGACAGTTGTAGTATGACCAAAACCCGCACTCCTGGTATGGCCTGGATACTACTTATTCTACACAGTTAGGGAAAACTACTCAGTTCCCAATAAAATGGCAATTTAAAAGCCGAAATATTTAGCACTATTGATAAGCCTAAATTAATACAAGACCAATATTTTCAGGCTCAAAATTTGCACCCTTGGCTAGTAAAAAACGACGTATCGGAGAAAATTTTGGCTTAAATTAACCGTCTGACTTGCATACGTTCGTAATTTGCGTTGATATTGGTCATTTTATCCTGAGTAACATTTGTATTTGTGTTTATTCCTACGTAAAATAATAATTGAAAGGTATTTTAAGGACTCGTTGTAGCCCATTGAATTTTCCCAATACTGCTTCATTTCAACGAAATTGTATTTATCATTCAATTTAATTATAGAGTCATATCTGATGAATTGTAACCTCAGGGCGAGCATTATCTTTGTTAGGTTCAATAACACAGTTTTAACTCCAGATTGCCAATAACAGCCGAGAAAAATTCGTCAAAAATTGCAATAGAAATATTTGTTCTCTAACAAACCTAAAAAAATGTCAAGCGGGCCCGTGGTGGTCGGTATCGCGTGCGACTATTGGCGCGGGCTCGAACCCCGCAGTCACCACCACTAACAATTTTCACGTGATACCGGTAACGCTAGGTAAAGGTCGAGATTGCGTGATAGATAGAACTGTTTAGTCCTAACTTCCCCGTTAGACAACACAAACATTACTTTTAATATCACAAACCCTTTTCTTTTCGACTGACATATCGTATAACTGAATTTACTCCTGAGCAAAGCAAGATTCACACACACCACAGAGTAGATAGACTCCGAGACAAAGCACAGAGTAAGCTAATTATTGCCTCCCCTCGCCACACAACCATGGAGAAAACACGGAGACGACTATAAATACTTCCTGTCCTCGTCCAGTCAGACGCTACGCTCTACGCTCTACGCTGTAGATCATTTCACACAACAAGCCGCTGTGTGCTCTGTCGACGTTTCGGGTTTTAAAGATAAATTCTAAAATTGTTTGAATTGTTTAAAGTATTGTGTAATGGCCTGGTACATAAGTGTTGAAACCATAGGCCTGTCTGTGACACTATGTTCATAATACAATTTTCTACGTCAATCACTTACGTATGTACTATGTCCAAAAGTAGGTTAAGTTTTAACGATGTTTAGCTGATAAGTGGTAAAGGTTATTTTAGTTTTAAACTCCGCTTGGTTAATACTCGTACTTTCTACAACCAATTACAGACTAGGCGCACTAGGTTAATTTGAATAAGTTGTTTGTTGATTAGTTTAATAGTTTAAAGTACAATATGAAATATTACTCGAACATACATTCAAACAATAGTCCGTGTTCATCGCTATTTATTATTTTAAAGACATTGCTCTTCAAGTAAGGTTTACAATTCACAACGATAAACAAAAGGTTCTATTTGACCCCACAAAATCTCTATTTGACCCCACAAAATCTCTATTTGACCCCACAAAATCTCTATTTGACCCCACAAAATCTCTATTTGACCCCACAAAATCTCTATTTGACCCCACAAAATCTCTATTTGACCCCACAAAATCTCTATTTGACCCCACAAAATCTCTATTTGACCCCACAAAATCTCTATTTGACCCCACAAAATCTCTATTTGACCCCATAAAGCTCTATTTGACCCCACAAAATCTCTATTTGACCCCACAAAATCTCTATTTGACCCCACAAAATCTCTATTTGACCCCACAAAATCTCTATTTGACCCCACAAAATCTCTATTTGACCCCACAAAATCTCTATTTGACCCCACAAAATCTCTATTTGACCCCACAAAATCTCTATTTGACCCCACAAAATCTCTATTTGACCCCACAAAATCTCTATTTGACCCCACAAAATCTCTATTTGACCCCACAAAATCTCTATTTGACCCCACAAAATCTCTATTTGACCCCACAAAATCTCTATTTGACCCCATAAAGCTCTATTTGACCCCACAAAATCTCTATTTGACCCCATAAAGCTCTATTTGACCCCACAAAATCTCTATTTGACCCCATAAAGCTCTATTTGACCCCACAAAATCTCTATTTGACCCCATAAAGCTCTATTTGACCCCACAAAATCTCTATTTGACCCCACAAAATCTCTATTTGACCCCACAAAATCTCTATTTGACCCCACAAAATCTCTATTTGACCCCATAAAGCTCTATTTGACCCCACAAAATCTCTATTTGACCCCACAAAATCTCTATTTGACCCCACAAAATCTCTATTTGACCCCACAAAATCTCTATTTGACCCCACAAAATCTCTATTTGACCCCACAAAATCTCTATTTGACCCCACAAAATCTCTATTTGACCCCACAAAATCTCTATTTGACCCCATAAAGCTCTATTTGACCCCACAAAATCTCTATTTGACCCCACAAAATCTCTATTTGACCCCACAAAATCTCTATTTGACCCCATAAAAGCTCTATTTGACCCCACAAAATCTCTACTTGACCCCATAAAATCTCTATTTAACCCCACAAAAGCTCAATGTCCCCAGAGTCTTCCTAAAAAATCAGGTTCAAACGATACAATACAGGTCTTTAAAAATACAATCATTTCGTCAAAAAATGTTTCAATATACGCTACACTATCCATTACACACATAATGTATTTGTAAACAAAAGCATAAGCCAAAATTCAAACAAATTTTGCACAAGGCTGCAGTTTATTCATCAACTATCCCTGAAATTTACTGAACTAAAAACTAGTTTTCTCTTTGAAGAAAAGATCTTGAATTGTGGTGAAAGCAGAAGCGGGACAACTTGAGTAAAGACGTAGACAACAAAGGAAGAAATTCAAATTAATACCTTCCAGGGATTTCACTTCAAAAGGGCAATCAACTTCGTTCCGGAAGGTTTACCTTTGAGAATAGTCTTTGACGCTTTCAACTGTGCAAAAACAACTTTGTTTCATACCAGTATTTGAATCGTGCCCCTGAAGGTGGTTTGCTTCATAAACTGTTATCCAGTGTTATACTTTAAATTGTGCTAATCATTATTTAGATTATTTATTATTACACAGCAATAAAACGAGTTTTAGACTCAAATTTTTGTTTAGTTGTCTTAATTTTCCATGTACAGGAATGTCAGAAATGTTTTGAGAAATATTAGATCAAGAAAGAGAACCTTTAGATAACGGGGTTTGCCATAATCCAATAGTGAGATAAATTCGTTTCCTATTATCAATTAAGGTCAAATTCGTGTTAAAATAGTGTTGCTGATTGGCCTAACTTTTAGAGCGCCTAACTATTCTTGACTGTAAAACACGTTAGCGAAAGCAATTCAACACCAAAAAATATTAATGCAAGTTTCAAGTAGCTACCTTTCGAGATTTTCGTAGACCTGAGGAGAATTCCAACTTTACGCACTTATTTTGTCAATAGTCAGATCTTTATATCAATAAGATCAGCATTTTAACACATGTTCAGTTAAGATTTATTACAATAGACGTATCATCCACCGTGAACTTCAAAATTGAATTGATCTTAGGAACTCTTGATGTACCTTATTCAAAGATTTCCCAGGACCTACTACCATGACCATCTAAGCCGTCACTGATTACTCGAGGTCCAGTCACTGTCACAACAGCGAGTGTTTTGTCAGCTGGTGCAGACTACAGAATCTGCGAGGTGAGATAAACAGCAAGTCATGATAGAAGATCTACCGACAATGTCACACGGAGTCCGCTAGATGCCGCCACATGGCGCTGTACAGTTCATTATCTACAGCTGACACTTCATAAAGCCCAGAGATTATCTTGTCCTCTCTTCAGACAAAGAGGAAACCGTAAAGATGCTACAGTACACAAAGAGATCACCTTGAATGTCTCGGCGAGTGGGATTCACGCGAGTTTGAGGGCAGAGGTGAGCGTGTAGAGTGTCCGTACGAGTATTGCTTGGTAAGTACCTGCTCAAGTAAAGTTGGTTGGTTGTCTGTGCACTTCGATGCTCCTTCAAATTTTAAAATTAGCTCGTGCTTTGCTTTAGGAACAAATAAAATGTGTACAAGTCCATTGTATTAGGTCAAAAACAATTTCCCGTGGTTTGAGGTTTCAGTTCTGTTTCCGCCCTTTGAAAATTTAAACCACAAATGGCTCTCTCATCTACGGCTTCTTGACTTTGTAGCATTCAGAAAAAGTCTTTCTGAGTGAGAAAAGATCTCAATTGCTATGGAGAACTAGCAAGCAGGTAGTTTTCATCGATAGGCTTATCTGTAATTACTGATAGCTAATTTCCGTCCTTTGAAAATTTAAACTCCCAACCACAAACGGCTCTCTCGACGATTACTTGACCTTGTAGCAATCGGAAAAAGTCTTTTCGGTGAAAGATGTCGGTATAAATGAACTAAAAATCTGATTATTTTCATAGAAATGTTTATTTTTAGTAACTAACTGATAACTAATTTCTGCCCTTGGGAAATTTAAACCTCCAACCACAAGACTCTCTCAACTTCGACTACTTGACCTTTTAGCATTCAGGAAAAGTCTTTGCAGGGAAAAATATCAATCGGTATGGGTAAACTAAAAGATAACTAGTTTCCACCCTTCAAAAATTTAAACTACCAACGCAAACGGTTCTCTCAACTTCGTTTACTTGATCTGTAGCATTCAAAAAAATCCTCTCAGGAAAAAATATCAATCGGTATGGATATGTTTCAAAAACAGGTTACTTTCATCGATAGGCTTATTTTGATCGATAGTGGAATGAAAGAAGAAGGATAACTGTTGAAGGGATCTACAAATAGTACGACAAGGACGCTATAAAGTGACGTTAAACCAGACCTCCCTTAAAAATAATAAACAAACAAAATGAGAGCAGAAGCGGAATGGAAGCGGTGCATGGGACCACCGGAGCGGCGCTGCAGGGCCTAGCATTAGAGTGCACACCGTGTTTATAGCGAATTACGGAAATTGCCGGTGTCCTGAGGAAAACACACTCACACTCCACCGCCACCGCCGTCACGTCCACATATCATCCGAACTGGAGCTTCTCATCTACCTTCCTTGGAGACCTTCTCAATCATCAGGCAGACAGGGAACTTCAAAACTAGGGGTCTATGGACTGTGCTTTTGGAGTAACGTCTTCAAAGGGAGCATATGAAGAAAGGAATTTGTTGCAATTTAACTTCCCCAATAGGTATACCCGAAGGTGAACTCCGGGTGACGAGGAATATTTCTACGACATTCTTTTGATAAATAAACAAGAACTCTGGAACTAAAATATCATCTACACTTGCTTTGTGATATTTGCTAGATGTCATGTGGGCCGGCGGGGGTTCCTTCCTGGAGGTCTCCATTTTCATCTAGTTGGTGGACTGACAGAAAATCGTGTGACGAAAGGTGTGACATTTTAAACGGAAATAATGTTTTCAAAGAGATAAACACGAAGATAAAGGCTTCTTGCAAATTCGCCTGGCCTCGTAGGTTACAGAGGATTAATCTATAATCCTCTTGCGATATGATTTGATAAATAGACAGGTTAAATTCTGGAACTAGCATCTTACCCACGAACCATCCGAACTGGAATTTCTTTTCTCTTGGGGATCTTATCAGTAATCATCTCGGTGAAAGACTAGCAGAGATTTATATGAGGAGGATTTATACGTGAAATTATTGTTCACGTAATGCTTTTTAAGGATGACGAAGAATGGCTTTTGTTGCTAATTTACCTCATTGCTAGGTAGATTTTGGCAGATAACGCTGTCTTTTACATTAGAGTAATAACTTAAAAAAGAATAAACCCGAAGAAATGGGAATTCTCTTTGCAAATTCATCTTAATGAGTAAATTTATAGGTTCTAATGAGGAGGATATACTTCCTAGGATAGGTTCCTTGAGGAGGTATAAATGTTCTTGTTATATACTTTTGGAAACAAAAAGAAGGAACTAGCTAAAAGATACAGAAAAACCTTTCAGGTTAGACAACATACTTCCCCTACATCTTGAGTATGCAACTTGGGTATGCATTGCTGAGAAATAAAACAGCATTTGACAACATAAAATAAATGTGTATCATCTTGAGATATTGTACAGTCTAGAGCGACTTGAAGAGCATTTGGTCCAGAATGGGAAATCCTTCCCCGAAACTTTGAGGAACTTTGATGCCGTACACGTTTACCTAAACCTTGCCTCGTGATATAATACCCAACAAAATCAAAGACAAGGCTACAAAACTCAACAATACAAACTGCTAGTAAAACCCGAACAGTTCACAAATAAAGACACGTTGGAAGACACCAATCCCGGAAGGTTATGCAGGTGAGTGAGTATGGGTGCGCTCTATTGAGAGAGCTCTGCTTAGAGCACACAACAAAGCACACAATCTGGGGCCAATGCAAAGCTATTGTGTGCACCTGTATTGTCAGCGGTGATCCCTGATTGGTTCACTTTCACACATCTTCATTCTAGTAGGCAGGGTGGTCGGGGGCAGGTGGTGGGAGGTGAGTGATAACTGAGCAAGGTAGGTTGCTTGGTAGAATTGTGTACAATAAAAGAGGTTTATCTTGCGAGAGGCAAAGTTACGACTACAATATCCTCTCTAGCACTCAACCTCGACCTTTACCTAGCGTTACTTTACAAATTCGAACGCGCGCCAGCGGATTGGTGTGCACCTGTTATTCCGCTACGAGTACGAACTTCACCATGGTACTTCGAAGGAATCGTAACTTTTAAACCTTTTGATTGAGTAGGGGAGGACTAGATCTTATAAGCTCATTCGTTCTTGTCCATGTTACGTTTGGAGTTACGGAAATAAAAATGAGCGAACGTGATCCCAACCCTAAAACCCATCTGTTCACAAATCAAAAATGATCATAAGCAAGTTTTACGGCGGCATATTAATAATGCAAGAAGAAAGATAACCTACTTATCTAAATTTAATACAAATGAACTAAAACATTATGTCACTGACGTGGGAGAGTGTTATCAGAAGTCCCAGTTAGTTTTATTGTTATGTTCGTTCTTCCTCGAAGAACAGAAGCTATCTCCCATTTCCTCTCGGTTTTTATAGGGCCTTCTAAGTTTTAAATATTAGCAGGTCTACTGTAAATAAAAGTACCTTTCATCTGAAGACTTTATCAGATTCGAGATCCCGAAACGTCATGTCCTTCTTATTCACTAACGATGGAAAACGTACGTAATAATATTTCAAAGCCAGAAATTCCCTTATCGTCACCAACCTACTCCAAACAAAGACTCAGATTTTTTTATGTCTTACTAACTGAACCCCCTTGTCGATTCCTTAAATTTTGCGACCAAGAATTTTGTCAATGGGTGTATTTTAGCTTTAGAAATCACTTCTTGTTTAGGTTCCACCAGATCCACCTTTTGATTTAAGACAACGACCACTCCTAAAGGAAATTTTATGGTTGAAATTACTTCTTGTTTAGGTTCCACCAGATCCACCTTTTGATTTAAGACAACGACCACTCCTAAAGGAAATTTTATGGTTGAAATTACTTCTTGTTTAGGTTCCACCAGATCCACCTTTTGATTTAAGACAACGACCACTCCTAAAGGAAATTTTATGGTTGAAATTACTTCTTGTTTAGGTTCCACCAGATCCACCTTTTGATTTAAGACAACGACCACTCCTAGAGGAAATTTTATGGTTGAAATTACTTCTTGTTTAGGTTCCACCAGATCCACCTTTTGATTTAAGACAACGACCACTCCTAAAGGAAATTTTATGGTTGAAATTACTTCTTGTTTAGGTTCCACCAGATCCACCTTTTGATTTAAGACAACGACCACTCCTAGAGGAAATTTTATGGTTGAAATTACTTCTTGTTTAGGTTCCACCAGATCCACCTTTTGATTTAAGACAACGACCACTCCTAGAGGAAATTTTATGGTGAGTGTATTTTGATGGCTGTACCCATCCTAGGTTAACCATTACACATGAGCCAAGAGTGACAAACCTGAGGCAGTCCTAGCGGGTTGTAGCAGCCTGGCACCCCCTGCTCGGGCGGCACGTACAGCACGTCGTGTTGGCCTCCGTAGACCTGCGCCGTCACCGCACTCACGCTCCACCACACGCACACCACGCACACACTCCACCACGTCATGGTGTTCACCCGCACACTGGCCGCGGCTCACTGTTCACTGCACACCGCACACCAGTGTCAATGGCGCCCCCTCCACACTGCTCAGCTAGCCGGCTGCGTGGTGGTGGTGGTACTACGGACCGTAGTCCGTTCATTCATGGAGCATGTGCGCGGGCGGGCCGGACTGGTGTGACGGCTCTGTTACAAGTCCGCTGAGGTTGGCTCAGCACCAAATTTACGGGTTAGTGAACTATGCTGCTCCGGCTGAGCGATTGTGGAAGTGGGTTTTGCTGTTGCTAACTCAATAAAGCTTTGATTCGAAACATTATTGGGGAGATTTTCCATCGTCAACAAGAGGTTTCGGGATCTGCAATCTGATCCCAAGAGAGATTTGTGCAGACTATCATTCAAAAGGTCAAACGGTTGTCACTATACCTCTATTCTTGGAAACTTATCCTTTTTTCAGGAGGAACTGCCATCTAATAAGAAGAGGTGACAAGGAAACTAGAGGTCGGGAAAACAACCGAACTGGCAGCTACAGATCGTTAGCTCATGAAAATTTGCCCTCTCGCGCAAGAGATAGATTTGTCAGACTTCAAAATTCGATTAAGAGGGCTTTGGTGCCCAAGAAATTTAAAACTCGTCCTAAAAGATTTTGATCGCAGAATGTCAGAAGTTTATGACACATGACTCGAAGAACGTGAACCAACCAACCGCCAAAAATAGGGCTAAAGTTAACGTTACGAGTGAATTTTTCATGAATGAAAGAAATGTATAAATAATAAATGTTTTGAGAAACCACTCAAAAGGACACTTAATTTTAAAAGTTAACAAAACGTTTCGCTTACATTGTGGCCATCCTCAGGTGTAAAACTGAAAAGTAAACACCATATCCGACGCGTAGCCCCGAGCGCTACCGTGAATCCTAGCGAATTTTACTTTACAACGAGATGCGCTTTTGGAGGCGTTTCCTCCAATAATGGAATTCCCACGCTAACAATGGAATTGTATCCTGTAAACAATGTATTTATTTTTAATTGTGGATTCAACTTGATATACACAATTATAAACTGTGTACCGTATGCATAGAAAACATCAACCAAATCAAATCAGCCAGGTCAAAGTTGCGGCGAAAGTACTATTTTTAATGCAAATATATGAAGTTTTGACGATTGTTTCAGAACGTGTTAGGAAGCTAACACTGTTTAGTTCTACGAGGTTTCGCTCTCTTTAGCGATATACATGAATAGCTCCACTTAAAAAGATTTCGTAATTGAGGGAGACACAACAAGGGAAACTTTGCCCCAAAGGGAGCGGCTGCATCCTCAAACATGGATGATTCATTAACAAACTTTAGTCTAGATTTCAAAATAAAATTTTGGAGTTATCCTTCCTCAATTATCGCACCAAGAAACGTCCTAACAGTTTCAGCTCTCAACATAATATCTCGAACCACTCAAAACTCCACGATGAAGCCATAATATCCCCGCTGAGGAAAGAGCTCTAGGGCGGGACAGAATGACAGGATAGGCGCAACTTTTGACAGACAGTTCCGCAGCCTCCCAGCTCCAGCTCTCAGGGCCGCTAGATCAAACATGGCGGTGGGTGGGGTGGGGGAAGAGAGATCGACATTTCATCTTAATTAGAGCCTGCCAGAAAATAATTTGCCGATCACGACTCGCGGCGCCTGCAGCACATTTCACCCGCGGAGATGGATATTCCAGGCCGACAAGATGGAGTGTCAAGTGCTGAGTTATGAGACGGGGTAAGGAGGATTGAAATCTGAGACTTGATGTTGGTGAAGAGCTTTTGCAGTTTGGTGGGAGTTACTGAGATTGAATTATTATTTCGGACGTGTTTTAAGACGATAATACGTTTCGGGGTCTTATCTGGTTCCGTCTTCAAGCGAAAAGTAACGTAGAACATAACCAAATCCCATCTTAAATGGAGAAGAAAACACGACGTTTCGGAATCTGACCCCGACGTGAAAAATAACGTAAAACTAACACAACACGTTAAAAAATTAGCAAGCCTAAAGTAACCTCTGTGTTATGTTTAAGGTTACCTTTCTCCTGAAGATGACATCAAGTTCTAGAACCCGAAACGTCGTGCTCTTGTTCACTTACTATGTAAAATATCCATGCTGACCACTACACCATCCGGGCGAACTATTTATGCCTTCAAATTTAGAGAAGTACTTAAATGAGAATGTTTATCCGAAACACGTGACTGTCAAATAGTGACTAAATTAACAAGGTGGAAATATTACAAACCTAATTTAAATACTTTGTCAAATGACTTATTCTATATCTTAATTCTTAAACACACTAAAAAACTAATTTATTACTAAAGAAATTTGAAGACAAAATGTTTGGACCGAACCAGGACTTGAACCCGGGTCTCTCGCTTGCCGGGCGATTATGCTGACCTCTTATTTTAGATGTGTAGTGGTCAGCATAATCGCCCGGCAAGCGAGAGACCCGGGTTCAAGTCCCGTTGAAAACGATTAATTTTAAACCGTTTAAATACCTAAAACTTAAATAAGAGCTCCATATTGTTTTTGAAATTTGAAAGTCTTAACTAATACGCCTGTGCTGCTATCCGAACTAAAGTCAGACACAAATCTGTTGTCACACTTTGGTCGGTCAACACGACAAGCCTGTTGTTTATGTTTCTCACAATAAACAGCTGTGAACTAAGCTTAGTCAAGAGGGGTAAGGGGTTGGGAGGCTCAGCTGATCTGTAAACAACTGTTGCCTAGCAACCGCGACCGTGACGTCATCGTTGACCGCACTTGACTCAACTTTCGCACCCAAGTAGCAACATGTTGTTGTTGGACGGAATCGTTGTACAGAGTGGACCGTAAAGAGGGGTGTAGGAAATATTGTTTCCTATAGAGTTGTAGAAATAAAACAATGTGAAAGGTAGTCCATTGAAATAAAGTTGGTTTTGGCGCAATTAAGTAATGTTATACATATTTCTGAATAATTTCTCGTAAATCATGTAAATAGGTTCTAACTGAATCCCTTCTCAAATAATTTGTTATACCCGAGTTTGAAGTATTATAGCGAACGTTTACTATCGTTACTACCCAAGAAAAACACGATCTGCAATCAGATCCCGTCTTCAGTTGAGAAACGACCTAAAAATAACACAAAACCATAAAAAATTAGCAAGCCTGAGGTCAATCAACAACATGTGTTTTGTTGTTTTTTTTATACATAAAAGTACAAATTTTGTAAAAACTTTAATAAATAAACAGCAATCAGAGTAATAAACACGTCCACGGTCGGTAAAGCTACCAACTGGCTAGCCAGCTTTTTCAAATACATTTAAAACATGTTCCTTGTTTAAAAAGTTGCATATTGTTTAATTGTTTAATTAGATTGAAATGTTTATTCATTTTTTAAAGTTTCATATAGTTTAATATCAAGAGCGCTTTCGCCGGCTAAGGCATCATCTATCATTTTGGAATTCATGAAGAATTTAACGAAGAAATTTTAATTGGTATTGATTGGTCAGCTTACGCTGATTTTCGAATGTTTTGTGTTATATCACTAAATCACTATTTGAGATACCGACCACTCTCATGAGGGTATTTATATGTAGTGAAGGATGAGTGTGATGAGTGGTAATGAGTTATGAGGTGTAGTCTTGTTACAAACTAAGGCCGACTCTTCCTTAGAATGGGTCAATAATTAATAGCCCAATGACCAATGGAAATACAAGGACCAACGGCTTAACGTGACTTCCGAACCACGCAGGTGATGGTCTGATATGTCTAAACGATGGTGGGAGTTGATGCGGGTATCAGATGATCACTGAGACTATTTGAGCCGCTTTAGACCTACATCATCCTCAAAACCTGACCTCTATGAAGCTGGATTACAGGAACACGCCACGAGTCCCAGTCCCTAAGTTATGTTTTAGGCTACTTTTTTCTGGTCTAGATTACAGATGCCGAAACGCCGTGTTCTTCTTGTTCACTAACGATGGAAAACGCCTGCAATAATATTTCAAACTGAAATTCTTCCATTGTCAACAACAATCTTCTACTATGTTTCGTTCTCTATGGCAATATAGGAAAGAATAGTTCTATCTCCTGTGGAAGATCCTTACATCAAGAAAGAAGTAAGGAGATTGGAGAGATCAAGAGAAAACGCTGCGTAAGTAAAGAGCACAGTGAAAGAAATAAATGATGCCAGTAATTAATTGTTATTTAGTTCAAAGCCCAGAACGCTGAGTGCAACATTAACCGACGATCAGTGCTCATTTCCATCCTCATAAACATTGAACATCTTACATTTCTTCTGATTCATTCTTTTAAGCTTTTAGATTGAAGATTATTTAAGCGGGGCTGAGATTATCAAAACTTGATTTCAAAGCATATTTAAGTTGTAGATCTTACAAAATGTGTCTGTTTGTTTGCTGTTATTAAGTTTCTTACAAATTTACGTATAACCAAGTAAATGTTTTTTATGGATAATGTTATGCTGTACTGTCTTTATTTCTAACTTACTTAATTAGGTTATAAATCCTGCTTTATTATGCTCAACTAAATAGAAATGTCAAACAAAAGGTGTTTGTATTTTGTAGAGGTTTGTCGACGAAGAGAGCTTTGTTGCTTTAAAGACAATTAGAAAAGCGTTTGCAGAATTATTTCTACCAGAAGGAAAACGAGACCAGGTACGATATAATAATTGTAAAGAACTACAGTTGTAAAGTTTTTAAATGAGCTGCATAAAATGCAATCGAATTTGTAATTCAAATTAAATAATGCGAGCATGAATGGAAAAGATAAACATGTTTAAAAAGGACTTTGATGTAACAAAAAGGGAAATTCTAGCCCAAATACTAGATTACAAATGTATAGGGATTTATAGAAATCCCTACACAAACGATACATTGTTTATGCAATAAACTAGGCACAGCATTTAGAGACGTGTTATTGATGCCACCACATTTTAGAGACATGTCTATTTTTCTACATGATACCAAATTCTACATGATAAGAGGATGCACATACACTCTTACAAAACTAGAGGCTACGACTACTACCGGACTGGGAAGCACAGAACTGTAGCTCATGAACTAATTGACAGAATAGCTTTTATTGACAGAATAGCTGTTAATTTCGTCAACAGATTTCTACATTTGTTCAGAAATACCAAAGTGCCAAAAACATTCAAAGCTCATCTGAAAGTAATTATGAAGGTTCAAGCATTTTATAGTACAGACGAGTTTAAAGAATTTCATTTTGAGGCTTTTTGATTGACTGACTGATTAAGGATTAAAGTGGTAAAATTCGAATGAAAGGAAAAGCGTGGCTATATAAAAAGTATACTAGGTGATATGTACAAAAAGGAATTAGAATTACATTAGGAATTAGATTAAGAAGAATCAAGTCTGGAATGAAAACTATAGTCTAAACAACACTTACGACTTAATCGAACACATAAAGAATATACAAATCCCAGACGGGTGTATGTTTGTGTCGTTTGATGTTAAGGATATGTATTCAAATATTCCAACTGCCGAAACACTTCAAATTTTAAAAGATAATTTAGTATTAAACTCTAATATGGAGAAAAACACCTTGGATGACATTATCAAACTAACAAAAACCTCTATGAATCAAAACTATTTTAAATATAATGGAGAGTATTACCAACAACGAGATGGTTTGGCGATGGGATCACCCTTATCAGGACTACTAGCTAATATTTTTATGCATGACTTGGAAACGGAGAAAGTTATTAATGATTGTAATCCATTAAGAAGTAAAATTATCTATTGGTACCGGTATGTCGACGATATAATATGTCTTTTAAAGGGCGACGAAAACGATTGCAACGGTCTTTTAGATTATCTGAACGATTTGTCACAAAATATAAAATTTACAATGGAAACCCAACAAAATGAAATAAACTTTTTAGACATTTCTATCTCAAAAGATAAGGGGAAACATGCGTTTAAAATATTTCGGAAACCTACACAGTCTGACATTATAATTCCAGCAAACTCAAACCATCCATGGTCACAAAAAATGGCTGGTTTTCATTATATGATCAATCGACTTTTAAGAATTCCTTTAAGCAAGACCGGGTATGAAAATGAAAGAAGAATTATTAAGCAGCTAGCTTTGAAAAACGGTTATAAAGAAAAAATGATTGATAATATGATTAAGAAAAGATCTAAGAAGAAGCACACCGAAAACCAAAGAAAGGAAAATGTCACTAAAGAATACATCTGTGCCCCATTCAACAAATCAATTCAGAACGCTGTACGAAAACTTTTCAAGGTACAAACTTCAATGTCGGCTACAGAACCAAGAACAACGTGTTTTTAATGATAAATAGATTCTCTCAAAAAGACTCTAACAACGGAAACAACGACAAGTACATGCAATCTGGAATTTACAAATTATGTTGCGATGATTGTAACAAATACTACATAGGGAAGGTCATTTAAATGCAGATTTCTGGAACACATCCAGGCCCTAAGATCGAACAACAGCACGACCATGAAATCTTCCTACGCTGAACACCTTCTAGACTCGAACCATTCTTACACAAATATGGAACACAATATGGAAATAGTCGAGGTAGCGAAGAAAGGAGAGAAGATGGATTGTAAGGAAGATCTGCATAAATTTTATATATATGAGTAAAACAAGAGATGAAGGGGGATTGTTGAACAACACGCATTACAACTACAAGAATCCTATTTTTGACTTTATCTACAAAATGAAACAAGTTTAGTCATATTGTAGTATTAACATCAAGGAATTTTTCAAAACAGTCTTCCACATTTACCATATGGTTTATTAATTTTACTAATAGTTTTTAGTTTTTGTTCATAGTTGTTATAACAGTTTTAAGGCTTCATTATTTGTACGCACACCCGAAGATGGAGTCATCTCCGAAACCGGTAGTGTGAATAAAATGTTAAACAAAGGGTACATAGTTTTCACTTTTTCACTTGAGTTAAAAAAGGATTTGATGTTATAATCAAAGAAAAGATTTAGGTATCACATCGTTCACGATTTCGATGTATTTCATGTAAATGTTCACACTAAAAGTATTTATTTTTATAAAAGTAAACAGAGCGCGCTGAGGGTAGGCCAGGATTTATAGAGCCCGTGCACATGCGCAATTAAGCGGCAGAAGTAGCATTAAATTGCAGGATTACAGGTCAATCTGCGACATGTGCCATCAATTACCAGCTGTCTCTCCGGGGACATCTTGTCCGGTATAAATCACCTATCTGCATTCTGCATAGTGTTAGGTTCCGCTTCACAGCCAGTGTGTGTCGTGTGCGCTGTTATCATGGTAGCCCCGGTAGCGCTTTCTTAACTTGGCACGAGTGGGTTGATCTTACGCCTAAACATTAAACTATGTGTTAAGGGAATTTCCTTTGGGAAAATTATACATTCGTGCGGTTAGCATGGACCCAACTCCGGGACCAGTTAATGAGCAGATCTTGACTTAACAACATGAAATGTTCACCAAAAAAATGGTTATAATGATCAGTATATTTGATCTGATGTTCATGTTTCGTATAAAGCAATGAACATCTGTTATGACGTTTCAAAATGGCGGCTAAAGAAGTGATTTTTCGCTGTAACAGGAAAATGAGAGGTCCGATTTAAATTATATTTGAAATGCGTTTCACCTTTCATGATAAGTAGTAAAGCAGTCCATGTAAAACTGAAACTCTGAGCGTAGCAAACCACCTCTTAACGCGCGTAATGATTTAGGACGAAAGACTGAGGTTGAAGCGAGACTGAGAGCGTAGCGAAAAGCCTCATAAGGACTGTAATAATAGAGAACGAACGACTGATACCAAAGGCCGAAGCGAGGATGTGAGTGGAGCGAACTAGAGTAACAAATTGCTTCGTTTAGTACTTAGCTGCGTGTCGGCCTGTTTTGCTTTAAAACGCTTCCTCGATTGTGAACTAATAAAAATGGTTCAGTGAAATTATTCGAAATTTCGGGATGGAAGTCCACCCGGAGTCCGAAAATCCCCGAAAATACAAATGTCCATCGCCTGCAAGTATGACCTGGCATATTCTCTACAAACAATAGCTCCATAGTTTTCCCCTGAACTAACTCAGCTCAATTTCAAATGTTCATTCTAAACAATGCAACCTTCTTTAGCGGTTAATTCCCGAATCAATAAATTGTGTGGATTTCTCCCTCGTGTGTTGGTTATGGGTCAGCGAGATAGCGGTCGCAGGTGTTGCCAGTGTCTGGACGTACATTATGTGACAAGGGGTACGAGTACTCAGATAGGCTGGGGACAGGTCACGACTCTTATCTCTGCACTAGACAGTAGACACTGCGCAGTGCGCGACGTATGACCTGGCTGCGCGGTGCGTGTGGTACACCTGCGCAGTACGCATGCGCTATCGAGTCAGGGCCAAAAATACGAGAAGAAAATTGCGTGACCAAAATATTTCAGTATTAAGACCCCCGGTTGATAAAACAAGGTTGGTTCAAATTGAAATTCTGTACTATCAACATTTGATGCAAATATTTAGTTGCAGGTAATTTTTGTACATACAAGGCTTAAAGATATATTTCAATAACATACGAGTATTTTTGCAAAAGTTACTAGTACTCGTATTAAAAATATTATAAACTCAAATTTAAAAACGAACATTGTAAGATTTTCTCCACTAAGTAGTTTTCAGAGCTCCGACAAACTATAAAGAACCCTAAAAGATAGATAATGTCGAAGTTGTCGTCTGAAAATGTCGTTGGTTTAAAGTTAGTTTTGAGACACTGACCGCTCTTTCAGGGTATGAATGGTGAGTGTGCTAAGTACTTTGATGGATATCGAGGTGTATTCTTTTACAAACTAGGACCGACTGTTCCCCAGATCGGGTCATGAATAAATAGCCTAACGCCCAATCGAAATAGATCACTTAACGTAACCTCCGAACCACTGGGATTGACCAGTGTAAAGTTGTTTCTGCAGCGCCAGGAGTTGAACCCGGACGAAGCCACAGAGCACAGTAATATACAATAATAATTATTATTATTTTCTTTGTAAGACGAAGCACGCACTGATCGCTGAGCTACGACTTTCCTCCCCCCTTAAAATCATCGCAAATCAGTGTAGTATAGATTTGTGCTTATCATGGTGGAATTATACGGGTGTGGAATTAACGAACTTACCCGAAAGATTTGCAAACAGGAAAAGCCTACCGAGTTTCGAAAAAATCGGACAAATACGACCCGCTGATCACACATATATTTAACGTTTTGCAGTTCGACTCAGGAGGTCTTGGAAGCTCAAAACTACAAACTGAAAGTTCTAAGACCTTTCGTTCTTTAAGGCAGTAGAAATTCATAGCTACATTTCCTATGGAAGAAATCCACTTACACCAAGCGCAAAAAACCATATTTTCTAAACTAAAATTACAACACTCTACCGTCCTGGGCGACGCTTTGATCGGGTCAGCTGCTCGACACTTTCGTGAGGATTGACGAGAGTTAATTATTCCGGCAGCTAATGGACTGTGCAAGATTAATCACTGTTCCACTGTATTCAACTCATACTTTAGCTTAGCTGTTTGTGACATCGCCTTTGTCGGTTCAATGAACGCACATCAATATTGAACACTTTGTTCATATTCCTTTACGTAGCGCAAAGTTAGTGGGAGATGTTGCTCCGTAAGAGGAACCACAGGCGACGACCGAGAATGCTAAACTAGTTATCGAGTAAGCTAAAGCTAAGTAGGTAAGCTAAGCAGTTGTATTTTTATTCTTAGAAGGCTATCTTTCTTCACAAACAGAGAGATGCTCCTATTGGTTTACTATGGTTGTTCTTTCCATATATGAGCTATGGTTTGCGAACTAGGGATTTCCAAATTAAGAGGGGCCGGATAGATCGAGCGGCCTCAGGTCCAACTCAGAGTACCGCTTATAACATGGGATAAAAACTACAAACTACGTTTTAGGCAAGTTAATTTCCTTAAATGTGAAAATGTTCTCTCGGGAAGCATAGATCTATTGATGCTGCTTCATATAAACACTAAAACTTTTACTTCCGTCATCAAATTAATTCTGTACTTCTGAACTAAAATTTGGATTTATCCATAAGAACATACAGCACTTGAAATACAGTAATTAAAATTCTATTTTAGAACCAAACTCATTTGTTCTTTTTATACAGCAGCACTAATGATTCTATGCTTCCAGAGAAAAGCTTTCCACGTTTTAGCTCATTAACCTACGTAAAACACAGTTTGCAAATTTCCCCGCGTTTTCCCCATCCCATTTGAACGCCATTCGGGCTCTATCCGGCTCCCTCTTAACAAAACAAAACTATCTTCGTTCTTCAAAAGAAATCAGTTAGAATTGTGTTTGGTCACAGGGGGTCTTGTAGAGGTATCTTCAAAGATAACAAGATATTGACATTTCCAAGCCTTTATGTTCTTTTGGGTGTAAGGTTTGTGCAGGGAAACCTACACCTTTTTCAACCGGACAAACCCATACCACCTTCTAAGAAATCCTGATATCCTAGCACTCCCTAATCACAAGACCTCATTTTAGCAGAAACAGCCCTGTATTCCTGAATCAAATTGTATAATAAACTACCAACTTGTTTTAAGAATATTCAATGTATAAGTCAATTTAAGGATATTTCTTTTAAACAAAGACCATTATTATTTACACGGATCTTTTAATTATGAATTGTAAATAGATTATGTAATTGTTGTGACGTTTGTCTATGTACTTGTGATTTATGACAATAAATGATTTGACTTTGACTTGGACATTGTTCTACCAACGAGAACTTCACTTTTGAATAATGCCCTTGGTATGTGTCCTTTTAAGGGTCCACCTCAGTGGCCACCTCAGAGAAAGATAGAATCCGTCTGCCCAAGGAACACAAGACACCGCGCAACAACTGCCTCAATAACGAGCCTTCTTTCAACTGATGCCGCCTAACTGTCAGACTAAGCGCTTGTAGGGGTTTACGTCGACCCGTTTTTCATCTTTCAAAATAATTTTCTCATTGATTAACATGACATATTTGGACACTACAGAAGTTTGTCGTGTATAGAGTCCGATTTTTCATAATTTGCTCAATAGCTACACAAATAAACTTTAAAATTGTTCGAGTTGTTGTGCTTTTTAACTGATGTTCTACACTTAAAACGCATAATTTCGAAAAACGCTCTACACGCGAGTTGAAAAACTCACTAGTTTCCAAAAGTATCATGTTAATCACAGTAAAATTTATTTTCAAAGATGACAAACGGGCCGCCGTAAGCCCTTGCATTGAAGCGTCGCCGCACAGCAAACCTCACCACAAAATAAGAACCATGATAGCCAACTAACTAAGAAAGAACGAGGATTGAGTGTTTATGGAGAAGTTTCAAACGTGGCTGGCATTGGCTCGACCATCTACTCGTACTCTACCTAGTTCAACCACATACTGTATATTTAATATTAATTTTCAGCAACCACATGTTGCTCAACGTAATAACGTTGGAATTACGAGAATGGGTTCACCATTAGCCTTGAGTGCAATTAAAAATTTTCTTCAAAATTAATCCAGGTTTGTCTTCGTTGTGAAAATATGTTTTAGGGGAATTTATAATATTAATAGTTTATTACTAAAGAAATTCGAAGACTGAATGTGTGAACCGAACCGGGACTAAACCCAGGTTTCTGCAAGTTCCCCGTGATTATGCTGGCCACTACTCCATCCGGCTCACCTATTTATGCTTTCAAATTTACTTCAAATTTTTTCTAAAATTTACTTTAAAAGCACTTTAAATCTGAATGTTTATCCGAAACAGTAACATTTCATAATATTTCTTTTATTGTCAAATTAACACAAATGTATGTGTTTCTCACATAAGAACCCCAACTCAACTAACGAAATGAAACAAATGTATTCATAAACAAATATTTTATCAATAATAACCAGTGTAATGTGTAGCTGATTCAATAACGTCGTTCGTGTACTCAGCTTTCCGAGGCAATCATCCGAATAAGTAGTCCCCAAATACAATAACGTTTGCTATATCAAACCGCAGTAAACCAAGCGATTTGCTCGTCTAAACTAGATACTGTAGTTAGAAACTTTAAACCTCGTTTTGCAGAAGTTGTGACGTTTGCAATCGTGTGGTGGGATTGTTCAACAGTTGAATCCATTCAAGGATTAGATACACTTCAGCTCAACATATCCAACAACAGTTCAACAACAACTTGTTGGCTGGTGGAATCCTCAGACATACAGGGTGTTCAACAATTCTCGCTTTATAGAATAGTTTCTTCATTCCCTAAGATTCAACTAAACTAGGTGTGCTACAATAACTTAGATGTAACTATGACGTCTTAATTTTGTCTATTAATTTAAAACAAACAACAGCTGTTTTTTTAGTTATTGAACTATTAAAGACGTGGATAACTTTAAGGTATGAATAAATTTAATGTTGTAATCAAGGCTTTGCGTAGTAATTATGATACACTTTTCAACATAACCCAACCTCCAGAGGTCTTGAAGAAAGTAATAAAATAAACCTTGAAGATATTAATAACTGTCCCAGCTTAGGGCCTTTTAGGCTTTTAGATTCTATGAGTAGATTATTCACACAGTATTTTTCGAACTATAAATACCCAATTTCAAGTGTGGTTTGTCTTCTTTCTTTAATCTTTTAGCATGTATGTAAATACGTTTATAAACTTTAATCCTAGAAAACTGAAGGAAGAAGATGGATAAAACTTGAAAATGGGCAACTATTGCTCTAAATGCATCATGTGAGCTTTCTACTCATAGCATTTACAGGCCATATTGCGTGGAAATTATAACTCTTATCATGTTAGTAGTTTTTAACTAACGCAAAATAAAGCCAACATTCAAAATAGCCTATTATTTCATTAACTTATTAGCAATGTCTACCAGGATCCTTACAGCCGAACAATTATCATCTAGGTAAAGTGCCCAATAACCATTATGGACCTTGGATTGTTAAAACTTCTTACAAATTGTTAGTAACTTTGTTAAACATACCTTTCGAAAGAAGTTAATCCAAATTCACTCGACTGATTCCAGGGCAAATCAAAGTTCACGACACTAAATAATAACTTGTACTAAAACACGGAAATATCGTATCACTCACGTAACACCGCACTATTTAATTACGCAACATTTGAGGTTATCTGGTTGCTTCTAGAGATAGTGACCAGCTCACAGATAAGATGACCATCCAGTGCCACTGCCACATAGATTATACATATGAAAATTCGTTAGTCGAAATGTATTCACACTAATAATACCCAAGCATATATAACATAAAGAGAAACTTTTGAGTAATTTGGGCATGTAAATAAATAACAAGGTATATATTTTCTTTCAAATACGTCGAATTTATAAACTTTTGGTTAGTACCTGAAATATGAATTAATACATAATTACTGTTATTAATAAGGGTTAGGGGCGGGGGCGTCAACTTCTTGAGATTATGCAACATATTTATGGGCAGGTTAAATCTTACTAAATTATTATTTTTTTAGTAACATCGTTAAATAGTTGAGGGTTAGTTAGTCCTAACAAAATGAAGTTTGGACTAATGGTTTCTTCTTAGAGACATTCGAAGTTTGAGGTGTGGGCCTATATTAAAAACCTGAAAGCAGTATTTTAATTAATGTTTTGGTAGGATTAGTAGTTAGAATATTGATCTATGTTTCCGTTTGTTTGCCGTAATTATTTTGGTAACGATAATATCAGGTACCCTGGGATTTTAGCATTGTAAAAAAGCGGCCACCAAAGTATTTTGTATATACAGGGTTAGGCAAAAGTGTGGAAACGCCTTTATAACTTTTTAACCAGTGTTTTCAGCGCAACCGAACTCGGTACACTTTATTAGAGGAAACCAAAGTACCTTTTAGTGCATACTGACACTTTGCCCCAGTTTTCAAAATGGGGATTAGGGGTAGCCCATAATCTTCATAGGGAAGCCCCATCGAGTGACATCTCATTTTGAAGGCCTTAGAAAATGTTGATGAATGCTGCAAATTAGAAGTCTCTATCCTAAACCAGAAAGAAATGGCGTCGATTTTAAGTTACACAGCTTTTTATTAGGCGAAAGTGTGGAAACGGCTTTTTACGCCTACCCCCAATCCCCATTTTGAAAACTGGGGCAAAGTTTCAGTATGCATTAAAAGGTACTTTGGTTTCCTCTAATAAAGTGTACCGAGTTCGGTTGCGCTGAAAACACTGGTTAAAAAGTTATAAAGGCGTTTCCACACTTTTGCCTAACCCTGTATTACTTCGGATGCAAAAAATATATAACTCGTATACATCGCAATACATTGATGTTGTGCATAATTTTAGATTGAAATGGCCTAAAACTGTATCATAATTATTATCTTTTTATTTTGAAAAAAGTCTTTTTGACACTACTGTTTTGCATGAATTATTGTATGCTCAATAAATACATTGAGGTGAATATATCTAGGTTAAAACATTTAAAATTATCAATTTGAATGAAAATTGGTGCAAATAGTCATTAATTTCAGGTGCAAATAATCTCTCTCAAGTATCAACAATATCGGAGGGAAAGCCCCTACACTGGGGGAGGGATATTCCACCCCTTCCCCCTCCTCAAATCACGGTAGTCAAGCTACGCCTAAGGATGTATTTACTTTTAAAATTCGGGGATACTTATTGGATGAAAAAATAACATTGCAAGGCAAGTAGAATATATTTCACCAAAAGTGAGTTGCTTTTATACATTTTTCATATATTGTACAAACCTGTTTAATCCTAACTGCCTTTGATAATGTCATATTGTGCGCTTAGTGCAGTAAACACAACATTAGTTCTAACAGTCAAAACCTTCTGGTACGTTTGATACGGTTTCTACTATATCTTCAACTAATTTTGTTTCCTAATTAAAAGGCCGTTCAGTCAATACTACTTGACTATCATCACCTTCGACCATCTATCTCTCATTCACACACCACTGGCTCAAACATCTGCAGCGCCGCTGATAGAATTATTTCACAGTTCAGTTGGCAAGTCTGATCATGGATTCAAATCCCTGGAATCAGCTTCCAAGTTGGCAGCCCTGCAGTGACCGAAACTTGCTCTGCTTTCTGCTCCGACGCGCATAGAGAATGTTAATCCGCATTAAGCCAATCCCAACTTGGACTTTTCTTTTCTTTAAATATTCAAAGGAACCCTCTTTATTTCTAGATTAGTTGGTAATTATTTTTGGAAATTAAAGAGTTTCTGCTGGACAGACGAAATTAATCCAAAGTTGCGGGGAAGTAATTTTCAAGTCAAGACGGGAAGGCTTTACTTTTGATTTGAGGCATCACTAAATCACTATATTTGAGATGCTGACCACTCTCACGAGGGTATTATGTGGTGAAGGATGAGTGTGATGAGTGGTAGTAATGAGTTATGAGGTGTAGTCTTGTTACAAACTAAGGCCGACTCTTCCTTAGAATGGGTCATTAATTGATAGCCCAATGACCAATGGAAATACAAGGACCAACGGCTTAACGTGATTTCCGAACCACGCAGGTGATGGTCTGATACTGTATGTCTAAAAGATGGTGGGAGTTGATGCGGGTATCATCAGATGATCACTGAGACTATCTGAGCCGCCTTAGACCTATATCATCCTCAAAACCTGACCTCCATGAAGCTGGATTACAGGACCACGCCACGAGTCCCAGTTATATATGCAAACACTGTTGGAGGTTGTTTCAAGGTGAACATGGGATGAATGGTGGTGTGATAAGTGTTTTGATGGATGATGAGGTGTAGTCTTGTTACAAACTAGGGTCGACTGTTCCCCAGTTTCGTTCAATAGCCCAACGACCAGTGGAATGGACCAACGGCTTAACGTGACTTCCGAACCACCGGGCCATCGTGAAATGTTTGTTTATCCAGGAATTGAGCCCGGGCCATTTTGGTGCAAAGCGTGCATTATAGTTTAAACACAAATATTATATTATGATTAAACAAAAAATGTGTATATCAATATTAGTTTTCTTTGAAGTCTGATCATAGAGCGTAAACCCCAATTTCTTTTTTTTTGGGGGGGGGTCAGATGCCCTCATTCTTTATTAAGATTTATAGTAGCTCTTGTGGCTATGTGACACCTCATTTTGAAGGTCTTAGAAAATGTTGATGAATGATGAAAACTAGACGTCTCTATCTTAACCGAAAAAAATGACGTCCATTTTAAGTTACACAGATTTGTATTATGCGAAAGTGTGAAAACACCTTTATAACTTATAACTATAACACCCCCCATCCCCAATTTTTAAAACTGGGGCAAAGTGTCCGTATGCATTAAAAGGTACCTTTGGTTCCTCTAATACAATGTACCGAGTTCGGTTGCGCTGAAAGAACTGGTTAAAAAGTTATAAAAGCGTTTCCACACTTTTGCCTGACCCTGTAAATTGCAAAACAAAATGATGTGTTCATGTATAAATATTAAATGGTAGCTATAAGCTTATTATGCGCTTATGTAATAGTAGTAATTAAATAAAAAATGTGATTATGACTTAATTGGTTTAAAAATTAGCTTAAGTCTGTTTAAGATATTGTAACAAAACTAGTCCATGGATATTTAGCAATATTCTTATGTGTCATTTTTTCTAAGACAACATTTATTGTTATATTATTCTCATTGATAATAAAACATTGGCAAATTTCAAATAAAACAGAAGTTTTTATTTTTCTATTTTGACAAAAATCTTTTATGCACTATTAGTAATTTTTACAATTTCTTTTTAAAGATTTCCTTTATTTACTCTATGGTTTATAAGTCAACCTAAGCTGATAGGCGCCCATCTCGCCAAGGCCCCCACACTGAATTTTTGGAAAAAATTATGTTAAATGTTTCACAATAAAGCAAAATTTAAAAAGTATATGTTTGAACAATTTATTAGTAATTTTATTATATATCTAAAATTCAAGTCACTGCATTTTGTGCACTCTTATTGGGATGGGAGGTAGTTGAGTGCAAGTGGTAGTGCTACTATGTTATATAAAAAGTCTTTGGAATTTTGTATTTAAATCGTTATAGTTTTAAGACCTTAGAGCATCATCACAAGAAAGGTGTCGTATTGAACTATTAACCCCCGGACCCCTCCTTTTTAAGTAGGGTTATGTCCCCCCACTCTGGAAGATGCCATATGGAGCCCTTGTAAGATTATTTCCTGATGAACATAAATTCTAAATTGAATTCTAAGTTCAGATTAGAATCCAAATAATAGTGGTTTCACTGGTTTTTATCGGTGATGAGAAGGTTAAAGGAAAACTTACTTAACCTTGAACTTGCAGGAAAAGTTCTGATTGCAAGCCATACCTTTGAACCGTTCTTTGTCAGGCAAGCGGCTGATGACGGGAGTATTCTCAAAGTTGAATTTCTCAGAAACAAACTTGATTGCCCTTTTTATGCAAATGTCTTTGAGGTATTAATTTGAATATCTCTTTGTTGTTGAATCTTCACTCAAGTTGTTCTAGTTGGCTTTCTTATTTTAATTTTTGCTAACTTTCTTTTTCTTTTGTGGATTTAATTTTTTTTAATTTGACTTTGTTAATCATACTCTTTTTAAAAACTTGTATAAGTTGTTGCATCATTCCTGTTTAGTTCGTTTATGTGTTTATGCCTTAGGTCCGGGTCTCCCTCAGTCTAAATAAGTTATCAAAAATGCTAAGAACATTCTTATAACATTTTCTTGCGATTTTTGCAAATTTTGTGCATAGCGTGATTAGTGAACTTTTAATACTTTTCTTCAGTTTCAATACCTACAGTTAGTGGCGGTTCTAGACCTTAAAAACTGGGGGCAGAATATATTTCTTTTATATACTCATATATTATATATAAAATATAAACCTCTGAAAATTGGGGGCAGCTGCCCCCAGCCACTAGCTAGAACCACCACTGCCTACAGTTTCACAATCCTGTAAATTAATTTTGATATGTGTCAATACACATTCCTCAAACATCAAACAATGTTATATATTAACTAGATCTTAATAAGCAAGTCAAAAGTTCCAAAATATTATCTGAAAAATTATTAACTACTTCTTTGAAAATCGCTTGTTTAATGTTTGAATATTGATAGTAATAAATGAACCTATTAAAAACTAAAAAATTACAATTCAAATACGCGCTCATAGAAAGATAAATAATTGAATACATCAAATTGATTCAAACAAACAAATTATGTGTACATTATACACATTTTAAAATTGACCATATGATAATAAAATATAAAAAGAATAAAGATAAACATAAAATATCTAAAAATCTAACTTCTAAATAAAATAAATACTAGATTAAGAAAAAAGGTTTAACGGATTTTAACTTGGTCCCTAAAAGTTGGAAAATGCCCCTGTAATATTTCATATTCTGAAACCTTTTAGTAGGTATTGAAGATATTTTGTAAGTCTGAACTATTCTAAAATTATTTGATCAGATAAAATGTTCCTCAAGATTATACCATTACAAAGGCAAGGTCAGATACCATTCTGATGACATCCTCCCTAGAAGTTAGGAACACTTTATTGGATCCCAGGCTTCTTAAAGAACAGGGGTTTGCTTTCAATGGAAGCTTCCTACTGAAGATTATTGAAATCACTAAAACTTAGTTTTTGTCCTTTCATTACTTACTTCTTTCATACACAAATGTTTAGTTAATTAGAGTTCTTAAAGTGCGTTAAGAATGTAGAATTTATCAAAATACTGTTAATATTTTTAGTTTTTGAACATCAAGAAATAAATATATGATGAATACTTGATTTATGTTTGTTGATTCCTGGTGGAACATTGGGCCTCGGCGAAGTTCCGCTAACCATCGCGGACCGCTGCAAGTGCTTTGCCCTCTCTCCACGTCAGTCCTCTCCTCTCCAGGTCCTTCTCAGTGGTTCACCTCCATGTATTCCTTGGTCGACCACGCTTCCTTGCGGATTCCACTTGAGTGCCTGTCTTGCTATACAACTTTGAGGTCTTCTTAATATGTGGCCAATCCACCTTCATCTTCTTCTTGTTACTGTATAAGCTTTTTGAAATACTGAGGAAAAGCTAAGGTTAAAACAATAATTTGTAATTGTGGAGGAAATACCGAGGCTTAAGTCTAAGGAAAACTAAAAAAATGTAGAATGTAACAAATGTAGGACAAACAAGTATATTAAAAACATGTGTAGTACAATTACTTTATTAAACCCAGTTTAAAAAATAAGTATAACACAACATGTTTATATATTTGTTACAAATAATATATTATTACTTTATAGTTTGCTAATAAATATTATGAAGGTTTAAGGTGATAATTGCACTTGTTGTTTCCTAAATGTTAGTTAAAACTAGTTTATAAGTGTTGTAATTTTAACTGTAAATTAATTTATTTTCAAGTATTACAGATTAAAATATGGTCCCAGGGTGGGTTCTGTTTTTCACAAACCTTTTTTTACCAAATACGAGGGTTATCCAGAAAGTAAAGAACGATTGCGCATAACGCGCCAGCACACCCTCACTACTACGAGCGCGCGTGCAGCTGCTATCTACATTCTTCCTCTTCAGTTTGAGTGTAGGTTCGTTGCTGTGTGATTACACGTCTCGTGTCCACAGTGATTAATAATGGCATCGACAATTGAAAACCCGCTAAATGTAAAGTGTGAAATTTAAACACTTTCAAATCATGGCAACTGTTTTTGGGATCGAAAGGGCTTAATCCATGTCAATTTATGCCAAGAAAAGAAACGACTACAACCCTGACTTGGTGCCGAGTGATTATCACTTATTCGCAAAGCTTAAGGATTTTTTGGGTAAAAACAGTTTGCTAACGATAAGAAACTCAAGAAACTAAGAAATCCTGGCTCATGTTTTTGGCAGCAAATGAGTAGAACATGGCTATGGAAAAACTGGTCCCACATTAAAACCAGTGTCTTGAAATCCATGGTGACTGGGTAGAAAGGTAGAGGAAGGTTCTATGCATTTGTAAATAAAGTTTTTGTTGATATCTTTATTTTTTATTTGACCATGCCAAAACGGTCTTTACTTTCTAGATGACCCTCGTAATAATAAAAGATAATTTCAATTGATTCAAATATTTTACAGTGAACACACACTTGATGAATAAAATCATTTGAAATACAGCCCACTGTTAATAACTTACATAATAAAACAACATAAAAATGTGATTAAATATTTAAGTATTCTCTACTGGTATAAAATGAAGTTGATAATAATAGTTTGTGAATACTTAGATAGTTAATTTTTCAAATATTAAGTTAAACTATTTCTTATAAGTTTCAAATAAGAGTTTGTCATTTGTTTAAAGCCTATAAAGTAACCTAAAATAATATAACATGGCACAATTTTTGTTGTCTTTGTCCTGTATTAATAAGGCAACTTGCAGTATGTTCATAATTCCAGCATTTCACAATGACTCCCGAAAGGTGAAGACTGAGAGATCAGTAAACGAGCACTGCTTTCAGTTTTCATCTTTTCTTCGATTTGCTGAGCCGTACCATGTGTATGCCCACAATTTACCTTAACTCTAAAGTAGAAAATATACTCTCAAGATTAATTTTATACAGTCAATATCATATTAAAAGTTAGCATGTACTCTTGACATACAAGTTACAATATGTTAAGAGAAGGTCGGATAGAGTGGCTGAAAGCCTCACTCTGGGCACCGCTTATAACATGGAGTAAAAACTGCAAACACAGCTGTTTTAAACTGGTTAATGTACTAACATATTGGAACGTTTTCTCTGGAAGCATAAAACCACAGACTCTGCTACTTATAAACTCCAAAGCTTGTACTTTTCTCAAACATCAAATTTTTATTTTGTTATTTGAAACTTGATTTACTATAAGAATATAGAACCCGAAATTTCAAAATATATAGATTATTTGTCAAGTAAGTTTTGCCTTTTGGCTCTTATATTGTGCAGTGTTGATTGCTGTATGCTTCCCGAGAAAAGCTTTTCCCATTTTAAAAGATTATTAACCAACTTAAAACAACGTTTGCAAAATTTCCCTATGTTTGATCCCAATTACACTAGAGTCCCACTAATTTGAACCCCGTTAATCCGAAAATCCACACATTGTTAAGGGGAAAAGATTTATAACATTGTTGAGTTGGTAAAATAAATAAAACTAATTTCTCAAGTTATATTATACTGTTAATAATGAACCAGTACTCACAATGACGCACTATACATGCAGGTATACGCTCAAAAATCAGCTTTGAACAAAACACACTGACAGTATGACACGGCGAGTTATCGTTTGTTTTTTAGATTGGATGACTGTACTTTTTAGGCCTTAGCGCGGGGGTTAAGGGAGGAAAGGTCAATGTCCTGCTGTTACGCACATAGGCTCTACTGCCACAGCCGTCTGTGTACTGACCGTCATATCTGCGTATGTTAATTCCGTGCCGTTTATTATTGCAGAGAACTACAGGACATACACACATAATTTCTTACATTTAAATATACAATATTTGTTGCTCAAAGTCAATATATGACCTTATAAGGTCAATATTTAATACATGCACCAATATATGCCAAAAATCTGCTTAATCCGAATTTTCGCTAATCCAAACAGGGTCCGGTTTCAATTAGTTCGGATTAGCAGGACTCTAGTGTACATTAAAACCCCGGGCTCTATCCGGCCCCCTCTTGGGACAGCTGGGGCTAGGACACAGACGTATGAAGCTGAGAATTAACTCTTCTTCTCAGCTCTCCAGTTGGTCACAGTGGTGTCGTATCGGCTGTTCTGTCTCTGCTCTCCCTGCTTCCCTCTCCACTGCCCGTGCTGGGTTTCCGATCCAGCATGTCTCTCACGTCCGTTGTTTCCTGCATTGCGTTGGTTGTAACTGTCGTATCGTTCGTTCCATCTCTGATTTCTTCCACTGTTCTGGTTCTGTTCTTCCTTTTCACTGTCTTTTCTTCTTCTGCCAAAAGACTTCATGTCTCCTCTGGTTTCCCCGTATTCTCCTGAACTGAGCTGGTTTCTGTTCCTACCGCTTTGACAGCTGCTGTCTCTGGAACTGTCTTCTGTCTTGTTTTGTGCTCTCCAGTTTTCTACAGTGTTAGTTCTCCTTTCCATTTTACTGTTTCCTCTGTTATTTCTACCATCACCTTCTGAGTTGGTTCTTCCGTACATTCTTCTCTTCAATATAGCCAACCCTTTGAGGACTTGTCTCCTTATATTTGGTAACAATTCACGGTCAGGGGTGATTTGGCGTAGATTTGGATGTTTTTCATATACTTTTTCTAAAAAATCGTTAAGAAGTGCACATTGTTTTTCTGTTCCATGGATTTGAGAATACTTTTCCAAAGCCAGTAAAATTTGATTCACTAGAATTACCAACATATTCAATGGTCCTTTGACGGCAAATGGATAACTCTGGAAGTTCTGAAACAGCAAAATAACAAAATAAATAAATACAGTATGTCGATGACTTGATTATTTTACAAATAATGAATAAACTTAGCAAAACTACCAATACAAAAAGGAAATTAGTAGTCAAGTAAATCACTAAATCTTGGTTTGAGATGCCGACCACTCTCATGAGGGTATTTTAAGGTAAATATGTGGTGAAGGATGAGTGTGATGAGTGGTAGTAATGAGTTATGAGGTGTAGTCTTGTTACAAACTAAGGCCGACTCTTCCTTAGAATGGGTCATTAATTAATAGCCCAATGACCAATGGAAATACAAGGACCAACGGCTTAACGTGACTTCCGAACCACGCAGGTGATGGTCTGATATGTCTAAACGATGGTGAGAGTAGATATTGCCAAAAACATTACACTAGCACTATTGTCCACATTTTGAAATGATAATAATATTTTACTCAAATTAGTTTTTAATTCAATGATTATTCCAAATGTACCAGTCATTTGTCACCTCAACGGATTATCATCAGTTTAAATATAGACAACTCCCGATTGACCGTGATAATGTTGAACTGAGGCTTCCTGGATGAGCAAACTCTAGGTAAAAACTAAATATTGATGTACAATAAGTGAATGAGGGATTAAAAGATGAAAACAACTAAAAATGAGGATAACATGCCCAATAATGTCTTACGGTAGCCTAGGTTACATGGTTCTACTTAGCTACTGAGCGGTCAGGTGCGCTGGCGTCGAACTCTTGACAGGTCACGTGACTTAGTTGCCACAGCAACCAGAAAATGGCAACATGATGGCGATGGAGTATTGTTAGTGTTTAGTTGTCATTGTTATCTTACTTTCGTATATCACCGTGACACCATTGTATCACCAATGTTTACTAATTGCACATTTGTTTACTCTTGAACCACAATCAATGTTTTGCACTTTGTCGAGTTTTGTTGTATTGTCAATACGACCTGTTTGCGTTTAGTAGACATCGTTTCACAATCACCAATAACAAAAACAACTCCTGCAACCGCACTTCAGAAAATTATATGCTTTCTCACATCACAGTCAAAACCTTGAATAATTGGTTAGATTTATCGGTGAGGCGGATGGATAATTCTAATAGGTGGGGAGAATTGCTATTTTTGGACTAATATTGTCAGAGTGGACAAGTCAAGGTCACACTGGACACTATTATATTCTCTTTTGGAGGGATGGCGACATTGTACTTTTTCTCAATTCGGTGTTACGGTTAATCGGGTGTTGACTGTAGTTACAAACCTATAACAATTGTATTTAATTCATTATTTATTTATATTCTCTATTCATACAAACTATACCATTATATCATTATTATTATGGTTTAATATTCCTTAAATCGGAGCATTTAATGGTTCGAGCTGACACCTTGCTGACGGCATTAATAACGCATTTTCCCAAGGAAATTCTCTAATAAACAACTAAAATTCCCAATGAACTGGCTAACACGAAATTGTACACAAGTGAGTAATGTACAAATGCTGTTTCGACTAAGAGACAAGACAGTAAAGTTCATAAATTCAAGAACGTATGAATGTTTATATTTGTTTAATATATACAAACACACACAACGAACGGAACGATATAATTGACACGGAAACACGCACAGTACAACACACATGGCAATAACCAAAGTCCAGACTGGAGTGGAGTTGGGGGAACACACAGCATTTCACCTTAGTTCGGTTATCTGCTATCACTGCTGATTTTCACTTGTCCACAATTAATCTCTATTCCGCTATTAAATTTTACTGAAAAGATGATTATTTGTTCAAAACATTGCAGCGGTCTTCTTTTATGCATTGTATACATGGAGTTCTTCCAGACAATTCAATTTTCCCTTTTCCTACCTGTTACAAATTCATTTCAAGATTTTCAACACATGTACAGTATTTTTGTACATCTTCATTTCCATTTAAACATTTGACAATTTATCAAGGTGACAAATTACTAGAATGCTCAAGGTTTTAAACTCTGTCGATAAGTACTTAATGTACTTGAAATAGCCACAACCAATCTAGAGGTATTTTGGATTACTCATCGAAAGGTAGTTTCAGTTCAACAAGTAATCCAGAGGATCTTTTGAACAAAATTTACTCTCGCCAAACAAATCCACAGTTTTGATGAGAATTTATAAACCTCATGAGTATAAAATCGCTTTTTACTTTTTTTTCAAAGCTTTTTGCTTGAAAACAATTTGACTAGCTAAAAATTATCCTTCTAAAACTGTATACCAAAACTTACCAAAACTCTAAAGCAGTGAGAATCTTCTTTCAAAACGAGCCAGAAGAAATGAGTAGCCTGCATTATGTTTGGTTTAACGCACAAGTAATACCATCCAATATCACAGTAATACATATCACGCTTCACTTGTGGTGGTGCTATTTCCTTCCAATACTCTATATGCTCAGAAATATCACTCTCTGGATCATTGATGAGTTTGTAACGTATTAGTTCTCCTGTGCCAAACATTCCTTTGATTGAGTTGAAATATTTCGACGCCTTTTCTTCATCCTGAAATTTAAAACGTATGAATACTTTCTTAAACAGTAGTTTTTTTCCAGCTTGTTGATTTAAAGTCGCTATGTTTTAAATAAATATTTACATTTAAGTACTTCTCTAATTTTGAAGGCATAAATAGTCGGGCCGGATGATATGGTGGTCAGTTTAATCACCGGCAGGTGAGTCGGCGCTGTCTTAGACATTCAATTAAACTATATTATTTTGTATTTCAAAATGTAATTTAGTACAGGGCTAAAATATACATTCTCACGATACACACTCAAATTCTACTTTTAGACAAGATATCCATAGACTACTTATTTATGAGAGCCGATGCAGGCTGGAGTAAAACTTGTATACAAGCTCCCCAACAAGATCAAACATTTACTGCCAGAACTGGCTTTATTGAAAAAGAAACTAAAAGAATATTTGTTGATTAAGGCTCCTTACTCTGTAGCAGAGTTTATTGCAGAGCCTGATAACTTACCATAATATGGAATATTTAACATAGTAAATATAGTAATTTCAAAATCAAGTTAGCCACTCAAACTACAATATCTAAATTAAAATAAGAAAGACAAAATTATAAGACGTATATGGACATTATTTCACCGTATTTACCAGTGGCTTAAGCCCATTCTGGCATTTTAAATTGTAATTCACCTCTCATTCCACCAATATTGTATCATCTCCAATTCATCAAAGTCAACACAATTCACATTGTACACTGACTTAATAAATTATTATTATTAATTCAAATACTCTTTATTCAGAATCATACAATATTTGTACAGAATAGCATCAATATAATTTAACAACTATAAATAATTCAAGGTTAGTTTTCTAGATTTATATTACAAGATTTAAATCATTTAATTTAAAAAAACTTTAACTCTTCATTTAAAAATGTACTCACTAATGACATTGGCAGTAGAAAATTATATTTTAACTGTTAACTTATTAATTAACTATTTAATTAAAATAACTAAACTTATTTCACTTATTAATTAACTATATTTTATTATAACATACACCAATAACTTGTTTAAGGATTTCTGAAATCATAAAACTCTTCTAAAGAATAGCAAGATATGTTAATCAAGAAAGATTTTAATTTTGTATAAAATTGTATGGGATTTTGTTCATTTGTCTCATTTTGTTGTTTCATATCTTGGGGCAAGTACTCCAAAAATTTAAGTCCTGCGAATGTGGTCTTTTTCTTGTAGAGCTCCAGATTATGTCTTTGGCACGTGAAGTGATTTCTAGTGTTGTGTGTGAGATATTATGGGTATGTTGTGTGTTTCTATGGGTATGTGTTTGTGAGATATTATTTTGTTTGGAATATTTTATTGTTTCAAAAATGTATAGATTGTACACTGTTAAAAACCCTAGCTCTTTGAAATATGTTTTGACTGAATCATTTACCAGACAATCCAAACATAACTTTGATAGCTTTTTTTTGTAATGATTGTATATAATCCAAAACATTGTTTTGGAAATAAATTTGCAGCACCTACTTCAAATGACAGGACATTTTCTCAAAAATGATTGGATCAACAATGCCTAAACTAGTGGTAACTGGGTTTAAAGCCTTAAGCCAGTCTAGTTTCCCTCATTGAAATGAAACATTCAAGGTATAGTAAGCTATCTTGAAAAAGTTTTGATTCCTTGTTTGGGGCCAAATGTTATTGGTGGAATCTTATTGCATCAACAACAAGAAATTTAATTCCCACATGGTAATTAAAGTTGGTTGCTCTAAGTAAATACGTGATAGTTTGTAATTAAAACTATGTTTCCCTTTTTTGAGCTTTGTCATCCAAACCTTTTTTACTTTTTTAATTAAAAATGTTGTGTTTTGGTTTTAGTCAGAAGAATGTATTAAAAGGCTAGTTTACTCGTATTTAAAAGAAATAAGGTTAATATTGTTTCGTCATTTAAACCTCATGAGATTTCTTGAATTCAGGAACTTAATAATACAGGGTGTCCAGCATTCAGGAAAAACCAAATTCCCGTATAATTCCCGGATATATATCGCTCATTTCCGGGATTTAGCTACCTTAATAAAATCATAGTTACTCCCACAAATTTAGTTAATTTTTACGAAACCACAATTTTTTCTATGGCCCTCGAAGAAATAACGACTTTTGTTACCGTTTACAATGATCTATTGACTCCCGCTAGCGCCCACCACAAAATTACGACTTCGTTACCGTTGACGACAATTTCTTGACTTCCGCTAGCACCTGCGACGAAATAACGACTACGATATCGTTCACGGCGATCTTCCGACTACTGCTAGCGCCTGCGACAAAATCACGACTTTCATTACCATTAACGACAATCTCTTGACTCTCGCTAGCGCCTGCGACGAAATCACGACTTTCATTTTCGTTAACGACAATCTCTTGACTCTCGCTAGCACCTGCGACGAAATCACGACTTTCGTTCCCGTTAATGACAATCTCTTGACTCTCGCTAGCGCCTGTGACGAAATCAGGACTTTCATGCGTTGCGACAATCTCTTGACTCTGGCGCCTGCGGCCCGGCAGTAATCTCGACTCCCGCTAGCGCCTGCGACGAAATCACGACTTTCGTTCCTGTTAATGACAATTTCTTGATTTCCGCTAGCGCCTACAGTGAAATAATGACTTTGATACCATTCGCAGTGATGGCTAGACTCGTCCATGACATAATCACCACTTTCGCAAAATTTCCCGGTTTAGGGACAAAATTTCCGTATTTTCCCGTAAATAGAAAAACCCCTATAATTCCTGGAATATGCTGGCCACCCTGTTATATGACCTAGAACATAATGTTTGCATCAATTTATCTTGAACAAATTAAGCTTTCAGCCAGTTTGAAGTTCCCCTCTCACCAAACGGTCTCCGGGCTCAAGCCCTTCATCTTTGGTATTGCTGGTTTAGCTTGATTTTCTGCGGTCTTGGCAAACTTTTTGGTGAAAAACAATTGCTTAGCTCAAAGTAACCGCTCTGCCACACGGGTCGGGAACAATTACTTGGATCAGGGTGGCGCCAAGTCCCTAGGCCACAAGGGCTTTGTTTATGGAAAGCTCGCATGACCTCAATAATTATCATTATTCTTGATGTTCTCGCCATTTACTTTGTGGTAATTGTAACTATACAATGAAAGCATCTTGTACTTTTTACCACATAGTTTTAATTTTTTAATAAAAATGCTTTTTATTGTATAGTTATAGTAATAAAGTTTAACTTAAAGACATTTTCATAGATCTCTTTAATTATAGATCAAAACAAACACTAGAACAATTAAAGTAAACAAAACAATAATAACCAAAATAACAGCTGATACTTAATATTATTAACAGTCATGTCACATGCCCTTTTTTCAGTTTAAGTGGGCTGAGTGTTGGCTGGGCGTAAATGCACTCTATTTCTTCTGTATACCCCGCCGTCCTCTGTCTTGACAATGTACGAATCAGGCGAATCATGTTTACATTCAACTTTTGCGGGAACTCATTCTCTTATCCCTTTTTGGAGATATACGCTTTGGTTTTCTCTAAATGGTTCCAATGCATGCCCTGTTCTGTCATAATACGACTTTTGTTTGGCCTGGTTTCTTCTTAACATCTCTATTGATTCTTCCATTGGAAATAGAGGTTTTAGAATTTTATTTGTTACTGGTAGAACAGATTTCAAAACCCTTTCATTAGCATTTGAGAGGGAGACCTGAAATTGTCTTTTGGAGTATTGTTACAGTCTAGCAAAGTCAAGTTTGGATCCCCTCCAGATTTCAATGTTTTCACCAGCATAGACTTGATTGTTTGTATTGCTCTTTCTACCATTCCGTTAGACTTTGGATATTTTGGAGAAGAAGTCTTTAGTTGTATTTGATAACCACTAGCAAACTTTTTGAATTTCTCACTATCAAAAGGTCCATTGTCTGAGTGTACGATGTTAGGTAATCCATGAGATCTAAATATTTGAGTTAGACTTGCTATAACAGAATCAGCCGTGGTCGAGTTCATTTTCTTTACCTCAACAAATTTAGAATGATAGTCAATTGTCAGGATGTGGTCTTTACCGTTGATCTTGAAAAAGTCTATTCCGATTTCCTCCCAAGGACATTCAGGTATTGGTGATGGCTTTAAAGGCTGTTTGGGATTTGACTTCTGGTAACCCTGACATATTTTACATTGTCCAACCACATTTTTAATATCATTCATCATCCCAGGCCAGTAAATCGCAACTTTGGCTCTGTTTTGACAGGAGTTAACCCCTTGGTGAGATGAATGCAACTGTGATAATATGTCTGATCTTTTACTTAGTGGAATCACCAGTCGATCACCAAGGTACATTAAATTTTCAGAACTGTGCAGCTCAAATCTTTTATCCCAAAATGGGTGAGTTTCAATGTCTGTATTATTTTTATGTTCTGGCCAACCATTATCTATGTAGTGTAATATTTTCTGTAGTGCAGTATCAGATTCCGTGGCTGACTTTAATTTTTCTAATACTTCATCGGTAGCTTTTACAAGAGATTAGACTACTTCTGCTCCATTTTCCAAATATTTGGTGTCAATATTGTTTCCAGTAGGTGCTCTAGATAGTGAGTCGGCAATATACATGTTTTTCCTGGAACATGCACTAGTTTGAAGTTATATCTCAGCAGCTCCATTACCACGTTGGAGTCTAGGTGATAAGTCTGATATCGGTTTGTTGAGAAGGCCTAAGAGTGGCTTGTGATCAGTTTCAATAGTAAACTCAATTCCAAACAAATAGTAATGAAATTTTTACAGCCATTTACAACAGCCAATAACTCTTTTCAATCTGGCTGTATCTCTGTTGGGTATCCGTCAAAGCAGAGGAGCTGTAACGATGGGGTGTCCATCTTGCATGAGAACTGCTCCCAAACCAAATTTGCTAGCATCAACTGATAACACAGAACTTTTCTTGTCATCGAAATATGAGAGTACTGGTACTTTAGTGATTTCTATCTTGAGTTTTGAAAACAAGCTTCCTCAGTTTCAGTCCACACAAACTCTTTACTCTTACTATACGCCCTCAGAATTCAATTTGTGACCCAAGTATATCACTTTTTACCACTACACAAATTTGGCTTTTTCTTTACTTAGTTTTAAACCATTGCGTTTAGCTTTGTTCAAAACTGCTTCAGCCTCTCGTTAAGTTCTTCCTTTGAGTCACCAAAATTAGGATATCATCAATATAAGACCGACTCCTTCTAACCCAGATATTACATGATCTATTGCTTTCTGAAAAACTTCAGGTGCACTATTTAGGCCATATGGAAGCCTAAGGTAGCGGAAACATCCAAAAGGAGTGGCTATTGTACACAAGTTTGAGCTAGCCTCCGATAATGGAATCTGTAGGAAAGCAGAAGATGCATCAAGGACGCTAGTATTGCATCAGTTTGCTCAGTATTTGTCGGTTTTTCTTCTGCATCAATCACATTTACTTTGGAACCTCTACAGGCTCTTGCAAAATGGTTCATTTTGTGACATTTCAAACATTTTTTACCCCAAGCAGGACAATTTTGAAAACTGTGATATGTTAAACAGTTAGTACACATATTTTTAAAACTCTTTACATTGTTACCGTTGTAAGATATTTTATCAACTTCTATCGGGTCAGTATTTGTTTGGTTAGATTCACTAGAAGAGTTGTTGATATCTTTCATTGCCTGAATTTGTTTGCAACTTTGTTCTCGAGCCTTACAGTATTCTACCGCTTTGTCAAGCTTCAAATCAGAGTCCATCATCAATAATCTTTCCTTAGCAGTTTCATCTTTGATTCCGATTATCAGTAAATCTCTCACTAAACCCTCCTCCTGATCTCCAAACTTACATTTTTGTGCTTGGGCTTTTAATTTAATAACAAATGTATCAACCTGCTCATCTTTAGCCTGTCTGAGATGGAAAAATTTGTACCTGTCAACCACAGTATTTGTTTTAGGCTTAAAGTAGTCATCAAAACATTTAACAACTGTGTCTAGATCATCTTGTTCATGGCTATCTAGTTTAAACGTGTTAAATATATCCAAACATTCATTTCCCATGGAACAAAGAAGTAATGCTACTTTAATCTTACCATTTTTCTTAGACTTTTCTGTAGCCTCCAAATACAAGAAGAATCTTTGCTTGAATCTTACCCATTCATCCATAGTATTGTCACCATTAAAATTTAGTGGAGGTGGTGCTTTTATATCCATTTTATTACTTGACTAGTAAACACTAACTGTATTTAATTATTTAAAATTCATTTAACACCGGACTGCCACCAGTAATAAAGTTTAACTTAAAGACATTTTCATAGATCTCTTTAATTATAGATCAAAACAAACACTAGAACAATTAAAGTAAACAAAACAATAATAACCAAAATAACAGCTGATACTTAATATTATTAACAGTCATGTCACAGTTATCATTATATATAATTTGGAACACATTTATTTTCAATGCATTTTCTGATTTGATTGCGTGTTCAGTTCATGAGAGCACCTTGTAACTGGTTAGTTACGTTTGACAAAGGGTTACTGTCAAACAGGTAGCGGATCCGTGGCGGATTGGTATCGCACAAGACTCCATAGGTCATCACTCCGGTGGCGCGGGTTCGATCCCCGCAGTCACCCCTTACAATTTGTAATGTGACTTTACGGTGACGCTAGATAAAGGTCGTGGTTGAGTGGTTTTGTAGTCTTAACTTCGCCTCATTAAAAAAGACAAACTTTACTTTTTTTGTAATAATTTCAAAGTAAAAGTCTTCATTAACTTACATGAGCATGGTAGAGGTAAAGCTTTCCTAGACCATGGTATGTTACGGGATTCGGAGAAAGTTCAACGGCTTTGTGCAAAGCCTCTTTAGCCAGTTCAAAATCGAAGAGTTCATGCCTCATTTTCATCATTCCATTTCCAATTCGTCTTGCTATGGCAGCTGAATCATTCTTTAACTTCCAACACTCCCTGAAAACCAATGAGTGAAGTGAAGAGTAAAAACTGAAAAATATCTTTACTTGTTCTTTCTTTACCACTTAACACAGTATCAGCTCGTCAGGTAAACAAAGTTGTTGTGGCGGGGAAAAAAAATTTCCCACATCTAATTATTATTTTGTATAAAGTCTGTGTACCAAGAAGGTACTTTTTGTTGTTCCACCTTGATAACCCAAATGTTCAACATATGTCGGCTTCTATATATTGACGTTTAAGTTGAACGGATATGAGGAGTTGCATGATTAGTAAACTCAAAAGATTAATCTACAAATTACTTTGTAAAAATTACTCCTGTAAAAGATTTATGTAGGTACTACCTAAATTTATAAGTTTATTTCATTTTTGCCTCTTACATGACCTCTTTGTTTGTCATTTGGTCCAAATTGAACATTACAACATAATTATTTATATAAACAGTAATTAAATACAACAAAATGATATTTGTACTGAAATAGGCCAAATTATCTTTTTGTAAATGATCCCGGTTCAGTCCTAACACTTTTGCCTTCAAATTTCTTTAGTAATAAATTGGCTATTTAGCGTTTATACAAATTAAGATCTATAAGTCATTTGACATAGTATTTAAATTCTGTTTGTAATATTTCCAGCTTGTTGGTTTAAAGTCACTATTTGACAGTCACATGTTTCAAATAAACATTCAGATTTAAGTACAGTACTACTCTAAATTTGAAGGCAGAAATAGTTAGGCCGAATGGTATAGTGGTCAGCGTAACCGCCCGGCAAAGCGGGAGACCCGGGTTTAAGTCCCAAATCGGTCCAAACAATATAGTCTTCAAATTTCTTTAGCAATGTTTTAAGAAGATACACTGAATTGACTTTTTTCAGGTCAAGTTTGCAGGGGTGAGTAGGGTTTTTGCTTTTGTTGCTACAAAATTCTTAAAGTACAGTCAGCCTTCTGTTATATTTTTTGTTTCCTGCAGAACCTGTTTCTTTGAAACTTTTAACAAGTCTGTGAACTGTTTGGAATATTCACACCTGCAAACTTGACCTTAAACGCCTCTTGACATAAAGAAAATTATCTTTACAAGTTACCTTTTGGTGCCTGTAGATCCTACTGTATTTACAGTTGAAAGTTCACTATAGTTTGAGAGTTACGTTAGGTTAAAAAATAACACCCTGAATAATACAGTATTATGAAAAGTCAATCTGTCAAAACGCCTTGGTCCGACTGGTCCTATTTGTGAAGAATAATAATTATAATGTATTTGTATTATAATTAACGGCCCATAACCCAGAGGTCCGTGGATCGTAACCCCGTTCTGCTCTGCACTTGTGGGCAGGGGGAATTTGTTAATGCCAAAACACAATTCTTAGGTAATTTAACATGCAAACATGTTACCGATTAAGGATTATTTAATCTAATTCTACAATTTCATTAAGAAATACTAAAATATTAACACATTTAGCTTTTGTACATTATTTGTGGAGCATTTCATATAAATCCAAGACTGACCTAAACAGTTGAACCGCTCTTTCAAACATTAACCTCGGCTCTTCTGAACAAAATCCCGCATTGCCACTCAACGCAAGGATGGCCACCTCTTGGTTAGCTTGAGCCAGAAATACGAGGAATTTAGGGTTCCTTTCCAAAGCCACAGCTTGCTCAAAATATTCTAGTTCTTCTGGTTCCATTTCTAATTTTAAAAATCTTCTGTGTCGCCCTGAATCAGAAAATATTAATTAGCAACATCTTAAAGATATGTATAGGCGTCACAATATATTCAAAGTATTTTCTTGAGGCTGCCGGATAGAGGCAGAGCGGCCTATAACCAAGATAGGGGATTTAAAATGGGGAAATTTGCAATCCATGTTTTAAGTCAATTAATGTACTGAAATGGGAAAAATGCTTCAATAAAAGATAGAGCCATTGATGCTGTAGCATATAAAAGCAAAGACATCAAACTTCTTTGCCAAACAAAATATTTATTACGATTATTTGAGTTCTATGTTCTTATGGAAAAATCAAGCTTTAATAAAAGTGATTAATGAATTATTAAAGTGATTAATAATTCATTGTTTGATGAAAGTACAAGTTTTGGAGAACATGTACAGCAGCCTCAATAGTTTGATGCTTCCATTGAAACAGATTTTTGATTTAATTATGTTAACAGGTTAAAAACATCGTTTGCAATTGTTACTCCATGATATAAGTGGTGCCCAGAGTGGGCCTCGCAGCCGCTCTATCCGGAGCCCTCTTAAGTAGAGAACAGAGTCCTCCAGCTGAGAAATTCTGTAAAAGTTCTCTTCAGGCTTCTGTTGATATAATTCAGTATGCTGATGACACAACCTTGAGTTATATATAGCTCACAAACAATTGAAAATTTAAAGATAATATCACATTCAAATTTAAATGCACGTGTCCAATATTTTGATAATCTGAATCTTAAAACTAACCTAGAAAAAACAACATGTATAAATTTTATTCCAAATAATTTGATGAATAATACTACTACCTTTACATTTTCGAGATACCACCGTATTAATGAGGTTGATCATACCAAGTTTTTAAGAGTTTATATTGACAAGAATTTATGTTGGGAAAACATTGATCATGTATGTAAAAAGGTTTCCTCCAGAGTTTTTCTATTGATCCAGTTAAAAAGTCTATGCTCAATAGAGTCTTTGAAAATAATTTACTGGGCATAACCCAACCTCATCTTTCTTACGGCATAATACTTTGGGGTAGCTGTGCTTTTACAAGACTGTTAAAGCTGCTATTTGTGTATTAAAACATAAACTTTTGAGGTTATCTTCCAACAGACACTGGCTGTAACCTTTAACTCTTAATCTACGTAAGTTCCTAGGAATTTTGTCAAGCAGACTTCTCCAATCTCAGTTTCATCCATCATGACTGAAAATTCAATAACAATATTTCAAAGCTATGGTATTTCAAAGTTATGGTTTTTAAATATTATTGTATCTTCTTGAATGTAAAGTAACTAAACTAAAACATGGAAACTCTCCAAAACATACTCATTATTTTTGCAGCCATATATTTCCAGTATCCAAAGTCAGGGTCCAGTTCAATTGACTTTTTCATTGCTTCCAGAGCAACAGACATGTCTTGATACATATGGACAATAAATTTGGACCTTATGCCCTCAAATCCAGCTTTGCTTTCCAAACTCATGTTTTCAACTGGAACCAAATTCTTACTCATCTACAACAAAGGTTTTTATCATATTTGAGAAATACAAATAAGATTCGTCAAAATTATTAAGCTTAAACTGAACTGTAAAGTCCGGGGAAAATTGAGCTAAAAAGGGCATTCATGTTTGATGTAAAAACTTTAATAAAAGTTTTACCAATTTCCACCTGTGGGGTTGGACTTAACAAGGTTTATGGAGGTTAGAAACTGGTTAGCTGGTTGATTTTACATAGATATTAATAAGCATTGTAGGTGTTGAATAGTTTCCAAACTAAGAAGAAAACGAGCAAAAAATACCTGAAAATTCAAACTACACTAGAAACTTCAAATTCAGGAAAACTTGTTCTTCTAAAATAAATTAACAAATTACATGTGTGCTTTTATACGGTTTTACTGTGGAGTTCTGGGGCTTTTGAAGTAAAAAAGTTGGTTTTATTAAGAAACATCTCAAGACATCTCAAGAGACAGCTGACTTTGTGGCTCCAGGAGAGACCCTTCTACTCAGAGAAAGACTTCCTGACCAACAGAACTCTACCACTCCAGAACTGCAACTAATGACGAATACATATATTGCATTGAGAAATGAGAGATTCACTTAAAATATTTTAAGGCTTCATATTACTTGTACACACACCCGAAGATGGAGTAATCTCTGAAACCGGTAGTGTGAATTAAATAATTTTATTCAAGGGTACTTAGTTTTCTTTTTTTCACTTTAATCTATTGTATAACATATTTTGTCTTAAAACCATTTTGACGCATGTACTGTTCTCCATGAATATGTAAATAAAGAATATTGCTCATGAATTGTGGAGATAATTACCAAGGAAATTTAAGTGCACAATATATAAAGGTAGTAATAACACCTGATATCTCAAGCGCTAAATTATCATTACAAGTGATATTGGAAGCAGCTTCTTTTAATTCAAGCAATCTTTATATTGACCTCAATTTGTATATATACTATATAGCTTATCTCTTAGGCTTTCGCGGCCAATGTCTCAACTATAATCTAGTTCTTCCAGTTCACACCGCGTCCAAACTTCATAATTAGGTTGAGATATTTTGGCCTTGCTGTGGAGTAAAATTTTCAGTCAATGAGTTGGCTGAGATCTGGTGACAACCGGAAAAACTAGGTAGATTATAGCTTATACCGCTTATGAAATTTGGAGACAAAATGTGTGGACCACAGCTTGACTTCACAACATTCCAGATCTTTTTAGGTGTTCTTTTTAGTTAATCGGCCCGTCACCTATGCAGCCTGTACGGTAACCTGAGCACAAAGTAACTACAGACCGTTGGCTAAGGCGGGGCGTGAACCTGCAAACTTCGTGGCAATGTTATTTGTCATGTTCTAAAACTCACCTGCTTGGATTCCTCATCTCTACCCATCAGATGCAACATGTTGGCTCTGGTTGCAGTGAGCACATGTTCAAATGCAGGACCAATCCTAGTGTACATCACATCTCCTTCACTTCTTCGCATTTCTTCAACAACACTTTCCAAAAGAGCATAAGACTTCTCTGGATCAATCGGTTCAGTGTCATTTTTTGAACCAGATTCGGCATCTTTAGTTTTATCTTTACAAACTGGATCTATCGGTTTAATGTTGTTTTCTGAATCAGATTCTTCGTCTTCAGTTCCATCTTTACAATCCAGAGCCATCAGTTTAATATCATTTTCTAAACTGGATTCTGCGTCTTCAGTTCCATCTGTACAAACTGGATCAATTGGTTCAGTGTTTTTTTCTAAACCAGACTCTTCATCTTCAGTTCCATCTTCACAATCTTCTTTTTGAAATATATCCATGCATGAAAGTGTAAGAAGTAATGCAAACCTGTAAAGTACAATATAAAGATTGCGTAATTAATGTTGTGTTGACTAAACTTAACAGCCATACATTCTATGTTGTGTTCATCTAACAAAATTCAAAAGGTCTGGACAGTTCCATCCACCTTTTAAACAAAACCACAGGTGGATGCGTAAATGTAGTCCGAAAGCTGTTCATTTTAGCCCAAGGATTGAAGATTTACTAAATTTATTATAGATACCTCGTCAAGCAATCATTTATAAAGATATTCATCTACCGGTTTCAACACTAGAGTGCCATCATCTGGATGGTCTTGCAGACCAATCAGCATATGGCGACGTCAAAAACTTCACACTTACACTCATAACACGAAAGTAGGTTACAAAAATTTAATTAACACATATAAACATAAAGGCTAGCTTGTAGACTATTGATGTTGAGTGGTAGAGAGGACTTTGTAGTCCTAACTTTGCCTCGTAAAACAAGACAAACTTAACCTTTTCTTAGACTGTCACATCGTTTCCGAACAGTTAATTTATTTTGTTTCGTAATGTACTTTCGTGTTGTGAGAGTAAGTGTGAAGTTTTTGAAACGCCATGTGGCCAATAGATGTGCAATATTATCCAGATTATCTATAGTGCCAAAACCGGTAGATGAGTATCTCCATAAGGGATTGTTTGATGAGGTATCTATTATAAATTTACGAAAGCTAACCAAAACGAAACAGACATTTGTGTTTCACAGCCTGAGCAGTTTCCTTACCATTACGATCCCGTATTAACCTGACAGCTACATCACTTAGCTTAGTATTTGCTGAGTTTCATTGATACCCATGCGATAGTTCTACAACGCGTTTAGTTAGCAATGTTTAATTCAACACCTGCAAAGGTAAAGTTACTACCACTATTTGTTTTTTCGACACACAGAAGGATTTTTCTATGAAATTTTACAGGCTGATAATAATTTATTACGACATTGCCATTTCACTAATTTTATAAACATAAGCCATGTTCAACTTGGAAACTGTTTGCAAATGATAAAAACCCCCAAAGAAGAGTGAAATTATGCCTTTCTAAGCACAAAGTGTAAAATTCACTTCTTTATTGATTCTGTTATGGCTTGCAAAATTATTTTCTGTTAATTTCCAGAATTAATCATTATATGCCTGTAAAATTATGGTAAAATCTTTTTGAGTGTGAAAAGAACCATGAACCAATAACATTAGTTACTTTTACATTTGGCATTTAATCTGACTCCACTAATAGAAAACATTGTAGTAGTTTGACGTGTGTTTGTAGGGCAAAGAAACTCGGCCCAAACTAAGGGATGTAGCTAACAGGTGAATATTCGATCATATTGGTATCATATCTACTCAGGACATGATGCACAAATACCAGTTACTTACTAGACAGCCTTTGTAAATTTACTCCTGGTTTTGCAAAACTAACTAGTCTATAAGATCGTTATGGTCCAAAGCCATAATATTCCAAACTATTAGGACAATTAGGTGTAATTGACTATCTTATCACTTGTCCATGGAACAAATTTTTTAGTAAACCTTGTAGTTGATGAGAACAGTTGACAATTTTAATCAGGGAAACAATCCACAAGGAGTAAAATTGATGTAACATACTGAGAGCTAGTTCATGTAACATAACGGACAGAAAAAGGTAAAGATAAACCCCACCTTTTGGGCTTATCACTGTAAAGGTAAAATTTGTCTTGTTTAACAAGGCAAAATTATGACTGCAAAGTCCTCTCTACCACTCAACCTCGACCTTTACCTAGTATTTGTGACGTTACAAATTGTAAGTGGTGACTGCGGGGATCGAACCCATGCCACAAGACTGAGCTCTAGAGTCGCGCACAATATTAATCCGCCACGGATCCCCTAAGGTTGTTATTAGTGAAGTACAAATTGTGTAGACCGAATTTCAATAGGTTGACTCCATCCGGAGTGGTAGCAGTTTAAAGATTGGGAGCTAAAAAATATAAACACTGTCATTAAGTTAGAGTCAACCTGTGAAGGCCAACATTGTTCTCTACCAATAATCACCTTTAATTTGACACCAAAGTTAACCCTTCAAATTCAAGGGGTTCCACTCTTTTTGAGAAAGGCCCCTTGTATTCTTAATTGTAATGGTACTTGTTACAGCGTTTCAAATGATGTAACGATTGATTCTCAAAGCTACAAAAAACGTACTGATTACAGTTCTTACAATTTTTTAATCGCTACTCCTATATTTTGTTTTCACAGTTTTTTTGTTTAGCTAGGAAATATTTTGGTCAAATACTAAATAAGAGTAATAAATCAATGTTCTTACTTTTCAAATCCATAATCGGGTCCTTGATTTTTGTAATCAAGTAGTTTCTCTGTCAATATATTATGTACATCGATGTGAAGATTCCATTTTAGAGACTTGAGCCATTTGAAAGGAGATTCTGCATTTTCCAGCCATTCTGGGATTGCAACTCTCTTTAGGTAATCTTCCTGATACTTACTGAGAAGATAGGAATAGATCTCATCCTCTGCTCTATACAACAAACCTCTTGACTGCGACATTACTGAAACAAACAGGGTGGAAATATACCACCTGTGCAGTTTGTATAGGTGTCAAAACAAACACTCATAAGATAACCTTCTGCTGAATCCTTAACCAGCTCAGCTGGATAGATAGTGCCAACTTACTACTACTAACTGGACTATTATACAAATATCCGGCGGCAGGCCTATGTTTGTGTGTAAAAAGATCGTCCAACGAGTAAAAATGCCAAGTGAGTAACTGTAACGAGCCTATCTAACTAGAGACATTTTTCCAAATTATTTATTTTTCCTTTGTGTGATTAAGGCCTTCAGCCAATACATCTAATAACGCTAACAACAAGACCACGTGTAACCAGTCCCCGATTCAGCTCCCTGTTCGAGGCTACTTAGACGCCGGTCATTGTTCTCCAGCTTCCGTCTCATACAGTAACCAATCACAATAGATCTGGCGTGTGAGGTGACCGAGTCTAGGTGGGAGGTTCGTGCATCTTCCTCACTCTCATTCCTTAAGCATCAATCAAACTATTAACATCTATTTTATTAACTCTTTGCATATTTCTCTTAAACTTTCAATTTAAACAATTATATTGCATTTTAATCATTTAATAACAACTCTAATATCCAAGTGTTACAAGTATAATTTTCGGTTTTATATAACTTTTTACATTAAACTCTGATATTTTGGTGACCACGTGTTGACTCTTTATCCGTTTCAATCCTTTGATTTAAAGGCTTTGAAGCTCTTGCTGGTGTGTGATACCTCTTATTGACATTTTAACCTTTTTAACCCCTCCGGTTACATAACCAACACTTGAGGCTGTCTTTGAACTTGGGGTAGGCTAAGTTCTTTAGATCCTATTAATGCGTTGGTGACTTGAGGGACAAGTTGCTCTTAATGACTGCTAGATCTGGCAGCGTTGAAGCGACTTGAGGGAAACAAGTTGCTTTCTTATGCATTCAACAATGTACACTATCAGTGGTGAACTTATTAAGTATTAAATGTAAATAGCCAGTATACAATGTGTACAAACTAGCAAGATTGTATGGTGTGATAACAATATTGACATCTCCAAAACATTGTGTTTTAATGTGAGTACTGTACGCTCTCAATATTAAAATTAGCCTTCTCTTAAAACTCATCATTTGCAAACAAATTGTTCTAATTTTCAGTCAGACACACCGTGATATGGCCCGTCCTTGAAACTAAACCTTCAAGCCTCACTAAATAAAACGCAAGGGTGAGCCAAAGCCAACTTGAAATATATATTGTTATACAGTACTATTGAACTTTCTAGATTCCGCTCATACGTCCTAATGATAAATTATCCTTATAAACAAATTTCTGATGAAATCCTCCAGAAAAGATACAATGATCTATATATTAAAGCTAGAAGAGCACAGCAATCGGACCTGTCCTGCTTGCAAGGTGGATGGGCCTCGCTGTCGCCTGAGCTTAATTCACAGAGCATATCTTTGAACTATGCATTGAGGATGTACAAAATCCTTCCAAAGGAAGTGCACAACCTAAAGACTTTCAAGTCGAGACTTAAGCCATAATCGAACAAACCGTGCAAAGCATGTATTTTGATGTATTTGTTTATATTAAACATTGTACTGCCCAATTTCAAAGGTGAATCAGAGGCCACCTTACTTTTTTTTTACATGACAGTGTGGTCTTAATAAGACTTGTCTTGGCGGCCCTTCCATTGTAAATATTGTGTCACTATTACTCTTAATTATTGACACTGTCTATCCGAGTTATCAGTCCACAAAGGAAACAAATATTCAAGCATGTATAAAATTAAAACCATGTTCAGTCTGATTAACAGATTGTGTTGTCCTAACGTTTGAACCTAGGATAACTTATATCACCACAGAAGTTATTGTTGTTAGAAACACTGGGTTCAAATCAAAACAAAAATAGGTCTAGTTTTATGATTTGTTCGTTATCTAATAATTTTAACAACTCACCATTAGAAAATCGTGCATACAACAGCCTAGCCTACTAATCTGATATGGTATTTATTTATTAGTTTTAAATTATTTATGAATGTTGGGAAAAGGCTGAGTTCTTATCTGTCATCCTAGTATACTTATTACTGGTAATGTTGGGAATGTATGATAAGAGTCTGCAGAGTGTGATCAAAGTTTGCCCAGAGCAAAAAGTCATATCGGACGGCAGTACCACAGAGTATTGGGCAGGACACTCGAGAGGTAGTGGGTAACAATAATTATTGGCGGATATAGTGAGACCCACGCTTAAGAGTTAGCGCAACAGCTTTTATTCTTGCTGGTTCCTCTTGTAACTATGTATTTTTCATCTATTCGCATGATTAGTTTGTTAGTGGAACTCGCGCTTAAGCTCAACCTTGCGCGCGTACGGTACTTTACTGTCGACTATAGCACAAATAAATGAACGGTTTACTTCACGAAGTAGTTCAGAAACACTGCCGCCAGACTGCAGCACCATACAATGAACGCGCGACGTCAAGAAGGGCTAGTACCGAAACTGCCGCCAGGCTGCAGCACAATCTGTCCGCTGCCCGCACTGCGTAGTTCACGTTCTTCCCGCCGCGGTAGTACCGAATAGTCAATAGACAATTAAATAATTACTACATATTTCTATTTCATACGTTTAAGCATATTTTGAAATAGCTGCTGCACTCTAGCGGGATAAACTATAACTAACAACAGTTTTGATGAAAACAGTATGATCAGTTTTTCAAGTACCAGCTCCTGCATTTTCCTGAGCCAAACACGAACTATCATCAGTTTTATCGAAAGCAATATATTTAAAATATTAGCAAGTATCTGCTGCACTCTGCCGGGTGAAACTCAAACTAACGACAATTTTAATGAAAGCATTATAAAGAGATTTTCAAGTACCTACTGCCCTCTACCGGGTTAAACTCGGACAGTTTTGTTATCAATATAAGCAATAGCATATCCTGGCCTAGTGCTTTATTTACTAAATCTAACCTAATAACGGGTTTGGTGTAAGTTAAAAGTGTTTATTCACTTTTTTGTAAGACTGAATCTCCGTTTTTTTTTATGAGAAAGCGTAAAGTTACATTAAGAAAGTATTTGAATTTGAGAATATATTATATGTATAATCTATGTAATTTAATTCATTTGATTTACATATATCTTATTTACTATAGTTCGCACTGTCATTTCATCACGCATTTGGCTCAAGAATCTACTACAAAAACCCTTGGTCCTGCCATTGATTTTAAATGTATAATTATTTAAAGTGGTCACCCTCGATGCCTCCTAAATGCCAATGCCTCTGGTAAACTAAGATCACATACTCGAAAGCAGCGGACGAGTATTGTGATCAAAGTTGATTACCATACCGATTACTGTCAATACTGTGATCGGCGGTAGGCTACACTACAGTCGATTCCGACAGCGGTCTTCTGTCAACATTACTAATTTTTACGTCAAGAACTAATGATCAGGTCCACACAGATTTTATAAAATTGTGAACAGATTTCATTTATAACTACACTATATAAAGACCTGGCCCTTTCGTACTCCATTAGTCAATGCAGCGTCCGAGCATTGACTTTATAATATACATCTATATATTCCAAGTGGCTCAGTAGGTAACAGTCACGGCTTAAAATGCGCAAGGTCACGGGTTCAATTTCCAGTTTGGACCGCTATCCCTAAATAACATTCTGTAATGCCCACAAACCCGAGTATCTAATTTAATTCATTATTTACGGTAAACGCCATTAATTTACATTTGAGTACATTAATTTCAATCTGTGAACAGAAATTAAAACCGCTGTTGGCGTAGACAATCAAAAGGCAAGTGTCCTTTTTAAAAACCCCCTGACAGGAACTTTGGAGGGGAGCCTTTCCCAGAAATGTGTTTATTCATTTACCTTCACAAAAGGGCCTTAGTTTAAATATTATTGAACAATAACTCCAGCTTTATCTTTTGTAGTTATTTAATTTAAACGTCAACAATTTAATGCTACCTTACACAAAAACCAAAGCTGCCTGGAAAGCCAAAGTAACTTTAATACCCAATATCTGAATCAGAAATAACCAAAATACATATTCCACCAGATCAATATCTACCCACACTTAAATTTACTAATTTCTATACACTAAACACTACCCACCACAACGCATGTACATACTTTTACTATTTGATTTATATTTTTTACTTTATCATTTAAAATACCAAGTACGGTATGCTAAAGCTATGACAGTTGCAATATACATATAAAATAAATGAACAACAAATTAAAAATAATTTAATAATGAGTTTCTAAAAGTTATGAGGAAGAAGGCAAGTCTATATTTGAAATTTCAAATTGTTAGCAAAGTCACTTCTTCAAATTAAAACCATACTTTTAATCAGTGGTGTAGTGGTAAATTTGGCAGAGTGGGAACGCAAAATTGTATCTGGGTTATCAATTATCATAAATATTAATGTAATTGTATGGTACCTATAGGCACTTTACAAAGCAGATTAAGGAGTATGAAACACCTAGGGGAAGAGGAAATCCGGAAACCTTCCCCCCGAAATTGTTTAAAGTTTTTAAAAGTCATGAAATTGAAAAGTATTTTTCAGTTATTGAGAACATGGTTCCACACCACTACTCGCGTTTAATGGTTCCACATTTCAAGAGCTAAACAATGAACATATTTTTCAAATTTTGTAATTTTAACTCTTATTACTGCATCCAACAATGACAAGCAGACTCTTCCCAGCTGCTTATGAATGTGAATTAAAACTTTTTACAGACAGGTACAATCATGTAAGTTCATACTGTTGGATTTACGTCTGTTATTAGTCAATACTGTAGGGTGATTGTAGTATGTAGTAATTTTTAAATAAAATTATTAATCTATTTAGTAATTGACATGAGCCTAACTATATGAACCTGAATGAGACTTATGAGTAATCCATACCGTCAAAAAATTCGCACTATCCTGTCCTTATTCAAAATCTGTCCAAAAAGTGTCTACCTGTAGAAACTATAGACAAAACAAATTAACACAGTCACAAACACTTATTTGTTATCAAGTTGAAAATATTTGTTTATTGTTTAGCTCCATCTCTAAAACTATTTGTTTTAAGTTTTTTTTTAGTCTGTCTAGTGGAAAATCCAGACCTGTTCACACACCACTAGTTCTAAAGGTCTGAAAAATTTAGACAACTAGAGAACACTTGTTTATTTAAGTTGTTAAATTTTCTTACAAACGTTGGTAGGTAATAGGAACTAACGTCGAATCAAGATTAAATAATAAATATTTTAACTATCAGCAAAAGGTATACAATTAATCAAATATAACTTAACTTACAATAAATCTAAATAAATTTTATATCTTAAGAAAATGTAAAATTAAAAAAATACAAAGACAGATTACGAGCTCTTGTTGGGACCTCATACATAATCTGGTTAAACCTTACGATCACAATATCCAGTCTTATAGAAAAGATCAGTCTTTTTCTTTTCTGGATACGTAATATTGTTTATATACGCCTGCAAACGCCTTCAGTGAGAGAATTTATTATACACAGTTTTTTTCGGCATTCTTACTTTGGCTCACACTTCAAAATGGTGATAGGTTAGTCCAATTAAGGTTATTCTGCATAAGATATTGTGTAAGTGTAAATGTGAGAACATTGATTGTAACAGTATCAAAAAGTAAAAAACACCATGAATTAATTTGTATAAACAAATAAGTAGGAGGTTTCATCAATATTTACACATCCAGGTGATAAAGATTTGTCCTATGCCTGTTAGTATCAGTAAAGCGGCTAAATCATTTCTTCCCATTCTCGTGTCTCCAGTTAGTTTTGTCGGTTGTGTCATATCTGTTACTGAAGTATCTTTGATTTCTTTCTCTGACTTGTTCATGGCTTCCTCTGTTGTTATTTCCTTGGTATCCATTATCATGTTTCTTCTGTTATAGGAATCGTGGTGTCTGTGTAGATCTCTTGAATTATTCCACGATCTACTGTTACCCGTTTGATTGTAGTTTCCTCCACCGTATCTTACTGTGGGTTCCACAATTGGCTTTTCCCAATCTTTGATTTCTCAAATCCTTAAAGTGAAATTCCGCTTTTGCCTTTATTTCTCTAAGCAAGTAACGGTTAGGAGCCAATTCCTTCAGGTAAGGATGTTTCTCATAGATCTTCTCAAGAAATGTATTCAAAGCCTCGTTATCTCTAGTTCCATTTGGTTTTTGACAGTTTTCCTCTATGGTTATTTTAACTTCACTTACCAACACTTTCAACATGTCAACAGGTCCACAAACACCAAAAGCGTAGCTTTCAAATTCCTGAAAAAGTCCATTTTAATTTTTTCAGTACATCATAACATCTATTACATTATCTTGTTCTGGAAAGTGTCTCAACAGTATAGGTATAGTATTTTATAAAGATCCCATGAAGATATAGACATTATTTTACAAATGAATTGATACATTATACTTAGTTTTAACTTTATAAAGATTTTGTGAACTGAGTAGAATAACGTTCTAATTGGGATTCATGCGTGGTAAATTTTGTTTGTCAATATTTTCATTTGGTACCCTGAATATTGTTAATAAATACAGCTTGAAAGAATAGGTTCTAATTAGCATAAATATGTCTATTTCGGCAATATTTGTAAGCCAGGTGATAGAAAAGCTGTTAACCCAGGGCAAAATTAAATTAAGTGTAACAGAATCAAGAGAAACTATGAAAAATTCACAACCATAATTTTCCAAAAGACATGGGTCTAAAATCTTGTCCTTGCAAATGTAAATGAATATCTTTTATCTACGTGGCTGGTATGCTCTTGTCAGTCACTGCCTACAGTACGTACTCCTGAACTTCTCTTCTCGGTGAACACATGGGATTCAACGAGTGCATACACTTAACCGCTAGTTATAAAAATATTAGATATTGTGCAGTTTTAAGTAGAATTTATGATCTATTATTAGGCCTACCTATATTCCAGGAAAACGTTTCTAACCCAGGACAGTGTAGAATATTAATGGGAATGCTTGCAATAGCTTGGTTAGAGCTTTTCCCTATTTTTGATGCAAAGTCTCTGCTTATCTCTGATAAGTAGCAATTAAGTACAAGAATTTTACAAGAGTAGAGAAATCTATAAGAACATAGTTTAACGTTTAAAAATATATATATTGAGTCCAATATTATGTACACAGTTTTTAGCTCTCCTGAAAAATTTAGTTATTGTCATTTATACTTATTGAGGAGGACCCATTCAAATGTATCTTGATATGAATATCTTTAAAATATTTATACTTTATAAAGATTTTGTGATGCATGAAGATATCGATATATAATACGAAAAACTAACTGAACATCAATAGGATTTCTGTTACCCATAACTTTGTCATTAAAAAAAACCTTTACTCGTACAAAAACTATACTACCTATTTGTTTTAGTACTTTTAAAGTAAATTGGTAATCCATGAATAAATATTTCTGGAATAGTTCCACTTATATGATGATTGCAATATTTTAGATAGGAAACACCAAGTTGTTTAAAAATCACTGCAAAATAATTGACTTTATTCATCCTAATTTTAAATAGCAACCTAAATGGGTTGATGAAGCCGAAAAACCACTTGTTAATTTTGTCTAGATTCACTTCAAAACTCTCTCATTACAACACACAAATAACAATTTTAGCCCCTCCCCCTAAAACTAGTTATGGAGTCATTATTAAAAAATACTCACCAACATTCGAAACAAACTATCTATCTTTGCTCAAAACCTTCCAAAAGAAATGGGTTGCTTGAAAGATGTCCCGTTGGATTGCAAGGTAATACCATCCGATATTACAGTACAATATGTCTTGCAGCTTAATGCCATCTGCACTATCAATACAAGCTTTGATGAGATGAGAAACATCACTTTTGGGGTCTTTGATAAGGTGATATCGAATCAATTCTCCTTTTGCAAAACTGCCTTTGAACTTGTTGAAACATTCCAAAGCTTTTTCTTCGTCCTAAAACACAAGGATTTCCATGGCAATAACTAATAAGCTCTGTATTAAGACTTGTTCTCAAGAAGTGATAATTGAGACCCCATCCCTAGTCATATTGTAATTGTTGTGATCCGTTGGAAGTGAATAAATACACAGTATTCTAGGTCTAATTCAGACTTGTCAGTTAATTAAAACTTACATCGCCATATTCAAGATAAAACTTTCCCAACGCATGATACGTAATATGATTTGGGGAAAGCTCAATTGCTTTGAGCAGAGCATTCTCCACCAGTTGAATGTCAGAATGTTCACCTTTCATTTTCATCATTCCGTTTCCAACTCGCCTAACTATTGGAGCCGAATCACTTTTCAACCTCCAACACTCCTGCAAAAACAGAATAAAGTTATTCAGTCATTTTCAGCATTCAATTGTTGGACAGCGTAAATTGCATTGTGAACTGCATTTGATTTGTTTTGGCCATTATATTATATTTTGGATTAATTGAGGTTTATACCCATTAAATATTGCAATATCCTTAATTCTCTGAACTTTGTTTTATAACTATATGATTCCTTCCACCGAAAAACACCCACTTTCAGAAGAAAATTATTGAAAAAAAGTCCAGAGATTTAAGGATGTTGCAATATTTAATAATTATAAAATAACCCTAAATTGGTCCAAATTATGATAAAAAAGAGGCTAATTTAAAAGGATGACTCCCTTCTTGAACCTCACCCAAGATTACAATAACAATAGAAAAAGATACTTACAAAAGGAACATTTCTACCATTTATTATGAAAATAAGACAAAAAATGTGACCTGTAGAGAGTACATACATATATATGAAGTCTTGTAAAAATTATCCTGGGGGTCAGGATCAGTGCTTATTTCACGGTCCGGGTCTGGGTCGTACCATGCTGACGGCATGAATATCTCATTTTTCCAAAGGAAATTCAATAAGAGTTGAGAATGCTGGTATAATAATACCAGAGAATAAAGCATGGATGATGCATTTTCCTGGAAATGTTGTGTTGTCAATCAAAAAGTTCAGGTTTAGTAACAAAAGCGGCAGGCGACTCTTTACATATTTTAGGGGTAATCATAAACTGTAAAATTTACTATATTTCACATAACTACTCTGTTCTGATCTCTCTCAGCATCCCTTGTGATCTATTGTATGTTGAATGAAGTGAAAATGAAATTTGTTTATTCCATACATAAATAAGTACAATAAAATTAGCATTTTTTTTATATTGAAACTACAGTACTCCCCACAAAAAAATACTTGTGCTTGGGAGAGAAAATGAGGATCTAGATGAAATGTTGATGTCAAAATTCCTTCAATAAATTAGCAAACCATACGTTTTATCATCCATAAAATGTGTTATTTAAATAAAATACTCTACTCAGAGTCTACAGTGTTTCTTCATATTTAGTTTGATCAGCTTATTTCAGTACCAGATTTCAACTGACATACATACCTGAATAAATGAACCGATTCCTCTAACATCTCTTGCTTCTCAGATATTTTGGCCATTTCTTGGTTAGCTTGAGCAAGATAAACTAAGAACTTAGGGTTGCGTTCTAACTCTACAGCATGTTTGAAACATTCCAACTCTTCCTGTTCAATATTTTGCGTTAAAATCGTCTTTGCCTCCCTGTGGACAGATTTTGAAGTTTTACAAGGGTTGTTAAAATTAACTTTTGTTACTGTATAGCTCGTAGGCAAATGAAACCATATGAACAACAAATTACACTTTTTTGAATAGCCTGACTGATTGTGAGTCCAACAGTATGCTTGACATTTTGTCGAATTTGCTTTGGAAAAATGAGATATTCATGCCGTCAGCACGGTAAGACCCAGATTCGGGATCGTGAAATGAGCACCAATCCTGACCCCCAGGACATGTTTTGAGCATTTTTTCACACTTTACATACATTTTGTTTACAGTTTCCATTTTTTGTACTCTTGTACACAGTTATATAATGTTTATTTCAATTTTATTCTATTTAAAGTTTTCTATGTTCAAATGTGGGTTTCTGTTTGAAAACATTGTTCAATATCAACGAAATATAACAGCTTAAACCAAAAAAGTCTGTGTGATAGGTATAACTCAAGTCATTCGGCTTATCTTAACGAAGAAGTATATATATATATAATTATGTATATATGTGTGTATATCTACAGGTTGCATTTTGACAGATTTTCATGAAATTTAGTACAAATGTTTCTAAACCGAGCGGACCTAGTTAGAGCCATTCGGGATAGTCGGACCACCCTACGGTAAAAAAATTAAAATTAAAATAGCTTGATAATCATATTTTTTTTGTTGCCAAGGTATTTTTTAACATAGCGTTAATCGTTAGTAATTTAAACAATATTTAATCACAATATAGTGCACTAACGTCAGAGTTTGACAATACCGAGCTACTTAGAAACTCAACTGAGTTCTGAGGTTTGCGGTCGATGCTGGGGTTGGTTGTCCAGGATACACATGAGGCTAGGGCAGGGGAATGGACAGTAATGTCAGGCTATCTATAGCGCGCGACAGTCACCCCTCCCGCCCTGCACTGTCACAAATGCAAGCAACAGTGAGTTACGTGCCAGTTCGTGATATTGATATCTGTATTGTGATAACTTGTGGTGGTGGTAAACCGGGTGATTAATTGTGTGATTCTGATTTAGGACCAAAAGCAAGAGGAGTGAATTTCGATAGGTATGGAGAATTTTATTAAAATTAGAAACCTTTTGCGGTAAATATGAATTGTACATAATGGCGAAAATACGGTCTTATTTTGAGCGAAGCCAAATACATTGTTGAACGTCCAAAATATGTGTTTCATTTGGTAAGACCTTCAGTGTGGTACTGCCTCACGAGGTGAGGTGGTTTAAAATGTGTGGCTCAGCCAAACACATAGTGACGATATGGACCTCAAATTCGCGTCATGTAGTCTATTTTACATCGATCCTAATGCACAGGATATGCTTATCGGTATCCCCGATCGTCCAGTTTTGAAATCCGGACCACCCTATCCGCCACAGTAGTCCGTTCTATCAAGGGTCTACTGTACAAATGTTTCTTTTTGTAGTAAATACTATGCAGTTAATAAAGCTAATCTGGCTACCAGAATCGAGCTAATAGAGTTTGGTGAAAGAAGTTTTGGTTCAAAATGGTGGCAAAAAGTGATTTTCGCTGACGGGGCGGATTAACCGCATGGGCAACATGAACGCGTGCCAGGCGACTTGTTACCAGGCGAAGTTTGTCAATTTGATAAACTGGACGGTGGTGATTTTTTGATGTCATGTGGAAGATCCAGGAGTCGACTAGTGAGTCCTCACCCTTCCCCATACTGACAGTCTGTCACAACACGCCAAGCTGATACAGTACTGTTTTGAACTAACCCTCTTTTGTTTCAGTCAGTACTACATGACATGACAGCTAGTGTCATTTGTCAGCACTTGTGTTGTGATCATTGATCAAATAATATGTTCAATTTTACGAAATCTCTTGGAAACTTAAATCACAAAACAATGCTTTCAAGTCAAATCAATGGATGAAAAATATGAAAGGACAAAGAAAACCAAAGCGATTCTTTGTAGAAAGTGAAATGAATCCAGAAGATGATGAACAAGACAAAACAGTAAAGATAAAAGGTTCCAAGGAAGATTTTTGATCTTATCATAAGAATTATACACTGATTTGGAAAACAGAGTAAAATTTATGATTTTTTAATGAGATTTATGTTTTATCAAACTTATCATGAAACTTAACCCAGAAGAAATAAATAGTAGCTGCTTCAATCTTTAAAAGATTTATGAATTTTGATGCTCAGGGCATCCCTGAGCATTTGTGATTAGATACATTCACTATAAAAAAGGCTTGTTTGCATCAAGAGAATTTGATAGAGGCATTGACATTGTCGGACTGCATACTTTATTGATTTCAAAAGGCCTGCTAAGATCTTTTAAGCGTAAATATTGCCTTACAAAATATACCTTAAGCACACCTGCTTCAAACTGCTCTGCAGAGGTCTTTCTCTACACTTTCAAGAATCAAAGACTGCCTACGTTCGACTACATCTCAAGGTCGGCTCAACCACCTTGCAATTTTAACCATGAAAACGATTTGACTACAAGGTTAGACTTTTGAGGACGTTATCACTGAGTTTGCTAATAAAAAAGTCAGACGAGTCAAGTTGATTTAGAGTTTTTCTTCTTTTCCATGCAGTAACATGTACAAAAATGGTGAATGCAAGTTTTGCAAAAGTGGTATATTTTCGTGAGCCTAATTCAAGAAATGTGTGACATATGTTATGTAATTCCTTCTTCAAAATAAATATAAAGAACTTCTCAAATAACATGAACCAATACTTTTACTTCACCTTGTTCTGATTTGAGTCAAGTTGTTACCTGATATGATATGTGATACATGTAGTTGGAGGCGATCTGGGGGCTCGTCGTCTCATGCCCATGGGCGGCAATAACCTAAATCCGGCCCTGGCTTGCGGTATAGCAAAAGGATTATTTATTAGTAGTCCAATTTCAATAAAATTAAAAAATACCTTTTGTTTGAAGTAATCTTTGTTTTGTTAAAACACATGTTATTTAAAATACCAAATTATTATTATGATGTTAATAAAAACTGTAAATAAAGAGTTCTGAGTTGTTTTGAAATGAAATAAAGTATTTTTAAACATGGGCATGATCATTAAAAGTTAACAAATATTAAAAACTGATACAAAGAAACCATGAATTCAACAAACCAGTACTGTCGTTCAATGGTAATGTAGCTGAAAATTTCAAAACATTTAAAGAAGATGACAGCTACTGTATTGCAACTGAAGCTACCAAAAGTCAAACAATGTTCAGGTTGCTTTCGCCTTAAGAATTTAATGGGTAAGGATGCAGCAAAATTTATAATACACTACCTAAAGAAACAGAATCTGATGAGACAGTTGCAATCAATTCTTACAGCATTAGAGAAGTATTGCATTCTAAAAAGAAAAAAATAGGAACCAGGTGTAATAAAAAGTACAACTGACGCTCAAGGTTTGTTAATATTTTTGACGAGAGGCACTGAAGAATTGTTTTCATCAGTAAGAGAGAATAGCAAGTTTCAGAAAGGAGATGTTTGAGTAATCTTTTGTTTTTGTTAAAACACATGTTATTTTAAAATACCAGTATTATTATGATGTTGATAAAAACTGTAATAAAGAGTTCTGAGTTGTTTTGAAATGAAATAGAAGTAGTTTTTAAACACCTTTTACCTTCGATAGGTAATAAAAGCGCAGGAAAAATAAGTAAGTCTGAGGCCGAAGGCCAAGCGAGGCTGTGAACAGAGGGAATAAGAGTAACAAATTTCAAAAGGAAATTCTATTCACTCATGCAAGCTGTGATTAAGCGCTTGGCTGTGTGTAGGCCTGGTTTTATGATCTGAAAGCTTGAAACAAAATGGTCTGTACCTGTAATATTCCTGCCGGTAAAATTATAATCCTATTAACTTACAAAAATAATTTTGGCATCCATTCTTTTTAAAGGGGTTTGGCAACCCATGCTTATCCAAACACATTTGAATTTTGTCACATTTGAACTTTGAAAAGTTGTGTATAATCTAGGAGTTTGCAAACTTAAGCTGGTTCAAGAATTAATTGCGTCTGCATCTCGTTTTGGACACTTGCCGCAGAATGTCGTGCAATAGCATAGAAAACCTTGTGTCTTAGTTTGATAAGTGCTCCAATCTTTGTCGTGAATATGCCAAATTGTACATGAAGAATGTTCTGTTCAATTTGCTTTAATATGAATATAATATTTTATATTTGGAAGCAACTGGATGTTCTTTGTCTCTTAACATGATGTATTCTTTACACACTGTATTATTATTATGTATTCTGACAATATTCAAGTGTTACGTATGTGAACCAAATGAATAAAGATGATTTGACTTTGACTGTAACATGTCCACAAATAGCATGTGTTTATGAAATTTTGAACGGAACTGAATTTAAAAACAGTCCTTGCATAATCGGTTTTTACAAACATACCATTGAGTACTCAAATAAGTGTTCAGTTTAAAATAATCTACAGCAATTATTTAAACTAGAAGTATGCATTATTGAGTCACATTATTGTGTTTGTGTTTAAACTTTGACAACTTCTATCCAGACTTTCTGGTCAAAGAATGCTGCTTGGTAATAAGGTAAGGTAACTTTTAAGGATTGAGCGCTTATTATAATACTGTTACGTCTCAGATTTTTATGCTGTATGCCTGTATGACCGTGATTCACTAGGAACACAGCTTCGCTTTGGCCTTCAGCCGCACATTTAAGTGCTATATGACAACAGTTCTCTTTGTATTTTAATTATAAGCTATTGTTTTACATTCAAAATTTAAAAAGACTAACACAACCTCAACGTTTTTGAGGTTTCTAATGGAACTAACATTCTAGCTATCTAAATATATAAAATAGTTGTTTTTTAATTCCTGAATTTGTTACAATGTACAGTATTAATATTAGTCAAGGGTATGACTCATTACAGTGTAAACCTTTGCAGAAAACTGGCTTAGCCATGAACAAAGGAAATAAATCAAAATAATCAGATCTTTAAAATTTAAATACAGTGTTACATATTTTCTTCTATTTTATTATTTCTAAAAGACATGCATACAATGTAGACTTGTTTGATGTTACCAGAAATGTTCATTTAATTCTTTATTTTATGTCATCACTAAGTCAAAGTTATATTCAATAAAGCAAGTCAAATAAATAACAACAATTAGATACATCCACACTGCACACTTAAAATAAATTGTATTTTACTTTTAAATTTAATTTTATCATTAAGTATTTGTTAATGTCAAGTTTCACCTTAAAAATATAGTTTTAAACATAGATAATATGAAAAAATAAAACATTTTAAAGAAGAATATTTAAACATTAACTTACGTATAATTTTTCCAGTTAGATATTTCCAATAAGCAAATTTCGGGTCTAGTTCCATAGCTAGCTTGCTAACATTCAGAGGAACGGGAGGTCGTGGTACATGAACAAAATGAATTTGGCTTTTATAGCTTCAATTCCAGCTCTGTTTTCTGAGGTTTCCATTGGAACTAACATCTTAGCTATCTGAAAAAATAAAACATGTGTTTCTTTTTTATATACTTCATATTATAACGTAATGTCTGAGATTCAACAAAATATTTAACTCTTTGTATGATAATGACATGTCAACATGTTGTAGACGTTGAAACAAACATACAATACTTAAATATTAATCAAAAAGAAAACATTAAACATTATTTCCAACACTTTAAAAAACACACTTAACAAACACCTTTCACAAGAAGATTTAAAATTAAACAATGCACTAAAATTACTTCAACAAAAAGATGTATACTATTTGAAAGCAGACAAAAGTAACTCAATTGTTATTCTAGACAAAGATGAATACGGTGTCAATGACATGCTAGAATCAGGCCCCTACAAAGTAACCCCTAAAACCCATTAATAAATATACATCATCAACACTTGAGTCATTAAAAGAATGCAAAATCTCATAAGTCCCGAACTTTAAAAAAGTTAACGGTACCAAATCCTATTTTACCAAGATTATACTGTCTCCCAAAAATTCACAAACCTGGATCACAAATGAGACCAATCGTATCATCCATTAACTCACCAACATATCATCTTTCGAAATGGCTCCAAGATAAACTTCAATCTCTAAATTCTTTTGAAACGCTTTCAGTCAAAGATCGGTATGATTTTATTAACAAAGTTAAAGATATCAAATTAGAAGAAGATGAATATTTAGTATCGTTCGATGTGAAAGCGTTATATCCCAATGTCCCAGTAGAAACCGCAATGGATTTAGTTCAAGATTGGCTTTTCTCATTGAACCCGAAAGCAGAAATTCAAGAATACACTAAACTGATACGACTTTGTATGAACCAAAATGTTTGTGTTTAATGGTAAATTTTACTCACTAATAGAAGATACTGCAATGGGGAACCCCTTATCTTATTTTGTATTGAACATTTTCATGAGCCATTTTGAACTTCTAGCTAAAAGCTCGTTTACCTACTTTCCAAGAATTTGGTTAAGATATGTTGACGACGTTTTGCAGTATTTCATAAAACGAAAATTTAAATGATTTTATTCACAAACTAAATTCAATTTACTCAACGATCAGCTTCAAACACAAAATTGAAAATGAAAAACACTACCCTTTTGGACATGCTCTTAATTAGAACAGATAATCAGCTTACATTTGATATTTACAGAAAGCCCACACATGTTGATAGGTATATATTAAATGAATCTAATCATCCCCCAGCTCAAAAAAGAGCAGTTTTCAATTCACTCATACATAGATTATTATACACACCTCTTAATGAAGAAAGCTACAAAAAGAACTCAAATACATAAATAAAGTAGCAATATTTAATGGTTACAATACAAAATTAGTACACAACATGCTGAGAAGAGCGAAGCAAAGAAAAGAAAAGAAATTAAGAACGACTTTGGCAGTACTTAAAGAACAACCTACAACTTGGAGAAGTGCCTCGTATAATAATTTTTCAAAAACAATTCAAAATTCCTTCAAAAAGAATGCAGATATAAATATTTTGTTCAAAACCAATAACAAACTAAAATCAAAATTACAAAATCCTAAAGAACCTATTGAAGAATTTAAAAGTCTGGAATATACGAAATTAAATGTAATGATTGTGACAAAAAATATATAGGCCAGACTAAACGAAATTTAGAAACGAGATTTAAAGAACATTTCTCACATATAAAATATAATAGACCTGAAAAATCCTAGTCGCCAACCATTGTTTAGATCAAAATCATTCCATCAATAAAAACAATATCAAAATTTTAAAGGAAGTCACACAAAACGATATTTAAACTCTTGGGAAACCCTTACATAAATAAAACCAACGTGAAGATTTAATGAACAATGAAGATGGTCCATTAATACATGCAAAAAAACTAACAAATTTCTTTAAAGAATTTGAAGTTTTATATACATTTTATTATATATTAATATTTTCTTAATTTTAAATTTTATACACCATATGTTTATATTTCTCAAATGTTTATGTTGACAACTATTTTTGTATTTAATTGTGAGGTTATCTGATGAAGGCAGCTTTGCTGTTGAAAGGCCTCATAAGAAAATTATAAATATTGGTTTTTGATTTTAAATTAGTTTCTTCTTATACAAAGTTCGATTAGCATGAGGACCTATTGATGTATCGTTGAGGGTGCGTTCTTGGTTTGCCGATTAAGTGAAGGGTTTAATTCTAGGCGTCTTATATATCCTAATTTCTTCAACATTCAGATCTTTGTTCAAGTTTCAAAACTCACCTGCTTGGATTCCTCATCTCTACCCATCAGATGCAACATGTTGGCTCTGGTTGCAGTGAGCACATGTTCAAATGCAGGACCGATCCTAGTGTACATCACATCTCCTTCCCTGCCTCGCATTTCTTCAACAACACTTTCCAGCATTCTGTAGGTGATATCCTGATCAACCTCGACATCTTCTACGCTTGAGTCTGAATAACAGTCATCATCAACAAGCTTGTCCTTTCCGCTTGGGTTTTCATCGAGTCTCTTCCTCATTTGATCCATACATAATCTGGTAAGAAACACTGAGAACCTAGAAACATACATAATTGATTACTTACTGGTAAGACTGCCAGTAGGACTGAAGTGTCGAATGTGTAAATTTTGCGCCAAATGAGTTTGTTTGCATTAATTTCTCATAGTGAGATTAGGTTAGGTTAGAATCCGGTGTATCTCTGTACATAAGTCCCTGTTTTGAAGTGTTTTACATACAAAAAAAACTATCCAAGAAAGACGACAAAATGTAATGGTTTGTAATCTTGCATGGTTAATTGTGTTGATTTTTATTTTAATTTGAAAATAAACAAATTGTTTGGCATTTTCTTAAAAAAGTTGTTAACCCCTTCACTTTTTTTCCATATCTTTATGTATTTTAAAAATATGCCTGACCACCATGTCATGTGGTATGCACACTCCACAAAGGGTTGATTGCATTTCAATACATCTCAGTGGTAAAATTCCATATATATAACATACTGGATAGTTTGAAACTCCTTTGGTTCACAAATAGTCTAAATACAATTTCTACTGCATTGGCTGAGCAAAAGAGAAAAACATATGTTAGGACACCTTATGTCTAAAATCGGTCTTTCTAATTCCTGAATGAATTCTTTAACTAGACATGACACTCTATTTTGTGGTTGTTAAGAGATTTATGAATTAATTATTTTTATTATCAATTTTACTTGTTGATATTTAAATACAAACAAACTACTTGTAACTACAGTTATTATATTAACACATAAATATTTAAAGATAAATCACACAAAAATAAATAATGTAATAACTTTTAAAAATCCAAAATGCAAACAAATATGGAGTAGATTTTCTTAACAACATTTCAAGTCACTTAAAGTTCACAAAAGAATACCAGGAAAATGAAAGATTTTTTTTAGATATAATTATTTCAAAGTCAGACAAAAACATTAATTTAAAATTTACAGAAAACAAACTCAATTTGAAATTGTTAAAACAAAAAGTTTGAATCATCCCTGGTTGCAAAAAGTGGCCGGATTTCCCTCCATGATTGAAAGATTAATTAATATTACCGATGGATAAACAAGACTTTGAAAAAGAAAAGAGTAATTAATAAAAACAATCCCAATAAAAATGGATATGACTCAAAATCATTAGATAATATTATAAAAAGGAACTTTTCCCAAAATAACAAAACTTCAAACCCGTGTCTGGATGATAGAAAATTTATCTGCACACCTTAAAACAAAACACTTGAAAAAGCTATGAGAAAATCGTTCTACAATTCAAACTTTAAATTGAACTTTCGAACAAAAAACAACGCCTTTGAGACCATAAATTAACTCCAAACTCAAAATTCAACAAGACAAATTTAGTAGATCTGGGGTGTATAAAATTAATTGCAACGACTGTTCTACTTTTTATATAGGACAAACTGGGCGCACGTTTAAATTGAGATTCAGAGAACACATACAGGCCTTAAAATCTAACAATACAACGTCCATGAAATCGACCTTTTCCGAACACCTCCTCGAAAGTAACCATTCGTATACAAGCATCGAAATTAACATGACAGTTTTATCTAGTGAAAAAAGACCAAGTTAGTCTTTTGCATTTTTATATTTTTATTTTAAATTACATTACTGATACTGCAAATAGTGGTTATCAGGAATAACAAACAATACATACTTTTCAAATCCGTAATCAGGTCCTTGGTTCTTATAATCAGGAAGTTTTCTTGCCAATCTACGATGGATAGATTTCACAATGTTACGGTACTGTAGTGATTTCATCCACTTGAAAGGATGCTCAGCATTTTCAAGCCACTCAGGTGTCTTAATAGCCTCCAAGTAGGATATCTGTGCATCATTGACTTGAACAGTTTGGTTTTCATCTTCTGCCAGGTAAAGTAAATTCGCAGGCTCCATCTTTGTTCAGTTTAACCTACACAAAAAGTATTATTTACTAGTACAGTAGACTCCCGTAAGTTCGACAAACTCAAGACCGGCTAAGGTGAATTTAAAAGTAACGGAACTAACCGATGCCTATCTAAGTATATGCACAACAGTAAAAAAGCGCAAGTGGAACAAAAATTACTGACTGTGAGCCTACTGTAAGAATGAGCGCCACATGACTTCAAAAAGACTTCAATACACAACACCGACTGATGAACTAAATAAAAATACAATAAACAAGCTGAGACTTGCTGTCAGAGAACCTCGGAGAGCCGGCCGGACTTAACAGAGACCAAACTAACCAAGCCGAACTTACGGAAGTCTACTGTAGTACAAATAAAAAGTTTACTGCCTGAATATTTTACTTTTAAGTGACTGTTTGCTACACTCAGAGCCCTGCTTCAAATGTTTTTTAATAACTATGAAAGCTTCACTTTAAACACAGGAACTACTGCAAAGTACAGAAACTACATAATGATAGATAATTTTATCTAAAAAAAATGTTGTTTGCGACATTACATAAGGGAAACACTTACTCCAAGATTTAAAGAGCACTTAGCTCATGAAAAATATGGAAGACATGAAAATCTGCTATAGCAGCACACTTCATTGTAGAGGACACTTTATTTGATATTGAAAATCTCAGTTAAACCCAAATATTTAAATGCCACGGAGTCATATGTTATTCACAAAGCAGACAAAGATATTTTACTCCATAATGAAGTCGGCTCAGTAATGAAATTAAAATTATTAAACTTAAATGTATTTATTTATTTTATTTATAATTTTTCAACTATGCAAATATATTAAAAAATTTAATAAGCTTGGATAAATTTACAATTTTCTTCTACATTGTAAGTTACTAAACACAGTCTTACACAGAATACTTATAACACATTTTGACTGTTGTTGTATAAATGGTTTCGTAAAACTGCAATTGAACTTTTGATACAAATTATTGGTATAAAATTTAATGATTCTTGTTTAAAATTTTGACTCTTCCAGAACTCACGAAAAATTGTGATATATTGTTCCTCTTGATCCAACGAGTAATTCAGTAACTTTAAAATTTTGAATTTGATATTTGGAGGAGAAATAATAGTGGAATTGTAGATAGCTTTCTTTTCTTCATGGACAATTTTGGGTTGATCTTTATTACTTTCAAATTGAATTGTCAGGTCCAAAACTATTCTTCTTCCTGTCCACAACAATAATTATATCACTCCTTTGTACAGAACCACCATCTGCAAATGCAGTGACCTCTTCATAGACCTCTACATCTTTCTTCTTTCTAAATTCATCAGCGATGAGGGTCCTTACTCGGTGATGTCTTTGGTTACGAAAAGGAGTCCCAAAAGGACATTGTCCAAGGACCTGTGGCAGTGTTTCAATTACGAAATTCTTGGTGGTAGAACAACGCACCTACACCGGATACCATCCTTGGACTCCTCTAACCGGGGCTACTTCTCCGACCAATTTTAAGTAATCTTCAAATTCTAAATCTGTGAGGCCTTTTAGGTTACTGATCTTTTTATTTATATTGTTGGGCACTCACCAAGAAGCTCCGCTCCTCTTCCTTTTTGGGGTACAGCACACTTTGTTTTATTCTTGATCTTGGAGGTTTAGGTATATTTGTTTAAAACTTATTTCCTCAAGATTGAAACGTTTTGGTAAATTTCAATAATTTAGTTAAACATTCTTGAATCTCCAACTCTAAATTTTGAAATTTGTGTATATATAACATAACATAATCTTTATTGTCAACACAACAATTATTGTGTGACATTAAAAAAACAGTAGCTAACAATAAAAAATAAAAGAAGTAAGGTAAATTCACCATAAAAGCTGAACAAAAAATGTTTGCTGGCCACCAAATAATAGTATTACTTTAACATAAATAGACAAAATGATTTTAACCTGGCTTTAAAGGTGTTCATATTTTGTATACTTTTTAAATCATCTGGCAGTTTATTGTATATATTTAGCTCCAGTTTGACAGAGTAATTAAAAAAAATATTTGTTCTATGAATTTCAATTCTATATTTATGACTATTTCTAGTTGTATAGTTGTGAATATCACAAACTCAAACTAAAAGATCATTTTTACCAAAGAATATTATTGTCTCATAAAAATTAATATAAACGCAAGGCAGTGTTAAAATTTGTAGTTCTTTGAAAGAGCCTCTACAAGCCTCCCTGTGCCCTAATTTTGAAATGATTCGAACCTTAGTTTATCTTGATTGAGGTCTTACAAATGTTAATGTGGTGGATATGAGCTTCCCTATACGCTTTTGTGACTCCAGTTTTACATCTTTTGGAATTCAATATAGAAGATGCGAAATTGTTTTACTTGTCTTTTAAATTAAGTAACAAGCCTGACGATGATGTATTGTACGTTGAAAGCGCTTGTTCAATGAAACAATTTGTATGTTATAATTTCTCTCTATTGTACATACAAACACTACTGCTTTGATTATATAGATGCTTCTTTTGCTATCTTGCCTGACAAATAACAAATGCCATTATCTTATTTGTAAGAAGCTGATATAATATTATCACAGTTATAATTAGCGTATTGCAGTAACAAAATTAATTTTAAAATAAATTCACTTCACTAATGCCAGCAGTACAGTTATAACCAAGCAAGCATAGACATGTATCTATCTTTCGTCATTTCATAGTGTCAAACTATAAAATGCTGAACACGTTTTAAACTTGTTAAAAACGCGTAGTTACTCACCAAGTGTGTGTAATAAGACGATTAACTGGCCCAATAATTGATATTGATAACCACTAGGCCTAATATAGCATACATAACTAACAAGCCATGACTATATTATAGTTAGGTTCATTTCGATTTTCAACTCAACCTAGGTTCAAAACAAAGTTAGTTTCAGTAAAATTAATAGGCTATTTTAAAACTGACTCCCAAACAAGAGTAGAAAAAAACACAAGTCTGAAGATAACACGATTTGAAAATAATAATGGTCTTTGGACTATCATCAACTCAAACGTAACTGGATGGTCGAGAATCAAACCGGAAACTGGCGCAAGCACATTGCACAGCACAAAACAGATTTTTTTTTAATTTGTATTGTCCGAACACAATTCAGCTATTCAATTTCTTTGTACAATAGTTACAACGTCAAACAAACCAAAGATATAATTAATGAAGTCACACAGGACATTCTTTCTCTAGTAAATTTAAAGTCAATGCTATAATATACAATAACTTGCTCAGCCAACAGTTTTGAGTACCAGTTACTCGAATTTCAATAAGCAGCGGAATCTTGGCAAGTTAGCCTTGAGCGCGAATTCGGGGCTCATCACTCCGGATGGCGCAGGTTAGATTCCCTTACTAACAAATAGTTTGCGGTACAATTGGTTAAAAGACTATGCGGTAACGCCAGATAAGGGGCAAAGGCCAGAGATAAGGAAAAGTAGTCCTAGCTTCCCCTTCTTGAACACTACAACTTCATCTATTTCTTCGCCATGTTGACGTAATGAAAGCGGTTCTAAGCACATACTAAAGGCTCTACCTACAGTGTCCGTTAGTCTATTCATCATTCATAAGTCATAACTTACTTGACAAGTCAAAATTTGAATTGCGTTGCCGCGTTCGACACCCAGAAGCATCGGGCCACCTATGGTTCTAACATTGATTTTAAATGTATATTTAAAGTCAATGGTTCTAAGCAACCTTTCTTAACCACCCAAAAGGCCACTTCCAAAGACAACTACCCCTCTGGTTACAGGAAATGTGTTAGGATTTACGTAAGCACTTGTGACTACTCATTGGCTATGTTTCTGGCTACAGGTTTCATCCTAAACTCATTTGTTAAATTTAAAATGAGTTAGTTATTGGTTGAGGTAGGAATTGTAGTCGAAACACGTGTTTTATTTCAAGCTAGCAACAGACAGACACCTGTCATATTTACAGGCTTACTACCGATAGGCCTAACACTATTAACTGAAGATTGTTTAATAGAACTATTTTACATTTGTCCAAGAACCTTGCCGAGCATATGGCGGCGCGAGAGGGTGACTGACTTCACACCTCTCGCTCCGCAAATATGTTTCTTCCGCGGCAGGCTCCCCGACGCGTCGCCCGTGAACCGCGAGTGAACAAGTGCCGTGGACCATGTAAATAGTTCTAATTAAGTTTCTTAGTTTTAATAGTGTTTAGTTTTAATATCAGTGTAAATAGTGACTTAGTGTGTCTACTGATGATGCAGCACAAGCGCTGCGAAACACGTGTTTAGACTACAACCTGCACCGTAGGATCTACAGGCCCTCAACCAAGGTAATAAAACAAGGTCCTGCAACTGGGAAAATAGATATTTATTAAAATTAGCTACACATTGCGGGGAATTTGGTTCTTTATTTTACTCACCATCCTTAAACTTTGCCTGAGCTGCTGTATTATGGGACAAAATTTAATTTTAAATTTAATAAATATACACTGGAAACATTATAATAAAGTGAGGAAATGTACAGAAGTACAGTTAATGTACAAGTCCTTGACTTCAAATGTATTTAAAGTCAATGTAAGAAGCAATATTACTGTTTTGACCCCGGGTATCAGGCGCGGTCAAACACATTTATGTTACATTTTTGTAGTGACGTATATGACATCGTAAGACAGTATAGTAACAAAATAATTTCATGGGATATTTCCATTGCTTTATAATATATATATATTTATAGCATACTATGAAATGATGTTCGAGGTTGTCCAGATGCTTTAGAAAGACACATAACACTACGTGATTGGTTGATTTTGATTTCGTGGCTGCAATTTGTCAAACCCTCAAAAAAGGGCAGGCGGCTCATTTTGAGGTTATGTTGATAAAAGTTGGTCTTAAAACTAGCTTAGTTTGTCTTACACAAATACTTTGAAAACCTGTAGATACCTCTAACAAAATGGTAAGCAAATGTATTAAATAGCTTAGCGTTGAATAGTTCCAAATAAATATCATTAGAACTATTATAATTAGTTTACTTTTAAGTATAATAGCTAATGCACTGATTCATAAAAATAGCACTGCCATTGTTTGTTGCTAGGCCTAGGAATTTAAATCCATGGTGTGTTTATAGAATAATCAAATTTAAGATTATGATTAAGAGAGATTGAGATTTAAGTGTATGCCAACTATATTTTATTATTTGAAAGCATTTCAATAATGTATCAATTGGATGTTGGGGTTGGATAGCATGCTAGGCTACTATAGTACGGTAAGCCTACCAATTTACCATAGATTATAATGCTACAAAACTACCACATAAAATATCCCAAAACTAAAAATACCAGATATACACCAAACATCATCCATACCTATTTCACAATTAAGGCACTTAACAGTTTGTCAGGTGTAGCATAGCCGGTGAGATGGGCTAGAATCAAGAACTTTATTGTCATTAAACACTTTACAATGCAATAGACATAGTCATTTTTATATCTATGTGTTTAAATATACTAGGCTTACTTATTAAAAATCCTTTAACTTTAGCCTTATTAAATAATCGGAAATTAAGTACTGAAACAAATTACAATACAACATTTACATTTAACACAAGTCTAACACTAAAATAAGTTAGAATATTGACAAAAATTTAAAAATATCTAACAACACTAAACATTAAATTTAAAAGTACACACAAATGCTTAAAATTTTATTTGACTAGTATCACAGGAAAAATAATCATTTATATTGTAAAACGCCTCTTGAGCCAAATTAAAAGAAGCTGCTTAAATCTAGAAATACTGACATGGTGAGCTTCAATACTAAGTTTATTGAATAGTTTGGTTTCGATAACTAAATGACTCTTGCAAGTTTTTCCAAGTTTTTAACGCTATAGCGCGTTAAGCGGCTAGCAGGAAATCTCAAGGCCACCGGCCATGCTAAACCTAACGAACAGTAGTTAAGTTCAAATAAGGTGCAGTAGCTCAATACAGTTCAAAAATTCCTCACTAGGCCTCAGCACAACGCAAAGATTTGTTTCTTTACTTAGTTCTACACTAGTTGCCCACATGTATCGGCAGCAACACTGAACAGAAAAAATGTATGATATGTGGGCTTTAAGATGCTTATTTGTCTAACTGTTTATCTGTTACATTTTAGACTTTTTTTACTGCTTTTCTGTTCAATAAAACATTGTACAAGTACTACTATAATAAATTTTTATCTATTTTGTAATATGGGTTTAAAACGTATATAAGTTATTGTCATTTAAAACCAGATATAATAAAATCACATATTTCAAAACTATGAAAGTTTTAGGTTGATTTGCACAAGAAGTCGGTTAGTAAGGCCATGATTTGCAACCTCTTAGATGCTGTTGGGCTATTTTTTACATGGGAGATATTATCAACGTGGGACTTGCTGCATCCTCTAGATTTACAATAAAGTCTTCAATTGATCTCATTCCTGCCTTGTGTTCTTAGGTTCAGTTGGAGTCTATGTCAAGATACGTGTCGCCAGTTAACCCGGCTGTGTTCCCCCACCTCACAGTCATTCTACTCGGCATCGGCATATTCTTCACAGCTTGGTTCTTTGTATACGAAGTCACAAGTACAAAGTTCACAAGAGACTTGTTCAAAGAACTGTTGGTCTCACTAGTCGCAGCAATATTCTCTGGGTTTGGAATCCTGTTCCTTCTGTTATGGGTGGGAATCTACGTTTGATATAATGCAAGTAAGTAGAATAATGACTTTGATAAAGATGTTAATTTGATGAACAATGGTTTGTGGAAAAATGTTGTACCAAAGCTATTTTTCCAAAAAAAGGTGGTTAGCATATTTACTGTGATGATCATGTTAAAACATGAAAATCACAATTGGTTCTGTGTAGTAGATCTTAGTAACCCAGCGAATGTATTAACCAATGCAATAATTCAATTTGTTTAAACTTTATTTTAACTGACCTCTAAAATAATGTAGGTTTCTTAGGAAAATGGCCTAGCAGAGGCGTGGTAAATTTAAGTATTGCATCAAGACAATTTTTGCTGTCTTTAATAACATTCTCCATTTCTTTAATATAAAGTACTGTGTTGTTCAATATTTGACATTTAAAGTACATAAGTAACTTACCATAATTCATTTTTGTCTGTTTTCAGATCTTCAAAATGTTGTAATCTTCACTGTTAAAATTGTCCGGCCTATTTTATTCCTGTAAGAGAAGAATTTATGATGCACCTTCTGTCCTGCACTCACCAGACTAGTTCTCAGTTACTCACCAGGAGAGTTAGTCGTTTGAATGTGTACATTCCATTGTAGTTGTCAATTTTGAATTTTTACTTTGTGAGTCTTATTACTGAAAATTAACTAAAATGAAATAGCTATGTCTAAGACATAGACTCTCACATTTTTCTGTACTTGGAAGTGTTATGAAACTTTTATATTAAATTATTATATCCTCTGTAACTCTTATTAATATTACCCTATTTTACTGTCAAATTGCTGTAAATTTTATAAAAATGCAGCCACAAATGCAGAAGACTCGTGGCTATCGTGGCTCGCCATTATCTAGCCTCTATAGAGTCTAGACTATCCAGAACACCCAGCAAAGAAAAGTATGTATACAAATCAACATTATCCTGAAACAGATAAGTGGGCCTGGCGTCAAGCTCGGAGAACTGATAAATCCACTATTTGGTTTAATCTATTAAATTCTCAAATTTTTCAATAAAATTCGAAATTTTTAACAGTATTAAGAGTTTTTTCATAAGACCAAAGCTGCAAACTTCAAGTGAAACGTAGTGTAAAAAATGTACACGTTTTAATGTTATTTTAATAAAAAGTAAAAAACACCACAAACAAATGAAATAAATTAAAAATAACTAAAGGAAAGTAGAATTAGTTTGAAAGACTGAGAAGCATGGCAGAGCCTCGTTTGATCCAGTGGTCTGCGTCGTCTGCTCCGCTCTTGAGATCTACGGCCACCACAAACGCTTCGCGGTTCTGGGCCCCTGCTCTCACGGGGTAGTAGTATACAGGGCAAGTGTACAGACCTAGAGGCAGCCAAGAGGATTAATGTTAAACATCTAAGAGGAATGGGGTTAAACTACATATAGGATGATAGGGTCGAGGGAGAAAATGGTATCACAATGTATTAAGACAAACAGGTCTAGGCCGAGAAAAATTCAAGGTTAACAAAACGAATAGCTAAGGTCGATTGTTCTCTGCAAGATTACACTGAATGTATCGGTTGTATTGAAGACGATACCCAGTGGGCTTGTAAACAAGTTAACATAAAATGTTCGAGTATTACAGACAGACACTTAAAGCGTATGCTAATCTAAAGAAAGGTTTAAATCTTTGTACGCTGAGGCCAAAGCAAAGCGTAAGCAAGGTTACACGAAATGATCGTGTTGTACTACAGACCTGCGGCCTCGGGTTGTAGTAGAGGCGCTACTAGTAAGCCTCCACTATTTAGTATTTGCTTGGTCGTATGAAAAACAACATCTATGTTACAGAACACTTCATAATGGAGTTCCTTTGTTACTATACTCTTCTAACAACATTAGAAATGTAGTCTATAAAGATTGTTACCATTTTCTCATCCTGATATGTGTATTAAAAGAGCGTACTTTTAGTGTATAAAAAGATAATTAACTTTACCTTGTCGATTATACCAAAAACAATTGCTTTATAGTTTATATTATACTTAACTACGAAAATGTCAAAGATTAAAATGTATGACTTAGAAATTTTACACAATCATAAAAGTTAACAGCATGTAGTTGAACTGAGCATATCCGACAAATACCTTTTTTATCACCAATGCTAGATTCAAACTATAACTCGACGTTCATATATCAAAAGAGTCCATCAAATAAGTAGGATGGTGACAATAGTACAAAAACCGGTTTGAAATACAGAAGTTGTCTCGTACCCTTGGAGCGTTTCTTCATGGCTTCGCAAGGCTTGAAGAGGATGACGGGCATGCACAGACCAGTTGCAAAGGCGCTGGCTCGCACAGACACAGCTTCTGGTCAACCTGCTCCCCTCGAGTCCTGCACACACACCTTCCTGCAACCACACATACATTGGGGTTATCCTTCAAGAGAACAATAGGGTCAATGTTTTCAGAGAAACAGACTCGAAACAAGGATTATTAACCACATAAACAGACTTGTTTAAGGTGACAATATTTTCCCAAACTGGATTTGGGAGACATCTCACCGACGTTCTGTCCACTACCACAGTAGAATCTCGATAGTTTGAAATGTCCAATAATTAAACAAATATTTTGTACTGCAGTATAGCAGTATTGATGTATCCAAGCATCACACCTACACAGTAAAATAAGGTAAAATGCAAAGACAATCTTTGAGTTTGTTCAGTATACTTATTTTCAATGACATAAACTACAAAGGTAAATAAGTTGTAACTGGTGTAGGTTTGATTCACTGTGTTAGTTTAATAAGAGCTAAGAGCTAGTTTTAAATGTCATGGCGACTCACTGATGGAGGCAGTTGGATTTCCTTTTCTCAGACTCTGAGGCGTGAAGTCCCAGCTGAGCAGATCAATGGATATACCGAGCTGCCTGGCTGAGGTCTGGTTCAGAACAAATCAATCAGAATCAAAGAGATAATCACACAAAATAAACAAATATTAGTTAAAACTTAGAAAGTACTATTTTGTAGCTGCAGCGACAAAGGCAAGGCTACAGTCTCTGGTGAAGGGTTCTCTTCAATCTGGTAAGAAATAGCGCCTTCATCTGAGGGAGCCTGTTCAACATTGAGGTCTCGATCAATCGCAAATTGCAGTGTGTATAATTTACTCCGTAATAAATACAGGCTTACTTATTCATTAGAATAAAGTAACTTAACTTGTTTTAACATTGAAACAGTTGAATAATTATTATTTTACCATAGGAATAATTAATCATAACTTATCGTAATATTGGTTTGGATCTTATAGACGTTTATTAAGCACTGAATCACTGCATCACACTCTTCAACTAGATGTTAGGTAGGTAGGCGGCCGGGAGGGGTTGAAGGAAGGGTGAGGAGGTGTGAGCTAGGAGGAAGGAGCTTTGATTTGGTAGCTTGGTTAAGTTCTTAGAAGATCAAAGATGAGTGTCTTGAAAATGTTGCAACAAACATGTCTTTTCAGCAGTCTACTTCCCTTACAAAAACAATTAGATATAAAACAGCAAAAAGCATAATTACATGGCACTTAATACACTTTTTTCATCATATCGCTCATCTTTGTGATATTTTCGGTTGACTTTCCTAACTACTCATTCGCAAGCAAGAATGTGACGCACCTGCAGCACGGCTGTAAGGAAGCCCGTGGGGAAGGTGTAAGCGGCAAGCCAGAACAGTAGAGGAGGATGAGTGGTGCTAGCCCACGTGGCAAAGTGGTCCACTCTCTGAATCAAGTCGTGAGTCCAGGATCCCAGCGGCTTCAGGGAAGGGTACGCTATAACCAATCACATTTTACATCCAAATTTGGCTTTTGTGTAATCAGAAAAAAAAAAACCAAGTTAATAGCCAAATCTTGAGTAATTAAACTGTCTAAAGTAGGGGTTTTTAGTGCTTTGTGTAAGTATTGAAACATATTGCCTTAGGATACTTTCTAGAGCCGGGGATTAGAAGTGTTTAATCTTTTAAAGCCTAGGAACATCAGTACAAATTAATTTAGCACTTATAACAGAACCAATTAAAATTTGATTTTGATAAAACTAACTTTTAAAAGTAATAAAATATTAAAACTTGTGTAATATTATTTGGGTTTAATCGTTCTACGACTTTTTACCTTTGAGCCAAGGAGACGGCACACGCCCTTCATAAATGCAGGTGAAGATTTCCTCGAGTTCTGAAGACATGACGACAAGACCTTGAATCCCCTTCTGTAACTCTTCCAGGCTGTCCTTCATAGCAACTAGGAGAATGTTGTACCTTGAAATCTAAAAACAAGTTCCAATCATGGATAATTTTTTTATTTGGACTTAGCCAAAGAATTATTGTTATTCTTGTTAGTGTTCACACCTATCAAATGTCACTCAGTAAGTAGCTAAACCACATTAACTTGATCAGTAAATTTCCATGTTGAAATATTTTTATCATAATAGCTGATACAACAATGAACACAGTTTACTAACCTCTTGCAGAAGAACGACATCGAGAGGTGTCTTTTTTGATCCGATCAGTTTATCAGTTGTTTCGTAGTCTATCGGCTCTGGTATTTTAGAGAGAACCTCAGTTGATATCGTCATAACCTAAAAATAAAAGAAAAGATTTACTTGAAATGAAAATCAACTTTATTCAGATATTGTATACAAGTACAATGAATGGTGTCATTAATTACTGTTGTAAGTTCTAAATTTTGTACAATTTACAATAAACTAACTATAAAAGATGGCTTTAAAATTTAAATAAAAAATTCTCTTATTGAGTACGGCGGTCTTGATGACAAATAATTTTTTGGTACTGACTTAAAATTTAAAAATATTTGTAGTGTTTTGGATTTTAGACGCAAGGGCATGAACCATGACTAGCAAACTACTTCCAGCTTTACCTGCCGAGCCCCTTCTCAACAAGCCCTTACGCTTAAACTTCAACAACAGCCACACAAAACCTCGTCAGTTGTAACCGTTCAAGGTATCATTTCCAACTTTGTTGATACACTCACATCCTCCTCCTTGTTGCTCTCCTGACTGCCTCCCCCCTGCACCTGCAGAGACATGAGGGTCTCGCACAGCAGTCTGGTCTCAGTGATGAGGGAGGTGATGTCTGCGTTAGGGTGTTGTCCGAACGCTTGCGGCTGATCCACCACCGGCAGCGTGATGATGTAGTCCTTGTACGACTGTAGGCTTCCATCACGAGGTATGTAGTACTTGGCCAGGCTGGACAATCTGTCGAGAGCGATAGGTTTGAGAACTGCTGGCTTCACTTGAACTGTTTTGCCACTTGAGTGTAACAGTTATTACCGATAGTATCAAACTAACTGCAATGAAAATTTTGCTCTTCTACAAGTAAAACGTCTTTGTAGTAGAGCCAACTGACATTTCACTTCATGTGATTTGAAATAACAAATAAAAAGTACACACATTGATGGTTTTTTAAAAAGAAAATAAGTATCAAAACAATATTGGTGACAACAGGTTGAAATGTTGCAGTATTTAGTTCTTTACGCACCCCTATCCTCACTTAAAAAGACTATTTTGCAAAAGAGCACAGTTTTGAGCTCTGAAAAAAGAAACCTGGTAAACTTTCACAAAAAACAAAAACACACAAGCCAAAATACACATTTAAATTCACTTTTTGACACACAAAAATCCTTCAACATGAATGTCTTTATGAGTCGGAAACTTTCCACTGAGATAAATACCTGAAGAACTGCTGGGAAAGTACTCCCTCGTTGAAGTACTGGTTTATGTAAGTAGTGAGGAGTCGTCTGTCCCAATCATCCGTCACGTGACCTCCGTAGTTGACCCCCTCTATCAGATACTTCAGAGCATCCCATGGTGTGTCTGGGTACTGCCTAGTAGATGGCCAACAGGTTCTCTGACACCTAAACATACAAATGATAAAAGAGGAAACTGTTATACTTACAACTAACATACAGGTTACTAGCTCAACAATTTAAAGTTTTTCATATACGGGACCATTGGCTTTGCTGCTTTGACACTTTAATTAACTCAGCACCTCAGAAGCTATGTAACCATTTAAACTTTGATCAATTGTACAGTGACAAGGTTCATATAGTCAAGTGGACATTATGTCCTAAGCTTACATCAAAATCAGAATCGTTAAAGCTGTAGACAACGCTCCAGCCGAGCTGTTGGAACTTCTTGCGCTCGAGGAGGATCGAGTGGAAGAAGCAGAGGGAGAAGAGCAAGCGCTTGTACTTGACTTGGTTCTGGCAGATGGCAAACTGCGTCTCACTCACCAGGTTGTACAGACGCTTCATGTTTGCGCGCAAACCCTGCAAACGTCAATAGTAAACAGCTTTGTTTAGAAATTTTAGATACAGACCAAAGAAACTGGAATATTATTTTTTTATTTCTAGTTATAAATTTGAATATACTGGTTTGATTTCAGGAATACAGCATTAGTCTATAGGGTAGAAAAAAACACCCCACACAAATTGTTCTTGAAAACAATTTGAAACATGAAAGAAAATACAAATAATAAATTGATAAACGAGTAAATACTACTCATGGTTTGAGAAACACAAACTGATAGTCTTACCTTAGGGGGTTCTGTTGTCATCTTCATAGAAGATTGTAAAATAGATATTGGGAAATCAGGATGGGGACTAGAGCTCAGCCACAACCTGAAAACCCAAACCGTTTTTATGTTCTCAATAATTGTAAATATATTTATAAAATGAAGAAGCTGGAAAGGAAATGTTAAGAAGATGAAACGTTGGACATTTATTGTTTAATAGGCATGCATTAACGTAGTGATCTACCCTTCTAAATCTGTTAACTTGAAAGTAAGATGCTGATCTAGTTTGAATTGAGTCAAAATAACTCTAGAAGTGGACAAGTCTCGAACTCTTTGGGAAATGCTATTTACTGGCAGCCATGTGGGAGTAAAATATCCTCCGGAATTATTGGGACGGGAAATTTGTGACGATGCCAAACAACACAAAGGCAAAGACCGTACTATAAACACTTGTTGGTGATTGGGATGCCAAATAACGGTCATTCACACAATTTAATCAGTCACTAACAATTTAATCTGCCGAGATTAACTATGACTACCATGAGGTAGAAAGTAATGAATTTAGACCAAGATGTCGACTCTATAAGCTATTTATATCAAATTGTGGGCTTGCTCTGTCTTATTCTGTCCAGTTACAAAAACCTAGAGCAATTTAAATACTTTACCCAGCCCTGAAATCAAAAAGTCCATTACATCCACTCCTACAAAAATCCCAATACATCCCTTCAAACTGCATAATTTGCTGTTACACTGGAAACAGTTTGTAAGTTATGAACCTGAAATCCTTGTGAGTGTTTCCTGACTGCAAGTTCTCTACGATCTTGTCGAGAGCCGGCATCCATGACAGGGACAAGTGGCAGTTGGCCAGAAACACCCAAGCTCCTTCTTCCACACCTCTTTCTATCAACCTGCAAAACCACCAACACTTCAAGCACTCATACTAATGGTAAGGCTGAGAATTTCATTCAGTAGTTCACAAATCCGAGAGTTATATTTGAGTTGAAACAGTGAACAAAAGACAATTCTTATTCGGGAAACTTTAAAGTCAATAAAATCACCGTACTTGGTTGCAATGGGTGCCTGGCCCTGGCCAAGGGACAGAGTGTAGAACCTCTGACTCATGCCGGAGACCTCTGCCAGGCTGATGAGGGCGGAGGTAGGGTCAACGCCAGGCGAGAGGACAAAGATTAGTGGCGTGCGATTGGTCGGATCGTCCAGCACGCTCTTGACGTCAAGCACTGGTGGCTCAGTGAACTTGGGACCCAGGTAGCTCACGATGAACGTGGATATGCAGAACGAGAGTCGGTCTTGGCGCAAGCACCGCACGAACAACATCCGCTGGAACTCTGTGCAGATGTCTTGCCATTCCCCTGTAACCATAAATCTCACATTTAAGTGTTGGTTTCCTACTGTATCTTCCCAGTTTATTTATTATGTAGTAGAATCCATCTAGTACAGTCTTTGTTAGATCAACCAAAACCTGATTGTGAATTATGCGCATAATTGCACTGTTTTTTCAATTTCCAGAGATAAAATGAAACCAGTTTTGACCAGCTGTTTTATTATACTTTGTAGTTTGTTACAGAAATATGCCAGTTCACTATTGTGTATGCTTCTAAGCATACACTGAACATTCTTTGTGTTCATTTCTAACGGAGACACTGCCATTACATCTGTTTGGTTGGAAATGTGTTGGAAAATGTAAAAAAAAAATTATGGGAAAGTTAAAATAATAATAAAAAAACTCTTTCAGTTTCAATGGCCAATGTCTAATATTCTTGCATGTCAAGTTTATAACTCTAAATTCACCATTTCTATAACTTTAAAGTATAGCTGACCACTAATTTGAACTGTTAAAACTATTATTATCTTGAATAGTATGTTTTTGTAACATTCAAATAGTAAAAATAAACTCCCATGATGCTTTTGACATTAAACCAAGAAAAAAATAATGACTGCAACTTGTGAATATATTCACTGAACAATACCAGAAGCAAAAGTGTTTATCAAATAAAAACAGTAAGGAAGCCTTTTTTTAATGCTTTTATTAATTTTGGTGAAGCTAGTCATATTTATTATAAAATATATTGTATTGTTTGTTGTAACTACATGAAAGAAAGATTTGCATGATAGTTCAAGCATTTAATAACGACAGAGGAGGTTTCTAGACTGACCAAAGAAAGCTGCCATGAATAAAAATATGCTAACAGTTGACAGGACGAAGGTAAATTACACTTGTAAAACACTCTTGTCTATATGTGATTACCGATGAGAGGCAGAGACTCTGGCTCCTGGTCGAGGTACCACTCCCTCCAGTCCCGCGGGAACTCCTCGAAGCTACCACTCACTCCGTGGAACCCCGGCAGCTTGTCCATCTCCGTGATGTTGTCCCACGCGTTGTCAGGCAGCCAACCTTACACAACACATAGCAATTGTTAGTACATTCACTACATGATCACATTAATCTTCCGGTTGAGGACAACACAGCTGTTTCCTGGGCCTTGCAATGTTTACATCTAATGTTATCAGCTAATTTCTAAAGAAAATAGAGTTATTCATTTCTCTTGCTAAAGAAAACAAAACGTCACAGAACAAAACAATTTGTGATATTGCAGAGTGACCACTCTACAGGTCAAATGCTAATTTGTAAATCTCTAGGCTAAGTTTGTTTACCAGCAAAATTTGCCTCTTGGTTAACAAAAGGTCACTTCCGTAACCAAAATCACTTTAAAAAGTTACAAAAGTGACATTTTATTAATACAGGCTATACAAATTTCATTTATGATCCGATTTTCATTAAAATGAGTATAAACACTTATGGGACTGTGACTAATATGTCTACCAAAAATCAACAAAATCCGTAGACCAAGGTTTTGGACTTTGGTTGCCGCCATCTTGGTTTGGCTGAACAGATTTTATTCATTTCTAGTTCACATGTTGGGTAAGATGTAATAAAAGTGTATCCCAAGTTTAACTAAAATCAGAAAACAATAAAATTTGTTTTTTAAAACCCCTTTTTTAAGGGAAATAACCCCCAAAAGGGTACTTTTGAAAAAATCCCATTTATAGAAAATTCTCGCTCAATTTTCGGAATTTTAATTTGTTGTTGGGGATTTCTTGATTTTTGGGTCTTGTCCACCCCTACTAAAAATGTAATCAGACCGGATAACAAGTCTCACCTGGACAAGGGTTGTCAGGCTGTTCATCCCTGTTGAGCACGATCCCTCCTTTCATGAGGAACAAGTACTCATGAGGCAGAATCTTGCCTTCAGCGTCCAGGATCTTGACACACATGTGGAAAGAGAACAGCAACTTGTGCCGCTCAAACAGTCCTCGGCAAGTGTTCCTGACAACATGTTGAGTTGTGAATCTGAGGTGTCGTTTCATGGTCACGAGTAAAAGTACCTACCATCACTATCTAGACGTAGGCGAGAGAATTTGACTAAAGAGGAAACATTAACTTACAAGAAAACATTTCTATGGGTTTTGTTCAAATTTTCTCTATATTAATGATTATCAAAAAACTTTATCGACATTTATCAAAATAATTATCAGGGTATCCAGAGTTCAGGAAAAACATCCATTTGCTACTTACTCTTGGACAAATTTCACCGATTTCTTGGACTTTTGTACTTACTGCAGTTGTAAACTGGTACAACCGGTATGTAAGTTCTTGAATCTCGTTGAAATTCTACCTATATTGAGAAAGTCTTAGTCACTCCCTCCAATGTTAAAAATTAAGAACAGAGAAAATGATTTTTCAAAGACAGCGGGGTAACTATCTGCAACAACTTAGACTCCCGAATCCAGCACCCAGGACAAATTACTTAATTTTACTTTTCTTTTTTTCTTATCACAGTGACCAAACCAACACATTCCACATCATCCGTGAAAAAATCCTGACTTGTTTTATTTTCCATGACAATATCTAGACTGCCCTCAGCCTGCTGATATATATCATGTTTTATATATTAGTATTTTCAACAATCCCGCCTGCCTTTAAGAATCCACTATGAAAATCTTAATTTCGTTTATCATTTGAGAGACCAAAACAATATTTTGTCTACCTTCAGCAACATATTCTAAACTTCTGATAACGTCCGTGACGGAAATCCCTTGAAAGTGTCTAGCATTCCTGAAAAGATTCAGTTCAAAGACAAAACATCAGACTATTCCCGGTTTTTCGATAAGTATATACAGTTTTAAATATTATTAAAAACAAATGTTGATTTTGGGTTAACAATATTTTTAGCATTTGTTTCAAAAGTGTGGATTATTTACCTGTAGACAGCATAAGTGTGGTAGTCGTTGAGGTTGGAGATTCTGTCTTCCAACACCTCGGTTTTCTTGCTCTTGTCGATGGACATGAGGAATATCGAGATGTAGGAATCCAGGGAGAACTGGTACATGGGATCGATACGAGCCATGTCCACCAACACAAAGAACAGGATAGACGCTCGCTTCGCACAAGGTCGGTATCCCTGTACAAGATTAACATCTGTGTTGAAAATTTTCTTTTATATTATTTCTTTGGCTATATTTGACTCTGAAGATTGTGAAAACGCCATCATTGCCTGCAGGCTTACTGCAGTACTAAGAATGTAAACAATACAAGTGTAGTTGACCGTACATTGTTTGATACTAAACAGGAAATCGTCCACTCGGGGCTACTAATGTTATTTACAAAGACAAGTAAAACAGAGTAGTACCCTTTTTTTAATATTTTAATTGATGCGACGGTTTGGAGCTAAGCCCATCGTCTCCGGTGCTGTACATGAAAATTGACTATTTTTCATGTACAGCACCAATTCATGAGCTTAGCTCTAAAAACAATCATTATCAATAAGAAAAAGGTACTACTCTGTTTTACTTGTTTATTAATTGTTTGATACTTTCGTTATCAAATTCTATATTGTGTTTTTCTCAGATGATTTCATAACTGGTAAATTGATCAAGAATGGGTATCAGGTTGTGAATCTTGAATCCTTAAATTTGATCTAAAATTGCATCTAGATGCTTTTGGTTTTACGGATTCTCAGTAAAAATGTAATCTTGTTCTAATATACTTTAAGTAACTTTGTCAATGCATATGTATGTTTTACCACAGTAAAAACATTATTTATTTATTTCTCAGTAGTTCTCAGTCCTTTCCTTTTACCAGTAAAAGTATTGCACAACCTTGTTCAAACAAACTAACAGGGAATAGTCAAAATATGAATAATAAATAATTTAGAAGCCGTAAACTTTATGGGAAAACTGGAATACAATTTAAAACACAGAGACAGTTAAACACTCATTATCTTTTAGAAATTGAACAACAACATTAGCAAACATTTGAAAAGACTGACACAAATTGTTTACAAATTCTCCATCGACAATCACACTAGAAAAGTCATCTCTAGGTTTGAATGAGCGCGGTTCCCCAGTACTCACTTCTCTGGCAGTGTCGATCTCCACCTCGGTGACAAACGATGTCTCCAGCTGTTCCTTGATCGCGGCTGAAGTTGTCTGTGAAGTCTGCAGAGTCGTCAGCAACTCTATGTTGTCCAGTAACGAACCCTTGCTCTCACTCAACAACCTGGCAACATTCCGCTCACACTTATCTGTGTCATCTCATTTGAGTTGGGAATTGAAGTCAATTCAATGGTTTTTGTAGTTGATAAAAACACAAACAATCTAAACAATTTTTTATATCTGGTTATGTTTTTCAAGAACAATGTTCTTATTTATAGACCAAAACAGCAACAGTTGACGTCTTGGTTGAAAATTGAGTGTCTGTCAAAAATCATGAAAACAGGAAACTACGATTGACTCTTTTTATTAATATTTATTATTTAATAATTGTGTATCAATTACAACTACTGTAACAAAATAAAGGATTAAGTGGTGATATCTTTCCCAAGCATGTTTCCTCAGATCAAACCACAAACGGTATTTAATTTTTAACTTTGTTTATGGTTTGTTCCAAAGTGCAAGCATTGTTTGTAAAAAATCTCACCAAATAAACCTTTATTGTACATAACTAATAACTATTATAAGTTCTAATGAGAGTTCTATAATGGTTCTTTGTTACGGACAAAATGTCACACATAAATAAACTCACCTTAAGAGAGCACACTTTAGTGCATGTTAGCCCTTGCAAATACTCCCACTGCAAATTAACACTGCCAAAACTGGACATGTCACTTCTTTACACATCTACAGTTGAGTCTTTTCACATACTCTGATCTTGACTAAACAGTAGAGTCAAGCCTGAGTTAATTTTAGCTGCCACTAGAACACTGTTTTGATTGTTCTGATAACTGTACAATTTTAAATAATGTTAGCTCAAGCAAAGATCTTGATCTGATGTAATATCAATAGATGGATGTCACATTTATGTTGAGTTTTAGTGCAGTATATCCATTTAGATAGTACCTGAGTAGTTCATCCTCCAAAGTGATGAGTGTGCGCTTGCCCTCGGCTATGTTGAGGACGAGAGTGTCTTTCTGCTCTTCCAGCTGCGGTTTCTCCTTGCGCACCACAATGCCGAGCAACTGTGCCTCCAACCCTGCGACACCACTCGTTAAGTGCAGATTTTAAACATTATGATATATCAAATACACTATCATAAAACATGTCCACAACTAGAGTGTTCAGATAATAATCACTATTTGAATATGCTGGCAATATTAGGCAATAATTTGAGCAATATCAAAATAAAAAATACTGAAAAGAATATTAAAACGCATTGTTTTAGAAGAGAAATGTTTTTATCTTCGAAACATCTCTTTTTCATAAAGATCTCAAACATCTGTTTTGCTTTTTAAATACCGGTATAGCTCTCGTAATACTCCTAACCAACTCCTCTACTGGAAAATATCCCTCATAAGTTCTTGAAAAATGGAGAATCTTTTTAAAAGCAAGTAGTTCTGAGCTAAGCTTGTACTTACAAATGCTTTCATTGCCTTTAAGAGACTACTAAATATGCTAATTGCTAAGTAATGCAAACTGTGATTTGGAGAATTTCCCCATGGTATACAATTAATTTTGTTTACCACACCTTACTTTTATATTCAGTGAAAACCAAAGAAATCCGAGAGACAATCTCACCTTCCTCCTTGATGGCAAAGTTGACCAATGTTGTTTTAGTCGATATTTCCGGTGGGTAGTGAGGATTGTTCAGCTTGGTTGTGATGAAGAAGCGGAAGTTGTGGTTGTAAGGTACGTAGCGATCAGTCAGCTTTATAAGCCACAGTCCATCTAAATTGTTAATTTACATAGTTAGATCAGATTTACAGAAACTGAGAATCTCAGTTAAATTGGCCACAAAAATTTGTATGATAGAGGCAACAAACTGCAAACTATTCATTACAAACTCAACTTTTTATTTAGAAGTTTACTTCAGCTAGAGAAAAATGTTAATTTGTCACAAGGCTATGCAAGAATAACTGTTCTTAACCTGACAACTTTTGCATTGAATAAGCAATTTTACCTTGGAAGATGACAGCTTTGTTGAGGATGGGCATGATGGAAGGGTCCAAACCTCCATGACGTTTTGCAACAAGCAAGGCAAACCGTTACGCAGAGCTAACTCTACTATCTTCATGTAGTTGGGTGTTCCAAAGTCGACATTTGTAAATCCTGCAATACGATTGAAAGCTGATTATTGATCAAAAAGAACATTAGTAGTATGATAACGTTAACATATTTTCAAGGTTACAACAACTTAACACTCTTTTCTTTAAAGTTTGTTGTTGACGATGGTAGAATTTCTGAGATCAAAATATTGTAGTGGACGTTTTCCAATGTCTTTTAGTGAACAGGAAGAACCTTGACGTTTTGGGATCTGGAATCTAAAGATACAGGAGTTTCCACTTTTCATTTGAAGACAGGATCACATTCCAGATCCCAAAATGTCAAGTTCTCCTTGTTCACTAAAAACTATGTAAACTGTCCACACTTTCCCTTTCTTATTTAAATATCATTTCTCTGGAGATTTAGTACAGTATCTGAAAATCAGCGGACATACAAGAATACAATTTAAAAATAAACAAACAAATTTTATGTTCAAAAATAAATATTGCATTCTGTAAAATTAACTTGAAAACTAAGGTTGAAAAAGTTGAAATAAAGCTCTTTAGGTGTTTACCTCAGGTCTTCCTAAAATAATACAACCTATATGAACGGAAGGTTTTGAAAACCAAGGTAAATTAACATTGTAAATTTGCATAATCTATCCTTCCATAATTTCCAAATTACTATCTACCTCTTCTCTTAAATTTTAAAAGAAATAAAACAACTCACACTCAGACGCTCTCACCTTAGGCCCCTCCATGTTCTTGATCCACTTCCACGCCTGACACTGGGGGTCAATGACCAGCGGCCACCGAGTACCTCGGGTGATGATGATGCCGTTCTCCGTGCTGAAGTCGTCGGTGGGCAGCCCCTGTATGTTCCACTCCCTGATAGTGGTTGGGTCGCAGAGGAACTGAACCACACTGAACCCTGGCGAGAACGGCACCTCTGTCTCTTTCACCTGAATTCAACCCACGTCCGTCGTTCAGTATGAATTTCATAAGAAAACCATTTTTAAGCGTTCTCAATACTGTAACACACGCTGAAACCGAATCCTGGCTATTCAACTACTCTCAACTGGAAGATGGGTTGATTAGCAACTAAAAACAGAAATATTTCCTATATTTGGCAACCACGTACTGAAAGATTGGCTATTTAGTTATTCCAAACTGAATGATTGGGGTTTAGATTCATTCAGTTATAATTTCGCTTGTACATCATTAAAGAGCTGGCAAAAATACAGGAGGGGTGGATAGCCAAAAATGTTAGATAACAAGACTTGCAACTTGTGGTTTTCTTTTGAATTTTCTACATGTTATTTTTCTTGGTTTGATGATGGATAATACAGAATGACAGATAAGCAAAGGACCAATAAGTGAGACTCTACTGTACTATAATCTGAAAGATCAGATATATGCTTGTTAGTTTTAACTGTAGATTAAAACATCTGAGTAGATAAACATACAACTTGAAAGATCAGCTGATTAACATACATAAATTTAAAAAATCAGCTGATAACTTACCACTAACTAAACTCCAACTGATTAGTTTTACACAATTTCCAAATCCTAACAGCTGAGCACTTACCGCATCCGACCACACAGTGAGCAGCTGGTCCCGGTAGGCGGACACAAACGGCCCCATGTACGAGATGAATGCTGTGCCCAGGAGACAGTCTCCAGGCAGGAAGTAGAACTGCTTGTCCAGACTGTCTACCGTCTGCTCCCATCGAGACCTCTCCCCGACAATCCATCCACCAGCTGTCCGGCTCTCTCCAGCTTCATCGCCAGCAGTTCTGCCTGTAGTGGTTAAATATTGTGGTAACTGAAGTTTCAAGTAGGGGTACAATAGAGGCTTCAAGCTTCAATGCTTCGATATTGATTCCAAATCCCATTGAAATTTCCGTAAGCCTCTATAAGTCAAATTTCGCTTGATTTGAACCTTGGTAAGTTGAATTTTGGAGGTTTCAGAATCATGAGACAAAAACTCAATAACTGAAAACTCAAACCTTTGCAAATTGAAGTTTATTGAGGTTTTACTGTACTTTTGAGGAAAATTTATTCACATTTGCAAAAACTGTTTTGTCATGGACTTATGAGACCTTTTACTTCCAGCATGAGTGAATGAGCTTCTTTGCGATCTCTTTTTATGTTATGGGCCCCAAATGTTGTGTTAGATCAGCAACTAGTACAAGTAAAACCAATAGGTGTTTACACGTTGTAAAACAATTATCACAGAAACAGCTGGTTACCTTTTGTCTCAATTCTTCTTTAACAATTAGTTTTTCATCAAAGTCCTTCTTCAGCTGGTCCAGGATGGCTTGCAGCTCAGCCACTTTTGCTTGAGCAGCAGCCAGAGCGTCTTGCTTGGCTTTGAGACTGGCCATGGCCTCGTCCAAGCGAGCTTTCTTTGGTGCAACAATCCTAAACAAATCAGTTCATTTCATTGGTGTAATCAAAACACAAGTAAGGAAGTAAAGGCGTAGTTGGCATAATTAAGTTAGTTTATTTGATTACCTTCATGAGATTTGCACAATCAAGTAAATAAGTTATATGACAAAACAACTACGGGACCTTTAATTACTACAAAAGTGTTTGTTTACTTACTTGTAGATTTTAGCATATTTCTCGATGGCAATGACCCACTGGCAAAGAGACTTGGCTGCGTTCGACACAGTACCCACAATGTCAGGTTTGAAGTCTTCGTGTGACGTGTACGCAGCTATCTTCTTCATGGTCTTCTCGGATATGTGATCCTTGTCAAAATCTCTCAACTGCAAATAGTTGCACAAACATATTTTGGGAATCTGGGAATTAATTAATTGATTTTAAAGAGTATTTTCTTTATTTTTGAAAATATTATTTAATACAAAGTAGTATTGGTTTTATAACTTGCTTTAATTAGCAAAGATTAAATTCTTAATATATAAAAATGAATCAAGTTTTAAATGGAAATGGCATAACTTGAGAACAGTTTCACAAATTGGTGAGATTTAATACTTTTTTTTTTTAAAATCTCTAATTTTATGTAGAATTTTTCTTTCAAAAGAAAAAAAATGCAATAAAATTAACATTGATGATTTAATTTTGTACATTTTGCCATATGCCTATTTAGTAAACAAAGCATACAGCTGATAAATATTAAATAACTTTATTCAACATAATGTTTGGGGACAGAACAAAGTAGGTCAGCTAGTTTTCCATAAAAAAGGTTTGGCAAAACAAAGGTGGAAGAAAACATTTTGCAAACAATTTGATGTGTAACTTTTAAAAGTCGATAGGGCTGTTAATTGAGTGGCAAGAATAATAACTTGTAGAGATGTCACAACAATATGTCAAACTATCCAACAACATAAACAAACAAAAACAACAATTAGTTTAATGTCAAAATTACAAAAAATATTTTTTTACAATATTCTAATTACTAAAAGTAAGACTCTAGCCTAATTTAACAATTGGAACTTTTACCTATTTATAAACTAATTTTTATAAAACGAATTTTGGGCAAGATAATTATAATTTGTATCCATTGTTTCACGTGCCTACGATCTATCACTTTCCTGATAGCTCTTGTACTTCAGTAATCTGTGTTATTGTTAATCACCTGATTGAGGAAGTTGACGTCTCCCAGCTGACGCTTAGCCTCAGCCCAGGTCGGCTCTACTTGCTTCAGTATCATCACAGCCTCCATCACCAACTCCACCTTGGCCGGAGGTCTCCCGTACGATCGCACCTCAGTGATGTCCTTTTTGTTCAGAGCATCCAGTGCCTGAACATCACACGGATTATTTAATTGTCTTGTTTAATTAATTTATCCTTGCTTCTTTTCTCCTTATTGTAGAGATGGAAAAGTCATGAAATTGTAGGGAATTTATATTTTCTGGCGTGCCAGATAGGAAACAGTATTTAAGGAATTTTCTGGACTGTACATTTTTTTGCTGCTTTGGGGTCATGTTTTACTAATATTTTCAACCTATTGAATAAAAAGTAGTTGATTTTTGACATTTTTAGAATCATTTTGTCTTGTCCGTCCCATCCCAAAAAATTCTATTTCAAATTTTGTGTTTCACCCTGTTCTAAAATCAAAAGGTTTATCCTGTTCCCCCTTTACTTTAGTGTAACAATTGCCATCCTTTGTACACTTCTTAGTATTATAAATCTACTGTGTACTCAAGCATAGCTCTTGTTCTTCTTGACTTAGTAAGCAATAAAATATACACAAGTCTTGAAAATTGTTTAAATGATAGTAAGGGTCCAATCTTGGCCTATGGTCTTCTTGCAAATTTTCTTATTTCTCTGGATGAAGCCATAAAAAAAACCATAACCCTTACATCACCGCATAGCTCAACAGCAAAACAGGCTGCAGCAAAACAAATCTTTAATCACACTGACCTGCATAGCTTCTTGCAAAGCCGGCATTGCCTCCTGGAGATCTGCCTCGGCACTGTCCTTGATCTTGAGGCATTCTGCCTCTTCCTCACGAATGAGAATTGTTGTAGCGGCCACTGACTTTTGTTGCTCATCAGTTTCTCTCTTCTGTATTGCGATCCTTGCCAAGAACTCATCGCACTCTTGGTTCATCAGGTTTACTATCAAAATAAAGAAAAAATTTCCCATTTTTGAAAGTTCTATACAGTTTTATGGATTTTTTAAGTACAACACAGAAGATAAATCATAGCTAGACTAATTTGTAATATGTAGAACAAATCATTTTTCAAAGTAATATTGTACGATGAACTACTCAAACTAAATTGCAAAATGTATTATTAAAGCACAGGACATTAATATTTGTAACACAAATGAGCTGAATAAACTGGACAAATCTAATCAATTCAAAGTGTAATAATATGTGGAGAAAACTACAGGACTGCACAAACAGAACAATACCAGTGGAAAAAGATAATATTCTACAGTGAGTGATTATTCCCATTTTACAAATCAAACCTTGAATCGTTGCTTTTTCTAACTCCACTGACATTTCTTGTACTTTAATCTTGGTCTCGTCAATTTTTGACAAACCGTTTCTCAATTTGTTTGCAGCATTAGCTACTTCAACACGTTTCTTGGCCAGAATTCTGGAATTTACATACAAAATTGATAAATATTAAATGACTTCGACAGTGATATTTATAGCAGAACAATAGCAAGTACGACTATATAGTGAGAGCTTGTGAAATAATTTAATATTGTTCTGAGCAGCTTGCACTTTAATTTTGTTTTAATTCAGTTTTTCACGGTCAAGGTTTTTAGTACTGGTACAGGTTGTCCAGGGTTCAAAAAAATTAACCTCCCTATAATTCCTGCATTTTCCAGATAAATTTTGCCGATTTCTTAGTTTTGGAGTAAAATACTATTGGCTTCAATTCAAATTTAAATTCAGAAACACCATTGAAATTCTCTTTGAAAATTGAGTTTTATAATTTAGCAGATGAGTGCCAAATAAAATTCTAACCATTGAAATGTTATTTAAAGAGATTCACAGTTACTCCCTCCATGTTTTGGAGCTTACAAGTTTGTGGAAGACAGCAGCGATCTCTAGTAACGTTTTGTTACTAGACTGTTTTTAGACTCCCACTAGCAGTGGCAACAAAATCACAAGTTTTGTTAGCATTTGAAATGATTTACCTATAAACTTTTCAGTCATACTCGTAGTTGTACTCAGACTGCTTGGTGAGTTGAATTTTATAATATATAAAATGGCTTCATAATGAAACCATCTTACAAGGGCTCTTCTTCAACCACCTTCCTGAACTTGAAAGCCAAGACCCACAACATCTCAAGAGACAGCTGACTTTGTGGCTCCAGTAGAGACCCTTCTACTCAGAGAAAGAAGACTTCACCACCAGAACTCTACCACTTCAGAACAGCAACACATGACGAATAAATATATTGCATTGTATAACTTATTTTTTCTTAAAATCATTTTGACGCATGTACTGTTCTCCATGAATATATGAATAAAGAATATTGTCTAATAAACTTTTGTTACGGGTCCTGACAATGTCTGGACTTTTGTGATCATCCTTCTTAAAAACTTCCTGTTCTGGGATGAAACTACTTCATAATTCCCGGAACTCTCTTGATTGCTGGATGCTCTGCTGTACCAAGTTTTCAAGCTCCGCTTGAAGGTTGAAGGTCAAAGGGAATAAAGTAAACCCTACTTACATCTTGTAGCCTGTGACGAGTTCCAGGTAGTTGGTGGGAATGACGTAGTTGTGACGCCGCATTTCCAGCAACATTGTCCGCGAGTACTGGGACACTGAGTCGTGTATCGTGGCGAAGATCATGGCCACTGACTGCTGCAGCACATCCTGTCCAACAACATTATGCATCGTTAGAACTGAACACGTACATCATCGGAACCATAAATTGTGCAAATTACCAATGGTTGGAAGGTACATTCGTTTAACCTTTTTTAAATTTGTTTAATAAACCCTCTGGGTGAGTGTGACTAAATTACCTCCTCAGTCCCTGATTAACAGACAAATAAGATGTCCCAAGTTGTCTTTGACATATCTTGGTTTAATATTTCGTCTGCATCATTCGTCAATCAATTACTAGCCATAAAACTCTCTACTAAACTAAAATAATTCAGATTTTGTTGTTTTTTTTTCTTAATGAAGGTTTAAGTTTAGATGTTGTTGTGTTGAGTTATATAGTTTGCTTACCTGTTTTGTGGTTCCAACATACAACTTTTCATCGTACTCCTGGAAAAGAGAAAAAGAATATTTGAACTAGTTTACACTCCACCTAAACATAATGTAGACTCATTGACTTTTTACTATTGTTGAGCACAGATGAGTGTTCTGTAATACACACAAGAAAGTTGTTTGCTGCTGAATTATCTTCTCTGGCCAGCCTTCTTTTACAGAAGTAAAACATTTCATAATAAAAAACAAGAACTCTTTTAAGAAATCAAGAATTTTGCAATAAAGTGCTTTTTCCTTTTTGAAAACTTAACCCTTTGAGGTCTCATTTTATTTTTAAATTTTCGTAAAAGCCTTCCCATGGGTTTCCCCAGTCCCCTGTAAGCAAAATTTCAGCAAAACCCTCTCTGGTATGGTGCATTACCAGTCATTGAACCACTTTTCTAAGCGGGATTTAGCCTCCCTAAGCTCAAAGTGCCACTCTCTGCCTCACTGGATTTGATGAGCCATTTCTTCAGTGATCCTCAGCTGGTCATTGTGGCCCCCACCCGCCGCATGATCCAACAACTAGCATTGCACCGCAATTGTGAGCGCACTGGGCCAGCTGTCACTATAATGACTAAACCACGGGCTGTTTGTCGTGGGCGGTCAAACTCACACTTGAGTTGCCGAGGAGGAGGAAGGGAGTGGTAGTTTTGCTTTTCTCTGCTAGGCGCCGTTAGTGTTAGCGTAGTCTTCGCATATCAGAGACAGTTTCAACCGTCTCCTATACTGCACATCCAAGCGTTCAAAAGGAAATAGCGTTTGTCAACCTATAGTCGACACGCGACCTCAAAGGGTTAACATGAACGAGGAAGATTTATGTGAGCATAAGCCAAAAATAATAAGCTTGAATAATCTATGAAATGCACTAACAGTAATTTAACATTAAACAATATAACGCTTACCGCAGGGCTACCAGTTATCGTTGCCAACATATCCACATCCAGCAGGAACTTGTTGGCAACTTCCAACAGAGCATCTTTCGGCCATTCCATGAACCAGTCAATTGTCATGTAGTTGATGAGAGCTGGGTACTGTTCAGTCCGACTTCTGCAAAAGTTCACAATAACACTGTCATTGCGCTGAACTTTTAGTTGCAGAACAAAACAACTTTTTTTAAGATAACAGGGAAATAATTTTTAGCGGATTAACTCAACCGTTTTTAAGGGTACTAAACATATGGACTGCTTATTTACCTCACAAACCAGTTACAGAAAAACTACAAATACTTTCAAACACTTTAGAGTTTAGATTCATTCATCTGTCCCTCTTGTCTCAATTTAATTCTTACAAAACATTCAATTCAATTACATTACGGAAAACTGCAAGTTTGATGTTTAGCTATTGAAAGAAATGTACTACTGTACCTGAAAGCATCTCCGATAGGACTCATACAGAGTACTATGTGCAGGTTGGACCGTACTCTCTCTATGAAGAAAGCGTACATGGCTTCTGCAGTGGGCACGATGCCTTGCCGCTTGGCTATGTCTTGCAGAGTGATGCGGATCTACAAATCATTAGTAAATAAAATAAAAACTAACAAAATGTTTTAATCTGGGATAACACTATAAAAAAAAAAATTGCACTGAGGACTACATGATGGATTAATATTGCATTAAGTATCATATGTTTTTGCTTATTTAAATTTTTACCGAGGGGTGGTTCGACCATCTTGAACTGGTCGGTGCAAGGTCCGTTCAGCGAAGTGCCTACTGTAATATGTTTACCTGTTTTGTGGTTCCAACATACAACTTCTCATCGTATTCCTGGAAAAAGAACAAATTAACTTTAGAGTTTTAGATATATTCAACCTTAGGGTGACCCGAAAATTTTAGGTCCAACCTAGCAAAACTTTAATGATACCGTACTCATGTAGCTATTAAATAAGCTCAAATAAAGGTTTTTAAAACTATGAAATAATACAGGTGAAACCACACGCCACTTACAGAATTAAAAATCAAACAAAATGTATACAAGCTGAGTAAAACCACTAGATAACCTCCCACTCTAACATTGACTAGTAGAATTAAGCGCCAGTTTGCTGTCAAACACCACAATGTGGTATTAATTACGTTAATTATCTTTGCAGCCTGCATATAACAGCTACATGAAGTTAGTCACCAAAATGTATCCATCCATTGACTTTAATGCACATCCAGCACAAGAAATTACCAAAACTCTACACACTATAATGTGCTGTAAATATGACTTTTACTGCAAAATTCAACTACTCTGACAAATTCATCCCCGACCGGATACCGGACAGAGGTATAAAACCCTCGGACTGCCTGGGGAAAAACCTACGCCTGATCAGCCTATTCAACCTAAACATAATCTCGACTAAAGCCTAAACATACCTTTTACTATTGCCAAAGACAGATGAGCTTTCTGTAATACACACAATGAAGTTTTTGTTGCTGAGTTATCTCTAGAGAGCCTTTAACGAAGTAAAACCACTAAAACCATATTATGATAAAGACCAGTACTCTTTTCAAGAAATCAAAATACTATTTGCAACAAAGCTACTTTCACTTTCTTTGAGTAAAACAATTCAGAATGAGGAAGATTTATGTGAGCTTAAGCCAAAAATAAGAAGCTTGAATAATGTAAGAAATGCATTGCCAGTTAATTTATCTTAAAATTAAATAAATAAAACTGCTCTACCGCGAGGGCTAAAAGTTATCGTTGCCAACATATCCACATCCAGCAGGAATTTGTTGGCAACTTCTAACAGAGCATCTTTCGGCCATTCCATGAACCAGTCAATTGTCATGTAGTTGATGAGAGCTGGGTACTGTCTCAGCCGCACTCTGCAAAAAGTTCACAATAACACTGTCATTGCGCTGAACTTTTAGTTGCAGAACAAAACAACTTTTTAAGATAACAGGAAAGTAATTTTTAGTGGATTAACTCAACCGTTTTAAATTTCAAGGGTACTAAACATACAGACTGCTTATTTACCTCACAAACCAGTTACAGAAAACTACAATTACTTTCAAACACTTTAGAGTTTAGATTCATGCATCTGTCCCTCTTGTCTCAATTTAATTCTTACAAAACATTCAATTCAATTACATTATGGAAAACTGCAAGTTTGATGTTTAGCTATTGAAAGAAATGTACTACTGTACCTGAAAGCATCTCCGATAGACTCATACAGAGTACTATGTGCAGGTTGGACCCGCACTCTCTATGAAGAAAGCATACATGGCTTCCAGTGGGCACGATGCCTTGCCGCTTGGCTATGTCTTCAGAGGTTATGGATCTACAAGAATTAGTTGAAATTGAAAGGTGTTTTTACAGACGGTTGATGATCATTTGTAGACATTTTTAAAATCATAATTTTATATATATTAGTTTATTTCAAATTTTTATTCATTTATCCAGCTTTTATATTTTACACTACTATTGTATTTATATTTTTCAATATATGGTTTTTTGTATTTGTTATTATTTTATTGTTGACTGGTTGAAGATACCAGAAAATCCTCGTATAAAAATATATTGCATTTTAAAATTTTTTATTATTAACAGATCTAGCCTAAAAATGTCTAAAAATGATTATCAAGAATTAGTAATAAAAACTAACAAAATGTTGTAATCTGGGATAACACTGTTAAAAATAATTGCACTGAGGACTACATGATGGGTTATTGCATAAAGTATCATATATTATAATAAAGTACAATTTTGATTGATGTACCTCATCAAATTCATCAGGTTTGAAGAGATTCGCTATTTCTCCACTGCTTAGAACATTGTTGACCACTTCCAAGAAACTTTCTTCCACAATCTAAAACATAATAAATAAAGTAAATAATCACATCACAAAGAGTGGTTTAATGTACATAAAAATTTGTTTCCTAAACTATTAGTTTAGGAAACAAAATTTTGATGTTCTGAGATGGTTTGACACTAAAAGAAATGTTCTCATGATGTTTGAAATGTGTTATTTAACTCTTTAACCAAATTTAAGCACCAACTACTTGAATCAAAATAATTATCTATTTCAATTATTCACAAAAAGTACCTGAGTATCGTTGAAGAGGAAAGACGTAGGAGCATCTCGGACTCCGGTAGCGTGATACAAGGTCTTCTGATCCTCCTTGAACTCTGAAGTGCGGTAGTTCTTGGTGATCTCGATCTGGAAAGTTGATAGCTGACAGAGCCAAGCCACGATGCGAGCCAAAGACTGACGCCCACTGCCTCCTGTAGTTCACAAATAAACATATCAGTCATCAACTTCAATCACGTGAAAACACTTTAGATATTTTTGAACTCTATCAAATTTAAAACTACTGATGATTTATGAGTTTTTGGCCTACTTCATGTATTAGGTATTGAACGAACGAATGGAGGATCACACAAAATAACACATACCGACTCCGACTAGAAGAACGTTTCCTCTAGGCTGGGAGATGACTCTGACGATACGACACACGTGTTCCACAGCATCCTTGAACAGGACTAGATCCAGACGAACAACTCCCGGGGTAGTGTTGTACTCAGTCATCTGCTTCTCTATGTGACTCCTCAGCACTGTCATGTCTGTCACGTCCTCGTACAGGTTGTATGCATTCATGAAGTCACCTGCAATCATAGTACAAACGGGTATGTTCACTAACTTGAAATACAAGATTCCGGTGTTATCCACTTTTTCCTACAAAATGCTGAAAACCTACAAACTATCTCTGTACAAACTTCGAACTCGTTTGAAATATTGTACAACTCATATTTTCACTACACCGCCTTCTACCCGTTTCTATTTACCGTTGCTAATTATTATTATGCTTACAACTAGGCCTTTACAAGAAATTATTTTTTAGTTTGTGACCAGTGAAGTTGAGTTTTAAAGAAAACTTGCGAATTCAAGTAATTTTTGAGTAACATTTTGTGGTTATAAAATACAGAAAACCTTTTGTACATTTTTAAAGCCACCATATTAAAAACATTTTGGAGGTTCCTTCGAATGGTCTTATTCTTGTTGTGAACATTCTCTTTCCTGTCCACTATTTTCACATTCATCCGCATTTACTGATCAGATTCTGTTAGCATCTACTGCAGTATGGCCCCGTTACCATTCCAATTGACAATCAACTCCCGTTAATGTAAGGGCTGTTGATTTTAACGGCCAGAGAACTAATACACCCATAAAGTAGCAGCGTCTTTTGTACTCATGATTGAGTTAAGTTAAGTACCTGACCTGAAAATTTAAACTTGAAGGTAAAATAAAGAGCTCAGCTAAAATTTCTAATAACCACTAGTGGCACCTGCCTGGATTTAAAATCCAACAACTTTAATTTGAAAGCTACTTACAGAACACTGGTGGATTTTTCGAAGGACAAATGTTGTTGAAAGTAGTGTCAAAGTGTTTTCCCAGCTGGCTGGTGATTTCATTTTGAACCAATCGCGATCACTGTAAACAAATTAACCCACATTGTACTGCATATACTAAAAAGATGGGCAACAGACCACATTACAAAGCTTTAGACTGAAATTATTGACCATACAACTCAAGTTTTAATCTTGCGTCAATAAACAATTTAGAATACATATGAGACAACTATCTAAACTTTCATAAACATTTATTCATAATATATTCTTTTAAATTCTTACCTGTCATCGATTAGTCTATCACTGAACACTCTAAAGCACTCATGAACCCACAGGCGCAGGAAAGCCACTTTGGTGTTTAGATTTTCCTTGTTACTTCGTAGCAGTCCTTGAAATATCTGCAATTAATTCAACATTATTGATTTTCTTATAAAGGGCATCGAGTGGTCAGTTATCACCTACAGATAAGATTAATTGGAACTAGCTGACATAGTCACTCGATAGAAAATACTATAGCGAACCAATATTTACCAAGCTTAAGGTGCTCACCTTTATTTCTTTGTATCTTATTTCTTTGTATATCTTTCTTTGTATGATTGTTAGCGGAAGTCGGAGAGTTTTGTATTTAACTCTGATATTCACATCACATACACCCCGTCAGGCTTCAAAAAATCCACCTGCCTAGAGTGAAATCAACATTGACTAAGAACGCACCAGATTTTGGGAGCAAAATCTTCAACAAATTGCCTGAAGACATCCGAAACAGCAAAATGAAGACTCTTTCAAGGAGCCATCTCACTCTTAAGAAGCATCTCACTGAGAAGGCTCTTATTATTCTAGAATATTTAGATGAGGCATAAAAAAAAACATGACCACGACACCTGTGCTACCAGTGGGATTACATCAAGTATCAAGTAAGTAAGTACTGAAAGTTTATGACTGTTGTTTGCAAACATTTTATCCTGTTACCCAAACGTTATCAGATTCAAAAACACGTGTGTCATATATTAACAAGTTTCCTCATTTAAAATTTCAAACCATGCAGGATTTGATATCTTTGTTTAGAAAATCCATATGATCTCTAATTCTCTTAATAAATTTGTCTACAGAACCTGAGATATAATTAAATCTGTTTAGTGGTAGTACCTTGGAAATATCTCTCAAGTTGAAGAGGTAGTGCATCTTAGCAGGTGTGGGAAGCATCTTTCCAACCACACTGTTGTACAGATCAATACTCATTGCAGTCAACGACTCACCTGGAATGCAATACCATGATTTAAATTTGTGATATACATCACGCAGTAAGTAGCCAAAAGAGCACTTTTATAATGCTTAACCAGTGTGTCTGGGGTTCGAGAAGGCAATGTTTCTGATCCCTCATTTTCTTTCAACAAACTTTGCCAATTTCTGATTAGACTTCAGTTTGTAAGTAAACTTTAAAATATCCATTAAAATGCTATCTTAAGAGATTCATAGTTACTCCTTCAATGTTAAGCATGAAAACGTTTCTAAAAAGACAGCAGATGTTTAAACTCTTTGTTAGTGTCTACAAAATCAAAACTTTGGATCTATTCACACAATCTCTAGACACCACTGTTCCAACAAAACCACAATTTTACTACTCATTCGCGGCAGTTTCTAGAGCCCCATTAGAGTCTTCACAACTTCTATAATCATTTGCGATGATCTGTTGACTGTTGTTAACGTCCCAACAAATCACAACCGTTATTAACATTACTTTACAACAATCTTTTGCTATTGTCACTGCCACGCTTTTTCTGAATTGTTGTGTGTAAGTCAAAACAACGAGGGACAAGGTACAAGGGAACAACGAGGGATGTTGATATGCATTGTTCCAGAATTTTTCAAACTAAGGACTGATTTCAAGTGTATTCCAAGTTTTCCCATATATTGAAAATTGCTATATATTTCTAACTTTTACCGTAACTTTGTATTGTATTCCCTTGTGCTATATACCAAATTTATACTAACAACTGTATTTAAGCCCAACTTTGGAGAGATTTTATGTTGATAAGACATAGACTGATTAGTGATTAGGTACTTACAAGAGTGTTTAACCAGCTCGTCAAAGAACTGGAGATGTTGAATGAGCATGGTTCCGTAGATGCGAATGATCTGAGACTCGGCGGGAAACGTCATGTTGATAGTACAGAACCGACTGAGCAGACGGTCACTGATCTGTTCCTGCTCACTTCATGCTGCCCCATGGCCCTATCAACAACATGCCCTGCACAAAAACTCTTCATCTAAAACTAGAATGCCATGTGCTGATGACGGTTTACTTTCACTTGATATTTTTGGAAAAATCCTGCATTAGCAAAATGTCTTAAAATTTAAACAAATCTTGCATTCAAACAATTTTTATTTTAAAATTTTGATAAAACCTGTTAGAAATTGGTTTCTGAGTTGTCTTAACTCTGCCATGTATCTTTATATTGTAAGCACAATGTTGTGCAGATTTTGGTCAGAGCTCCGCGCATGGATATTCTTTGAGGAACTTTCAGTTCCAATATCCCATTCACAGGCTTAGTCTCTTTGAAAGAGATCCATACTCTGGTAACCAAGGTCTTGGAACAATCAAAAACTGAAAATAGCCCCTGCAAAATAAAAAAGAAAACTCTTGATCACCTTGTACAACAAGAAGGTAACAAGCAACTTGGTTGATGCTGGTTAAGTTTGCATAAGAATAGACTTGATACCTTGATGAATTTCTGCGTCTGTTTCTGCCTGTCGTACCAGAAGCCATAATCAAGCCACTGACGAATCAACTCCAGGGAGGTTGGCTCCGCATTAACCTCCTTTTCAAATGCATGTTGAAGTCATCCATGAATGTTATCATTGTCTTCCCTGGAAACATAAAAACAATTCTTTATCAGAAATTAAATATCTAAGATATGTATAGACATCACAATATATTCAAAGTCTTTTCTCAAGTATAATGTGCCTGGCTATGCACTGATCCTTGTGACAGTTATAGCTAAGCACAGTTTTCAACTTAAGAATATTGGCGTTCAGAAATTAAATTATTTATATCCACTTCAGTTAAATAGTAAACCGTTATTCTTACCTCCAATTGGTACATAAACACCCTTGGTTCTTTTTTCAACTCTGCTCTCAATGGAATCTTGGACGTTTACTGAAGTCGTCTGAACAGGTTGGCACAAAATTAGTGAAACCATTATCAGCTACCAAAATTATCACAAGAACTAATTGTCAGTTTCATTCCTTCTTAGAGAACCCGGTAAGCTGGATTTTAAGTCTGCAAGTTCATTAACAGTTTCATTGTTGAAACAGGTGGTTTTCAATACCACCAAGAATTGATGATAGGCCTGCAACCTTGGAATTCAGGTTATCAGATTTTCTAAAAGAGAATAAAATTGAAGATTGCTAGGTGAACCTTAAACATACTTAGACCTCAAAGCTTTAGTAGAGAGGGTGGAGATACAAATCTAAGTCTACAAAGTTGCTCTATTTAAGAGCAATGACCACTACATCAACTAGCAGGTCAAATTCCTCTAAAACCATGAAAATGTACCGTATAACTCTTCCTCCAAAATTGATTACCACCTCATCATTTATCCACCGTACCTGAGCAGACATGTTGATTCCCAGGAGACAATACTTGCTGTTGTCGAGTTTCTGAAGAACTGACTGTGCAGTTGACGTCTTCCCTGTCCCCACAACTCCCACCAACATCACAGGATGACCTCCCATCTGAAGTCTACCCACTAGGTACTCGTACTCACAGAGTCCACTGTCGGCACTATCATCTTGAAGAACGGTAACCTGAAAACATAAAATATCAAGATGTGTTGATGTCCTGCCCTTACTAGTCTTTAGAATCTTAAACATGATATATAAGAATTTGTTTCCTCTTCTCATGGACTTCTGTTATTAATTAATGACGATATTTTTGAGACATTTATGAGATAATTAGATATTTGATTCAGTAAGTCACGTGGTTAGAGATTAGTTACTCTAATGCAATCTGTCCATGTTTGAGTGTACATTATGTGCTACCAAAAAAGTGGAAGAAGTCTGAACTAGGGAGAGGACTTGGAGGACCTAACCACTAACCAGACTACCATTGATGGAAGCAACAAGCAAGGCCACTGTCTAAAGGTCAAGGAACTTTCACCCTCAAGATTATGACAAGCTTCTCCCAAAGTTCATGGCCTATTCTGCTGCTTTGTCCACCCCCTATCCCCTATAATAATTCCAACCCAAACTCCTGGGGAACTGGATGTATATAAAACTGCCAGCAAATATGTGAACCACTACTTTTTTCTTTCTCCAATATAAAATATGAGCAAATACTGACCACCAAAAGATTCTTCAATGAACTACTATGATTTTCAAAACTTACTCAGGGTCGTATCGCCAGGTGGAGGACAGCTCCACCTCCCAGCTGACAAAGCTCTGGACTTGGCATCAACAAAGTACTGCATCAGTAAGGTCCTTGAGCGGGAAAACCCCTTCCATCTCGCGTATGTAAGTGTCCACCTTCTTCCTGCCCGCTTCATTCACTCCAGCACACAAGGACCATATCATGCTGTAACAAAGAACATTCTATGTTCAAGGATACAAACCTAGCGAGAATTGGAAATGGTGGTGAGTAAATTCCTCCTTTCCATCAACTTCATGAAACTTACCATCAACAGTATTCAGTACTAGAAAATTTCCACTTCCCACAATGAGATTCTTTGTGATTTTTTTATTTACTTAATGAAACAACAGATTTTTACCAGAACAGGAACCAGAGCCGGGAGTAGTACTCGTAGTTGCTCAAGTCGGTGGGTTCCTTGACAAAGCCGTTCTCCTCGGTGGTGAGGATGGTCAGCAGTTTGCACAGGGCTGCCACTGCGCTTAACTCTGGTATCGGCACAGTCTGCTCACACTGCAGCCGCACAAAGTCCAACATCGGCCCCACATACTGGTCAAAGTGCTTCCTCATCTGAAACAACCAAGCACAATTTCAAGTCTTGATTTGTTACATCGATAGCAAAATTTGAATTCAAGCTGGAATTCAAGGCATGGCAGGTCAGTCGGTAATCAATGATTCACTTGTCAATAAGGTCACATGCTCCATAGGCTCAAAATAGGTATAATATTTGATTGGTATTAAATGTAATCATCTTTTTACTCAAACAAACAAGGGACAGTGGATTGCAGCCCCTTTTAAACAACTCTTGCTTTAACAAAATGGAGCCATAAACTGTACAAACAAATAAACTAAAACAGCATCGGCAGACTTTTGTACATTTATGAACTATGTTTTTGGATTTTTTAAATGTCAACCCTAGTGACAAGTTAACTACCAGCCAAGTTTCTGATTTGAGGTCTGGCGGCACGTATGAGCTACTATAACCAAGGATACTTCATTGTGATATTTTCTAAGAGATGTATGTCACTCCCCCGCATTAAGTAATCAAGTAATTGCTACTATGATTAACCGCAACAAAGAATGAAGCTAAAAATCAATGTATAATAAGGTATTTAAGCTCAAAAACAACTAAAATGAGTATAGCACGCCAGATCGCTAATAATTTTTCGTACCAGATAATGGCAAGGCGCCAGTGAGCTTTTATTACAATACAATCATATGGAGTTATTCAGCGTCACACGGGCCAGCCATAATCATTGCCATTGTAATCTAACCACTTCAAGCCGCACAGGCTAAAAGTCGTAATCGCCTGGAAAGCCTTATTCACTTTAGTTGTCTAGGTCTTATATATCAGATATACCAATCTAAGATCGCACTTTATTTACCATATTTTAGTTTCCTCTAAAATAAGTGCGCTCTTGGTATATGGATGCTCATTTTTTTAACTCCATTAATAAACTAACAAAAACAACACTCAAAACAAACATCAAAACATCGACAAAAACTTCAATAAGCTCAGAGGTAGGAAACACAACATTGTATCCATTTCCCAAGTTTTGAAGAGTGGAATGGAAAGAATTTTTAGACTAGAGGGGACTCAGAACTGCTTCAGACAGCATTTCTCCCGCCGTGTTTCCTCCATCCTTTCCTCCTCCTTTGTCTGTAGGTTTATGAAAAGAAAGGAAGCAGTAGCATACAAGGAGATACACTAGCTTTAAATATGACAATCACCAGTGGCAAAAATATGAACCAACTTTACTACAAAAAATAGTCACTGGCAGACCCCAGGTGGTCCTTTTATCTCTACTTGCCTTTCTTATCTGTCACACTGCTGATTTGTTTCAACATTTTTGCTGTGTGGCAGGGCTGTATATGCACAGTTTGGGATGGAGAGGGAAGACAATCGCGATGCATCTTTGTTATGTTTACCTTGACAGGTATTGGCAATTAGCCACTAGTTGCTATGAGTGGTAGGGGCCTGACAAATCATAGCTCCCCTTAGCCTTGGCATTTAAAAACTGGATGCGCCTGGTTTATGTAGAGTTTTTACCATTTATCTGAAATTATGGCAAGGTTTTATTACAACTGCAGCCTATAGACTCGAAAGTATATACTGCACCTATTATACATTAATTTCGTTATGCGGATTAACACATTTTGCTTATTAAGCCTAACCCAATTTTATAGCTTTAATCTAAGATGTATGTCACTTTTGCCCATTTAGAAAATTAAGTACAACTTAAACCAAAAATTGTTACTTTTAAGTTTTAACTTTTAAAATGTAATACATATACAGACATAGTCTTAAAATCCAGTTCATAAGTATTTATGTAATATGATAAAAAGTAAATCTATAATGATTTTTAAATTGTTGGCTGAAATTTCTTCTAACAAGAAAAAGAAAATTTTAAGTTCAAGTCTCGGCAATCTTAAAAGTTAGAACTTGTCCATTATTAAAAGCTTATTCTGCACTAATTGTATTTGTAACTGCTCACTTACCATAGCTACATAATATTTATTCTGATTGGAGTTGAGCCAGGAGGCTACATACGGCTCCCAGCCAAAGTCCTTGTAGTCGTTATACACCATGCCACAGCGAGAAACTGTAGCCGGAGACGCAACCGCCAGATCCTCAACTTCAAACAACAGTGAAACCTAGAAAAGAAAACACAGTAATTTCTTAAGTAAAATAATTGTTAACTGCAATACCAAGTCACTTTCAAGATAAAAATCATTGTTTAAATACATTCTAAGAAGACTTTCTAATTGTGAAGTTGATGAAGACACAAATTATCCAATAAAAACTTTTTAATAGTTGGTTAGGCCTTTCAGAAGCAATGCTCCCATCGACAGACCAAAACATCAACCAAACAGTTTACAGTGGTCTGTCTTCATCAACTTCAAAGTTATAAGGAGCTCTCCTAGATGTAAGACTTTCTAAGTTTAAATACAGTATCAATTTGAAAACTACTTTTCCATGTTTAACTATATAATTTGTTACCTGTTCAGGCATGGTGATGCTCTCGCTGTTGATCAGTGTCAACACTTTGTTGTCATCCATCACACTGTTCATGTTTTCTATCCAGACAGCATCCACTGGTCCGTCGAATAGGATCCACTTCTCGTCAGGTCCTTCCTCTAAATATAACTAAAGTTTAGTGTTAAATCGGAAAACTCACTCGTTTGAAGTTTACAAATGGACTGTATCACTCCATTTCCAGTACCTCAAAATTAGGTTCAGAATTGCATCATGCCTCAAATCAAATCAATCTTTAATGTTGTATAACAAAGTATGTGTAAAAAACGCACTAAGCGCCTGTAGGCTATGGCTCAGTGGGTAGAGTCTTTGCTAGCAAAGCGCAAAGTCGTGGTTTCCATTCCCGGTGCAGGCATATGGGTTTGGACCGCTTAACCAAAAAAGCATTTTGTGACGCCCACAAAACCATACGTTAAGTCACTAATTAAAAATGCCATTGGCATGGACAGGAAAAAAATTAATAAACTAATATAATCTCTATGCTTGGTCTCCATGTCTAATTTGCATTTAAGAAAATCCCTTAGAGTTTTACGTAACTAGTTCAGTTATCTGGATTTGTAGGATAGTTTACTATCATCAAAAGGCTTTGGAGTGAAAATTATGTTTTGAGTCTTATCCTTATTTAGAACAGAACCGTGTGGTTTTCACCAATCAGAAGCCATGTGTAAAGTACTTTGCACTGTAACTCTAAGTAGACCAAGATCTGCATTAAAAAAATTAGTTGCCAAATTCAGGTGGTGAGGAATCAAGGAATAACTTGAGTGAAAATAAAAGAATTAGTCATAATCAGTCTATGAGAACGAACCTGCACAAGTTTTCCTCATGATGGCAGATAGAACACCGTCCAGCCACTCACTGGTGGCCAGGTTATACTCGCCATACAGTTCTCCTAGGTTTAGAGCCTTTGGGTTGATTGGGTATTCCTATAAGTTTACATAGAATTAATTGCACCATACACTCCTTTGATATTAGTTTATTGTTTATTAGATTCAGTAGTTTTAATTATAAACTACAAGCTGATCCAACAGACTTCAAATCAGCTGAATAAGAAAACTTCAGGTTGGTCCGAAAATGTTAAGCAAATTTACACAGCAACCATTATATTTTTTACTAACAGAACTACAATCCTAATATTTTGTAGTAGAGAAAAACCTAGAACTCCACTCTTCCCATAGGCGTAACCAGGATGATCAAATGGGGGTTTCAACAACCGAAGGGGGTTACCCACTAACCAAAGGGTGTCCAAGGACCCCCCCTCCGGAAAATGTATACAAATTTTATACCAAATAATGGGTTTTAGGTTTTAAAAACCCTTTCAACTGAAATCAAAATGTGAAATTAGACTTTTTATTATAAACCTTATTAACCTGTTTTGAGATTCAATCGAAACTTTAGTAACGTCACTCGTTGTAACTTTCTCTCCGCCACAGTCTAGATACCAAATCATGGCTTTTAGGCTTCTAAAAAAGCTTTAACTGGTATTGAAATGTACTTTTGCTATATATTGTTGTAGAAATATTGTAATCAGACAAGACAACTGCAACTCAAGTCGGGACATGTCACGCCGACCTCGTTAAGCACACTGGCCCGCCGGGTCTAAGACCGATTCATACGGTACTAGAGGGCTTGGTACGGCGGAGCTCCAGGAATGTATTGTGTTTAATCACAGAACAGTTACAAAATAGAATAAATATTTACTACTCAATCTCAATATAAGTTTATTAATATCATGTGGCCCCTACTTAATAATGTAAGTTAAAGAAACATTATTTCTGTTATCACTCATAAAGTCTATTTAAAATAAATGTTCAAACTATAATTTTTTGCAATGGGGTTACAACCCCCAAAACCCCCCCTCGTTAACCTATGACTCTTCCTACATTTAAAACTGTACTTACAGTGACAGGCTCGAAGCCAGGAACCCCGGAAGCCTTGAGTCGCCCCATGGCTCCCCGGAGCACCTTCCAGGTGGTGCTCTTGGCAGCCCCAGACCTGCCCACAAGCATCACCGAGTGTCTGGACGTCTTGGTTTCGTACAGCTGAATCACCTTATTGATGGCTATTTCTATTGACTGAAATATTTATACCTTTAGACATGACTGACTTGAAATCTGGTAAGAGGTCTCCTTGCACATTATTTAATTGATACTTTATGACAATTCAAAAACAAAATCAGAATAGTGTTTGATAAAGGTTTTGGGTGAACCACAAAACACAGTGTTTTATTCTAAACTCGACCCTTAAATTATCCTATGATAAGCGTTATCAGTTTAAATAGAAGAAAGAAGAGAGAAGTAACATAATTATGTACTTGAAAATTGAAAGAAATCATTTTGAAACAAATAATAGTTTTAAATTTTAAAAAAATGAGCAGCAACTATTTGAGTTGGTCTTAGGTTGCCCTTGACGTTGGTAGGCCTATATTTGAAATACTTATGAAAAAATTATTTAAACAATATTATCATGTTGATGTATTTGCCATTGTTTTTACCAAAAATCACAAAAGAGAAGCTTTGATGTAAACACTTTTTGTATAAAAAATGTGTAGGTTGAGTTTGAAATTTTTCTGAAATACCTTCAAAAATCCCACATAGCAGAATCTTTATAAAGTTTCCAATTGATAAATTTGTTTTAAAATTCTTCCCCAACTTTCAGTTTTGTAGGATAGAAGTTTTACTGCTGTTATGACAACTCAGAACACATCAAGTAGTAAGCCTACCTGTAGAGAGTGTTCCGCCATCTCTTGCTTGATGGCTGTGATCATGACGCTGTAGTCTATCGGGAACAGCACCACTCCCGGGAACAGGTCAGAGGTGATTCCGTTAAACAGCGGGAGATCGTCTGAGGTCAGCTTGGCCAAGTTCATGTCTCTCATGGCTAGAAGCACTACCTGTAGAATCCAATCTTGTTATAGATGCGATAAGCAGGATGAAAATATCTCAATATGTTTTGCGAATGTATACATTATCTGTTAAGAGTCAGATGAAAAGTTGAACCATATTGTTGTTGAAAGACCAGAAAAGGTGGGTTGAATGTTATTGACCTTGCACATTTTTCGGAACGGTTTAAGAGGAATCCTTTAGTTTCACAAGTTTAGGCTGAACACAAAATGGGTCAGAACTCCAAATCCCGACACTTTGTGTACTTCTTGTTCACTCAAAAACAATGGAAAATGTCTGTAATACTATTTTAACCTCAGTTTAGACGAGTTAACATCTGAGGGAACAGGTGTTTTTTAAGTATGGTAATTTAAATTATGGTAGGGTAACTAGCAGTTTTATGAACATTAGACCTCATGCTTTTGATTAGACCCTAAGAATTCAAACAAACCGTATGATAATTTCCTTAACTGCTAGGCAAATGTTATCTTCACTCGTTAACAAGAAATTCCATAGAACCATTTGTAGGAAGGACTTTTCTACCCTATAGGAGGTCAAATCTTTAATCCAACATAGGGTTTATTTAGGTAATATTTTTGAAAATAGACAACTACTACATCCATCATCTTGAATTGAAAACTCACTTTTAAAACATTCTTACACATTTCCTTGGCACAAAGCAAACAATTGTATTGTTTTTAATGATGAATAAAAGCAAAACTGTACCAAATTTCACGCAAACCTGTCAACAAATGTGGAAAAAACTGTGTTACAAAGTGATACAAACCCACCCACACAATCTCAAATGTTGTTCACAACACGTGATACAGATAAATGTGCTTGAGAATTATCGCCAATTTATTGTAGCTATTTTTACTTTGCCTTAAAATTAGGTAGTAAATTTCCTACAAAAGGACTAACACTATAACCAGTTTCCACTCAACAACCGTTAAACTAACAGTACAGGATACAATTCTATTGTTACCTCATCATCAGGAAGGTTGGAATGCTGTCTACGTTTACGCCCTGCGTATCTCAGCAGAGCTACCATTCCTCGCAATCCAAAGTCGTAGTGGTCCTGCTTACTCAGTTGTTGTCGTGCCAGAGAAAACAACGTGTACACCTAGATGCATTCTTATTGATTATTATAACACAAACGCACATTGACCTGGATTAAACATATTGAGAGGGAGAGAAGATATTTTAGCATGTATCTGCAGCTGATTTTTCACACCAATGCGAAGTGGTTATGGAAAATAATTTTTGGATCATCTTAAGCTAGACCTACTCGATATGTTCGGTTCAAACTTTGAGCAAGAATAAAGTTTGCTAGCTTCTCAATATTGAATTTTGTTTGAATATTACCAAACACGGTACCAAACAACTTACCTTTTTGGCAAGGTTACGAGTGTCTCTGAATCCTTCACCGAAGAGAGTAATCTCAGCTATGAGCATGCTGTCTGGTACCATCATCGAGATCGGACGGAACATAGATTTCAAGTTGTCAGGCAACTCAGTACGTCCAGCATAACCTAAACAAACCAGAAATCATAAAAAGGCATCTTACGGGTTAGAGAGATATTCATTTGACAATGATGCATTATCTGTATTAGGTCACCAAATTCTTCCAACTTATGAAGGTTGGTTCAAAGTGCCTTTGAACCTTTATATAACCTAATTTAATCACTCACACCTTTACTTTCAAGATTCAGTGTTCCCAAATAAATGAAACGTGGCTTGCCTGGATTCATAGTGATGAAGATACCGCAAGTGGACACCAGGCTGATGAGTTGGCCCTCGAACGTGAACTGCTTCAGACCCTGAGCCAGAGCAGACAAGATGGACAGGATCTGCTGAGCCACCACTGACAACACCTCTATGTTGATACGATTGAACTCGTCGAAGCAACCCCAAGCGCCGGTCTGGGCAAAACCTGTGAATATTGCATTACTGAAAGTGTGATAGTCTTTGACAATGTTTAATGGTAAATATGGTAGGAAAGCTGAGTGTGATGTGTGTTTTGACAGAAAATGGGGGTGTGGTCTTATTGAAAAAGACACATTTTTCTCTAAAATAGGCGTTTAAACAGTCAACTCCCGGCACTACAAAAACCACTTTTTCACGATGGCCACTCCCCGTAATCCGGAAGTCACGTTAAGGTGTTGGTCCATTGATGTTGGACTATTGATCGTTTGGGCTATCAATGACCCGATCTGGGGAACAGTCGTTCGTAGTTTGTAACAAGACTACACCTCATCATCCATTGAAACACTCATTACACTCACCATTCATCTCATATTCACCTTAAAATACCCTCTAGGAGAAGTTGGTGTCTCAAATCAAAGTGTAAAAGTTTTTGGTAAACTAATTTTAGAAAGTAGCTTGCTAACTACAGTGCCTTAACACTTTCACTAAGATCAACATGTTCAAACATGGAAACCCCATTTATTTCCATATAAATTGCAAAGTGCCCATTGGCACCCAATGCAGTGATATTCTCAACTTTACTTTCAACACCAAAGTTCCCACTACATTTTAACACAGAAAATAATTACCTGAAAACATCCGGCCCATACTCTTGTAGTCCAGTCCTTCAGAGCAGTTGATGACAATGACGTAGTAAGCTAGAGCCTTGCCCAGATCCTTGACTGTCTCCGTCTTGCCGGTCCCCGCTGGACCCTTGGGACTGCCTCCTCGATGCAAGTGTAGAGCTGTTGTTAGGGTGATGTAGCATCTGCAAACCGATAGTAATCAAGAAGAAGCTGACAATATAGTTTTGTTGAAATACCCTTTGTGAAATTATTTGTTTTATAGGAGCATGTGTTGAATGTCAGTGAACATGTAGCCTCATATTTTGATTGTTTGCAATAATCACTACTCAAACCTATTTGTAAATAGTAAAAAGTAAATATCTCTTTTTTATGAATATTATTTGCTACGTTTACAGTTTTACTTTCACCTGCGACCTGTGGTCAAAGTAAATTACAAAAAAAGTAAAAGTAGATCACAAAATACAATGACTCAATCTGAGGAACTGTTGGCCCTAGTAACAAGACTACACTTCATCATCCATCAAAACATTCATCATAGTCAAATTTCATCCTATATTTACCTTAAAATACCCTCAAGGAGTGGTCAGTGTCTCAAATAAAAAAAGTAAAGTATCAAAGTCTTCATTTAAAAACATGTTTAAATACTTTTGAGTTACTGCATTCCCCTGCATTGAAATGTTGGCAATAAATTTGTTATAATGGAAGCATAAAAAATCAAAGTGCTCTTTAAAAAGTATAATATTTTAAAACTAACTTAAGTTCAATCAAATAAAAGAATAAGCTATAAAAAAAATAGAAAGAAGAGCAGGCTCACCTGGATAAAGTAGAAACACATAAGAGAACACAAACTGTCAAATTTTCAGCCTTACTAGGGCTCTCTTTTTGTCTTTTAAAATAGAAAAGAAAAGAATTACAGGTTCTCCATGATAAACAGTACAAAATATTTGTGATACTTGGGAATATCCACAATATAGTAAGAAGTTCATACCGGTCTGTCAGAGGGGTGATGACCAGGCGGCCAGAGTTGCCGAGATATTCGTAGTCGTAGACAAAGTGCGTGTTGGTCTGACGGACAATGCAGTCGTCAATGTCTGTGTGCCAGTAGAACCGCAGCTGAGACAGCCACTCGAACGCAGTCACGTCCATGCAGTCTGGTCAAACAAGCATTAGCTTTCAGTTATTAAATAATACCGGTACTTAATCTTCTAAAGGAAATATTGGCAGTTATGAGAGAGAATTTTACTTTTACAAATCAGGCCAATACAGGTTAAACTTTTATTGCACAAGCGCTTTTGACAAGCAGGACATCATCATCCTGACAATTGACGTTATTTGTTAAAGTAAAATTCTCTTTAATATTGATACTGACCAAAGATTTCCGGATAGATTGCGTCACATAAAATTCGAATAATACAGAGGCACCAATGGCAAAATTAGTCGCTGGTTTGTAGGATGAAAGAGACTATTCAAAAGAGTGCTTGTAGCTAAGCACCTACTGAGTGTACAATGGCTTCCACGTCAAACATTCCCTCAAACGAGTGCTTCCAAGCTACAATCCTGTAGTTGGGGAAATCAATACAATACGTAATGCAGAAAAATATAGGGTTTTAATAGAATGCCATAACAACTAGTTGTTGCTTGGTTGGTCAGCCAGAATTCAAACTACCGGTGATTCAAATGAAATAGACAGTTTGATAGCTTGTGAAAAATTTATTATTTGAAAGTTTAGATCATTACTTACATGATTATATCAATACTTAAGTTTTGATTTTAAAATATTTATTCCGTTACTTGAAGAAGAATGCCTGCTAACCTTTTCACAAGATAAAGCGCAAAACACATTCACTTTAGAGAACGATAAATGCTGTACAATCTCTTGTGGTTTCTATTCAATAAGCAATTATGTCTATTAATATTTCCAATAACGTGAAAATGCATTCATCACTGAAAATTAGGCATTAAACAATGTGACTACATTTTAAAGACAATGTTGCATCTCCTGACAAAAAATTGTAATGCACAACTTTATCATTTAACTTTGTACTAACTGTAATTTAAGCTACTAAACTGTAAGCTTATGAAATTTAATAAAATAACAATTTTTTAACTAAGTTGAGGAATTTGTTACATATTTCATTTCTCAGATGTTTACTTACTTGTTTTGTACATTTTCTCAATAACATCTCGTGCATGGATTTCTATTGTCACAAGAGAAACAATTTTGAGACGCTGTATCTTAGTAAGGTTGCTTCTCACTGCATCAGAAAATTTCGACAGGACAGAATTCTGCAAATAAAATTGTAGAAATGAGTGGCTTTACAGTAGAAACTTCAAAGTTAGATAAAATAAAACAAAAACCAATACTTATAATTATTTAACTTGCGAGGCCTTTCGATAGCAAGGCTATCATCGTCGGGCAACACAAATTAAAGGTTATTTATTTTTAGTAGAAACTTGACAGTTCGACACATTGGCGACTCAATAATAACAAAAAATTATAGACAAAGATAAATTATTATAAAATAAAGTTCTAGATACACAAAAATTTATATGTTTTCAAACAAAAATATTTTATATTCTTCTCTTGATAATAATGTAAAACTTGATTATTGGTTTTTACCTGTTTCTTTTTAAGTTTCTTCAGGGCAGATTTGTTTTCCATAGCCTTACAAATCCTAAGAGTCCGAGAGCAATCTAATGTCCACTGGATCTAAAATACATAAAATTAAAACATTAACCTTGAACTAAATGTAAAGAGGATACATTTTGTTAATGAGACAAGCATTTGATAAAATTATTTTTGAAACAAAGTCTCACACAAATAAAACTTAAATCCAGACTACTTTATGCAGAAAAAAGTTCATAAGGAAAATGTATCTCAAGTCTTGCACAAATTAAAGTCTGTTGTAAAATAAATTTACCTTTGTAAGATTTGGAAACCTTAACCTTTCAAGATGTTATTAGGAAGAGAGAGCAAAAAAACTAATATAATGTGAATAATTAATTGTGTATTAAAACAAACTTCAATAATATTTTGGTTTAACTGGTTAGATTGTTGTGAACAAAGTGATGCTTGCAACTTCAGTCCAAACTATAAAATGATCATGGTTCCTACCAATTAATTAAAATATTATTGGTTTTCAACACAAAACTACTTATAACTTCCAAAAAATATACTTCAAGAATGATTAAACCTTGAATATTTACTTAAAAATTAATTATAACACAAAAAATAAAATTCAACTAAATAATTAAATACTTCAAAATAGTTTACAAATTTATTAAAATCAACATAAAATTCTTAAATTTAGTATTATACACATTAAAAAGCAACTACCAGCACATTTCAAATAAATCCTTGAATATTTACACAAAGTACAGTTTGACTGGACATCTACGCACCTGACTGGAAGTGATACACAGCTGTCCCGGCCATTCCTTGATCCACTTATCCCTCTCGGCGAGGCTCCTCTTCAACGCCAGTCTGACCGTCTTGAGCAGCATGCGCAGCGTCACACGCATCACATCCTCTGTAAGAACACAGCTTTCATAACACACAGCTTTCATAACACAGAGCTTTCATACATTTAATTAGGGCTTCATAAGTCCCAAGAGATTCAGCAGATTTTTAAAAAATCTGACTTTTTAAAACTATTTTACTGATTGCTGATCTTGGCGAATCATTTAAAATTACCCTACCACTAAAAAATCCAACAAAAAATAAATTTATGTTTAATTGTTTACATTTTTTATGGAGTAAATGCCAATAATTATTTAAACTATTTTTGACATTTTATGTTAAAAACTGCCTGTAATTATTACACAGTTTTAAATTACAAATGCCTACATTTAGTAGTAAAACCATTGTAATGCCTCAATGTTGTTAAGTGCTTTTATAATTTTAAATGTATCCAGAAATGACGGTGTAAAACCTAATACATTAAACTCAAGAATCATTGAATCATAGTTCTTACCGATTTTACAAAGCCACTGCTCGACAGGTCCTTCAAGAGGAACAATACTTGAGAACTCAATAATTTCTCCGTCTGCAGACTGCATGGCATGTCCTTCCAGTTTTCCTTGTGCCTGTTCAGGAGAAAATAAACTACTGTAATTGGCATTATAAATTGTCTTTATAACTTTGAGGTCTAAGCCTGCTTTGTATTTGATGGATTTTTGCAAAATATTATTTTATTTCACTTTAGCTGACCTGTATTGCAAATGCATTTATCTGAGCACAAAACACAAAAATGCATGTCCTTTCTATACAAAATAAAAATGTGAAACATATGTAATGTTTAATTCCTACTAAACTACCTTACTCTGTTGAATGTCACCATTGCTAGACACAGTTTATTTAATGCACACCTCTCTATATCCTAAACTAGACGTAGGTTGCTGAATAAAATAGCATCTGTTGAGGGAATCAAAGTTCAAACCCATGACTACAACTAGAGGAGTGATGGTTGCTGAAGCCTACGACAACTTAGCCATAAAACGTTGTGTAGAGCGTGCAGCAAGCTTGTCTGGGAACAGTATTCATTGAAACTGCAACATACTCAAACTTTGACTTCACAGTGTTAAAACTTGAAAAGAGTTATTCTATACACCCAAGTTTAGGACCTCCAAGGTCTTGGATGTAGACTTGTTAAAAGTTGTACAATTGCTTTTTAAATTGTCTAAATTGACTTTGACAAGCCAACTTTTCAGTAATTTTTTTCTTTTTATAGTTTTGCAATCAAGATGGTCAAATGTTGAACTTAACTCACATTCTTGGTCATGACGACCTTGTTGATGTTGTCGAACAGCTTCTTGAAGTGCGGCTGGACGAGCTCAGGTTTCTTGGAGTTGCCAAGATCCGAGCAAGTCGTCGTTGGAGATGAAGTAGAAGCGCGGGAAAACATGTCGCTTGGTCTCCAAGTACTGCTCCAGCGCTCGCTGGATTGACTCCATCTTCTCGTTCATCTTGCCGAGGGTGTCCAGCAAACCTGGTTTACAATAAGTAACAAAATTCATAATTTTTAAAAGGAAGGTTTATTAGTATTTTAATATGGCAATATTTATACCTTTGTTTCATTTATAGAGTATTAATTTAAAGTGCTATTTCTTATAAAATTCCAGTTTAGTGTTAAAGAAAGCAAAGCATTTTTCATGTGGTAAAAACTCCGGTATAATAACACTTAACTGCTTTGGTGCTTTTAAAAAAATAAATAAATATATCTTTATTTGTCATTGTGGATTTCACCAAACATTGACAATATGCTTAAGGCCAAAACCACCTTAAAGTTTTAGTTCAGAATTTCCCATGAACTAAAACTTCACAATTTTCAATTAATCATTGCTTGATTTATATTATAATAATAGAAAAAGAAAATACAGTAGAAAATAACAGTTAGCATTCCAAATTTAGACATTATTTAATCTAATTGTAATTTTTTGAATTTCAAAAAATTCCTACAATATTGAAGAATGATTAATTGATTTTAAGTAACCATATGTAAAATTTAAACGTGAAAACCGTTTATTAGAATAAGGGACAAATAAATGTTTGTTGAATTAAAGATTTTTAAAGATATTATCAAATTGATATGTGATTAACTTGTTTAAATCACATTTAGAACTAGGGTGTTCATGGAAGCGTGCTAATAGGATTGTCCCAATGGCGAGGATGGGCCAGCGACGATTTACAGCCCCAATGAGGGGTGACAACGATGCCTGATGTTTTCTAGACGATAAATACACATTTCTTACCTGAAATCCAAGTACTAGCTTAGAAAATTTCATCTGTACATAACGTTTTGGAAACGTTTGATTAATATTAATCAATGTTGAAATAACAATTATCTCAGGCTATGAAATATTTCATGTAATGTATCCACAGCGGAATCAGGGGTGAATGATAACTACTAGGGTCATCCAGAAAGTAAAAACGATTAGCATCTTAGCGCACCCTCACCACTACTGACGGCGTGCAGCTGCAGCTACATTCTTCCTCTTCAGTTTGAGTGTAGGTTCATTGCTGTGTGATTAGCGGCTCGTGTCCCAGTGATTAATAATGGCATCGACAATTGAAAACCCGCACAAATGTAAAGTGTGAAATTAAACACCGAAAGTCCGCGGCTGTTTTTTGGGATCGAAAGGGCTTAATCCATGTCTAATTTATGCCAAGAATAGAAAGACTACAGCCCTGTCTTGGTGCCAGAGTGATTATCACTTATTCCCATGTTTTGGGTAAAAACAGTTTGCTAACGATAAGGAACTCAAAGAAGCTAAGAAATCCTGGCTCATGTTTTTGGCAAATGAGTAGAACATGGTTATGGAAAAACTGGTCCCGTTAAAACCAGTGTCTTCAAATCCATGGCGTTTGCGTAGAAATGTAGAGGAAGGTTCTATGCATTTGTAAATAAAGTTTTGTGTTGATATCTTTATTTGACCATGCCAAAGCGGTCTTTACTTTCTGGATGACCCTCATTGCTACGAGGTTGGTGTATGAACGGGGGGCCAAGCCGTCGGCGTGCATCTGACTTGTGATTTTGATCCACTCTTCAGTCAAACCGTCAAAATCATTGGTCTCCTGAGGCATCTGCTTGCGGATATCTTCTCCCGTGAATATGTTCTAAAAAACCAAGAAAGTGTTTGGTGATTATTGAAAAATATAAATTGTTGAATTCCAAACAGTTATTTTTATTCTAGAAACTGTAAAGCACTGATGTTTTCTTATATTTGTCACTGCAAGAATAACTACAAAATAAAACAACACATTTTATTTATTCTTGCTTTCGTTAAGATTTAGCTAGTGACAAAAAGAAGTTAAGAACCAATATAAAAACATCACTTCCATTTTTTTTAAACCTGTAAAGTTTTGTTCACATTTTTGAAATCTCACAACTGATTAACAACAATTAACAGAATTAACATACCTCTAAATAAAGATACTGGCGCTGAACGTTAAGAACACCTTCCAAAACTTCCATGATCAAAGACAGAGCTCTCTCCCAGTAGTCCACTTCAGTTACAAAGGGTTGAACGTACCTGCATAGTAAAAACATACACCTCAACAGTTTCTTCTCAACAACTCTTGACTATTGGCAGTTTCATGGAGGTGGTTTAAAATTTTTAGTGATTGCAAAATCCATACAACAAATAACAATGTATTCGGACAGATACAATCTAAATGCCGTCTTTTATTTAACTGTAGATTTTATCATTGAATTTAAATAAAAGTTGGAAATAATTTGAGTAAATTTGAACTACAGACTTTTTGCTAGAATTGGGAAAACTTAGACAATATTTATTTGACTACACCAACCAGTCATACCTGGTCGCCTTCATAGCACTCAGGACCACCTGGTTCTCCTCCAAGGTTTGGAATATGTCATCTACAGCCTTCAGCCTGAAGACTCCTCTGTCCTTGTGTGAAACCATGTCCAAGGCCATCTTGTCCCAGGTCTCTTTGATAGCTTTCAAACCTACAATAACACAAACAAATCAACAGTGACCCTCGGAAATGCAACTTAAAGATGAATTTAACAACCTTTGTAAAACACTTTCTAGCAACTTACTTTGCACAATCCAAAAACTAATTGGAGATTGTTCATTTGGTTATGAAAAATTTTAGTTTTCTTCCACAATTGGTATTGATGATCTCTTAAACATCAATATTCATAAATTTCAGTGATGCTTTGTGCTAACAGTCTGAAGGGTTTGTTATGGTTTGACTTTAAGCCTTAAACAATTGCAGAAAGTTTGTTTAGTTACATTTTCAATGTTGAGTTCTGCCAGGCGGTAGATATTTCCTTGATAGCGTCAGCAAAGTCTTGCATCTTCATGGCGATGATCAACTCCAGAGTGAATTCTGGCGAGTTTTCGTCAAAGTCCCTGAAACAGGTTTAACATTCAGAAATAAAGCTCTTCGTGTATTTGCAATTCAAAACTGCAATTAAAGACAATTAAAAACTAAACTGTGTCCAAATCCCTTGTTCAAAATATCAGCTTACAAGTTTCAGCCTGTATGTTGAAGCCTACCTGTTGATAGCAGTGCGTACTCTGTCCCAGTGACGCTGCCGCATGGCAGGATTCTTGAGGTCTGTGATGAGAGGCAATACTCTGGGGAAAGCGTCAACTCTACGCCTTGAGTGCTCCACAATCTCCCAGTTCTTGTCTCTCAACTCCTTCACCAGAGCTGTGAAGCGCTTGTAAAGAGTCTGGGCAGTCATCTCCATGTCTTCAGTCTATAATCATCATCGGCGCTTTAATTTTCCACTAAAAACTTTCTTGCTCACATGAATACAGGGTGTCCCATAAGTAAAGTGCCAGACTCTGGGAAAAGTGGATTTGACTCAAACTTAGCATACATTTGTATCTTAGTAAGACCATTTAGGGAAAAATTACCAGCATGATCCAACATCATTTTAAA